>JAHXMU010000636.1:322766-357981 GCA_019455685.1 Philornis downsi
TCATAAATAGTTATTGCGCAATGTCGTAAATCTTAAATTTGCCAGACATGTTGTGCGACATGTTTACGCTTACGCTCTTGCGTAGGTTTTTATGCAAGTCAAATGAATATTCTTGCATTGATTCGGTACAACCCGGCCATACACAACTTTTATCTTCAAGGTAATGCAAGTAATTTAAAACTCTACATCACATGTTCACAGTGTAGTACATTGGAAATCCAAGAGATTCCATGGCTGCGGCTACTTTAACGCGATAAATGACCGATAACAAACAAGTTAAACAAAAACAAATCTTAAAGATTTCATTGCACATTCAGGCACTTATGTAAAGAAAGCTGAAATAGGTGTTCTAACTTTTGAGTGGATTATTAAATGAAATGTTTTTGGCATTTTTCGATTTACTATGACAGCAAATATAGTTTCAAACTTCAAATAGTTTCAGTTGTCATGATTGTATGCAACAGTGTAACAAAAAAAGGAGAGGGAAATGCAAAATAAGGCGGTCAACATTGACTGCATTTAAAACAGACATCACTTTTAACGTTTAACACATTTCGAAAATTACAACTGACCAACACAACTAAAATAAATTCCCCAGAAGAGCTTTTCGCATTCAGTGAGCTTACACATATTCTATTTTTAACCCTACGGTCCATACCCACCTGGACGAACGGGAGTCCATAACCAGGGTACCCGGGTTCCCTAGTGAAGTTTTTTCGTTTATATGCAAATAAAATAATATATATATGCACAGATGATTAGAAACGCTTAGTTTTTACAACTCAACTGTACAAATTTCATGTTTGTAAGATAAAATTGGTTTCTATGCTGCTGCAATACGAGATATTTGGATAATGTTGAACGCCAATCTCGCAAAATATTATGTGCCTACAAAAAATTTAACAATCGACGAACAATTGTATCCGTACCGCGGCAGAACAAAATTTACCCAGTATATTCCATCGAAGCCTGCGAAATACTGGATCAAGGTATGGTGGATATGCGATCCTAAAAATTCATATCCTCTTCATGGCCAAATATATACAGGCAAACAAGACAGTGGTCGCGAAATCGGTGTAGGCGAAAGAGTAATCAGGGATTTGGTTGGGCCATACCACAGTAGCGGACGTAATATCACCATGGATAATTTTTTTACGACGCTGCCACTGGCAACGCAGCTGATATCCGTCAAACTTAGCACTGTTGGAACAGTGCGGCGAAACAAAGCCTATATACCAACAGAAATGAAAGACGATAAGAGTTGGACCGTTGGGACAAGCAAAATTGGTTTCCACGAGAAGGTGACTATGGTTTTATACAAACAGAGGAAAACTAATTCCGTAATATTGTTGTCGACTATGCATGATGATGCAACTGTAGAAGAAAACGGCAAACCAGAAATCATCAATTTTTATAACAAAACGAAAGGTGGCGTGGATGTTATGGACCAGACGCTTCGGGAGTATACCACACAGAGACACACGAAAAGGTGGCCTTGTCGTTTTTGTACAATATGCTCGATGTTAATAATAACAGAACTGTTCCATATCAAACAACACGGAGAAAACGCTTTTTGCGTAAACTTGCTGGAGATTTTTGTGTGCGCCAATAACAGAAGAAAGAGTAACCAATCGCCAAGTAACGCGCCATTTTTCCACCAAATCAGCAATTGAGAGCTCTTTAGGATAACCAGTGGAGACGGTAACCTATACCGAGCAACCATATACTTCTACGGCTGCTTCTACTAATGGCAGGAAGCCAATAACAGGATGCTGCTATTTGTGCGCTTCTTTGCCAGACAACAGGAGAAGAAAGACGAGAAAAGTCTGCAACGTTTGCATGAAACCAGTTTGCGATCAACGTACTCAAACAATATCAAAATGTTTTCCATGTTTCAACAATGACTCAGTTCATTTTTTACACATCAACAAACATTTTGAAACAAAATAAAAATAAAACAAACGTTTTTTCTTTGAAATATAAGGTAATTTGCACTAAGGTACCCCGGTACCCTGGTTATGGACCCCTGTATGCAAAAGCATTAAACTCATTTTTTAGTTAATGTATTTAACTAAATTTGATAAACTTTTTCTAGTCTCTAAGTTTAGCCGAAATCTCTGATGATCCGGAGTTTCATATTGATATTTTCAATAATAAAGGAACAGCAGCACCTTAAAGTTCAAAAAAGTACCCGGGTACCCGGTTATGGACCGTAGGGTTAAGACTGACTGAAAGGTATTTACTATTTAACTTGACTCAAATGTGATTTTGGGAGGCTTTTACTTGACTTGTCAATTACTCAACTAGTCGACGTTATCGGCCGCACAACTAGGTAGCTTCCTTTTAAAGAAAGTTTGGAGATCGTAGCGGGGTTTAAACCAACGATTTAACGAATGATAATCGCAAAGAGTAAATTGAGAGAAATTTATTCGGCCCACAACGTTATAGAGAGCAAAGTAATCCAAATTAAAATCCCAAAAAACTCTATTGTTCTCTGGTAACATTAAGTAAATCGATATATTAGAGCAGTAAAAAGAAATGCTTTATTTTTCCATGGCATTGAAGACTTTATTTGGTTAGAATGATTTGATTTGAATACCACATGTGCACCGTTTTGATCAATAACTTGTTGTCATATTGAAAGTTATTCCATTTTGCCTCTCTCAAAGAAACACTCGACCCAATTGGTTAAAAAAATGGGATAGTAGATTTTTCATCAGCAAAATCATTCGCCATAACACTTCGATTTGTATTTCTATAAGAATTTTCACCAGCAAAATCAATTGTCATATATAGAAACAGGTGTTATTTTTTTGGTGCCAGATCAGCACCTAAAGGCGGATGCATAGGAACCTCCCAACCAAACCCCAAAAGTTTCAGACGAGTCATTATCGATTTGTGTGACCTGGCATCCTATTGGGCAATTGTTTCTTTCAGATGGTTCAATTGTTGACAGTAAAGGTCCTTAAGAGTTTTGCCGTAGGGGTGCAGCTCATAGTAGACGACTATCCGCTAATCTCACCAAACACACAGAAAAAACTTCCACACCTTCAATCCTGTCTTAGCCAACGTTTGCGCCATCTCACAACCGTTTTCAATTGATATTGTCGGAAGTGACTCATTTTTTTATCAGCAGTCACCATCCGCCTCAAAAATGTATCAAATTTGCTGCGTTTCAGCAGCAATTCACAGATAGAAATTCGCTCCATGAGACTGGTAGAGAGAGTAGTAGATTTTTTTACTTTTAGGGCACAATGGTGTAAAGTTTGTCTAGGATGGCTAGACAAGCGTCGGCACTCGAAGCGCTATCACCTGAAAATGTGGTACTTTTGTTAAATTTTGAAATAAATACAGGGTCCATTTAGTTCTTTTAAAACCGCCGGTCTGGCAAGACTGTCAGTGACACTTATTTAGTGAAAGGTTTGGATCGTTTAACAACCGATAAACGCGTAAAAATAGTTAAAACTTACTACAAAACTGGTGATTTAAACATGTTTCAACATGACCGATTTGGCTTTATTGCATGAGAAATTTCCAGAAAGCGTTATTTCACATTTTGGCGGTGTCAATTGATCACCAAGATCATTGACGCATTGGACTTCTTTTTTATGGAGCTACATCAAAGATCGAAAAATGGATAACCCCGCATTTTATTGTTCGATGTAGCCACCTATAGTGCGGATAAGGTTTCACACGAATGCACGGATGTAGCCTGATTGTATTTATTTTGTTCCATTCTTGGTGAAGGGCAATTTTAAGGCGTTGACCGTCTCATATTTTTTAGTTGATATTTTGGGCTCCACAAAAGTACCATATAAAAAATGCTTGGATTTAGGTGAAAGTACCGTAAAAAACGAAACATTTTAAAACGTTCACATTTTTTAGCTTGCTTTACAGCCCTTAGCTTAGTGCGGATCGCCGCATGAAGTGTTACCAATTAAAAACGCTGTAATTTTGTCAATTTTGGTTTTTTATTATTTACAAACTTTAAATATGAAATATTTGTATGAAATTTTGTAGAGCTTCAATTGTAGTTGATATCTTTGATAAGTGCTCCATGCTACGAGCAGACACATTGTAATATTTCATCAATTACGCAGCGCGATGTCGTGGATTACTTTGAATTCAGGCCTTCACCTTTCCAATCATTTCTGGCGATATTTTGTATGTGTGCCTCCATGCCGTTTTGTCATCCTGCCGGTATCATTGTAACGTGTATTGGTCCGATACACAAAAATTGTATTCTCATATAAATGTAGCTCCTTAACATTGGCTTGTTGCAATTTTCCATCCACATACAAATTAATAAATACTATTGCGTTTGATACATTTTTTTCATTTCGATACATTTTTTAACTGTAACATAAAACGAAATGCTTCCGTAACAGATGGACTCCTTGACATAATATGAGCGCGCTCTCATTAGCCACTTGGTTGTTAAGTTGGCAACACATCGAGTGTCTATAATTGTAATATAACATCTGTCTGTTTAGTCTCTACAGCATCGTGACGTTGGTAAAACTTCGGGCATCTACCCCTATACATTTTTTTCGATACATTTTTTAACTGTAACATAAAACGAAATGCTTCCGTAACAGATGGACTCCTTGACATAATATGAGCGCTCTGTCATTAGCCATTTGGTTGTTAAGTTGGTAACACATCGAGTGTCTATAACTGTAATATAACATCTGTCTGTTTAGTCCCTACAGCACAGTGACGTTGGTAAAACTTCGAGCATCTACCCCTATAATATAACACCTGTCTTGTCCTTGACATAACATGAGCGCGCTGTCATTAGCCATTTGATTGTTAAGTTGGCAACACTTCGAGCGTCTATACTGTAATATAACATCTGTCTGTTTAGTTGGTTGGTAAAACTTCGAGCGTCTACCCCTGTAATATAACACCTGTCTGACTCTGCATTAGACGTTCAGTCGCTACGGCATCGTGGCGTTTTTAACAGTTTGACTACCTACTCCTGTAATTAAAGGTTATCCATTTAGTGGCAAGCCTGTCGTCATCTGAAGTCTTATTCATTCAGTGAAAGGTTTGTCATTTACGAATATGGATCGTTTAACAATCGAAGAATACGTAAAAATAGTTAAAACTTACTACAAAAATGGTGATATAAACCTGGGCTTTCAATCGAACAAAATTTTCTTCAGCTATGAGGCTCATTTCTCACCCAGTGGTTACGTTAACAAGGAAAATTGTCACATATGGGTCTCGGAGAGCCCAGAAGTGATCGCAGAAAAGCCATTGCATCCGGAAAAAATTACTATATGGTGCGCATTATGGCTTGGAGGTGTCACTGGACTGTATATTTTCGCTGAAGGAACCTTAAAAGGATTCATTGCTGCAACTAATACAGAGACGGTTATATAAATAACATTGTAATGTCAACATCCAAGCATTATAATGAAACACAAGTTTCGTCGAAATCATAGCTTTATGCGTGTTTTATTTAACTTTACTTTTGAAATTGATATATGGATAACCCGGTATAACAGCTCTCTGACTGTGCACTTGTACATCTTTAAGCGCTTGCCCACTCTGTTTTTACACTATCAAATTTACCGTCATTAAGCTCTAATAGATTCCGTGCAGTTTACGATTTATTTCGGTATTTGCTTTCTTCTCCTATGACAAATATTTATTAAATGATCTGCTTTACTATTCTATTTTTCTTTCAATAGCTGCCCAACATGGAAAAACTAAGCTGCCTGAATGTTTGACAGTAGTTATGAAAAAATATATTTATTTAAATAATTGCAGCACCATCACGTTTTTACATTTCGCCCTCCCAAAAAAATGCTAATTATGCTATTTTGTTAAGCACAAATGTTCCATTCCAATCCAAATATTTTAATTAATAGAGGTGTCGGCACCGCAATAAAGTCGCATAAGTGTCAAATTTTCGAATTCAAAACTCCGTAGGTCCACAAATCATTCAAATATTTTAATTAACTGCAATTAATAACTGTCATTGTCGTTTCTTATAGACTTCGCTCCATCTTCACAAAAGTTAATGAAAGAAATGTATTTCTTTCACGTGTATTTTCATATACTGAGTGAATGTGTGTGTTTGGATATGCACTTAACCAACTCTGTATTTGTATTTGTGTACGTATTTTGGCTTAACCTAAAAAAAAAAGAAACAGAGTAACGACATTACGTTACCGTAAAAATTACCGAAAATTTTCATATTACATAATGATAGCTGTGTATATTTTGACCGTTTTTTTTTTTGTAGTCGTCGTCGTCATCGTCATAGTCATAGTTCTTGTTGTTGCTGTCTGGCCTGACTTGGCTGGGTTACTTTTTTTTTTGGGCCGGCTGTCGGTGGTTTGTTTTTATGACTGTCGTTTGGTCCGCCAGTTCACTGTTGCGCCCCCTTCGGCTTGGTGTGAATTAACAAAACGTGATTTTGTTTACCTACGTCCGTTTTATTTGTACCTACAACAGTTACGATAACTTAAAATCGACTACATTTTGCATTAGCCATAAAGACAAAAGCAAATGGGTGGCAGTCAACAGTAAATAGTACAAAATTTGGAACCTGAAAATATAAATGTGGGTGTTATGACAAAAAAAGACGAATTGCTTGAGGCGGCAGAAAAGACAAAGACAAAGCTCCCCTAACAAAGGGGATGCGGTCAGTTACTCTCTAAGTTAATGGGTGAAATAAAAAATGGCATGGAAATGGAAAAATATAGTTGCAAGATACGAGAGAGGTCCCAAAACTAGACGACCTAACAAAGAAGACACAAGAAAGTTGGGAAAAATTTTCTTAATTTTTCAACATAATCTTTTTTTTAACTCGATTCACTTTTTCCAGCGATATTCAATACCTTCTATACTCTGGCTATAGTAAAAACTGTCAAACTGCTTAAAATAGCCATCAACTGCAAAAGCCATCTCTTCATTGTAAGCAAATCTTTTACAGCCGAGCCATTTTCTTAAGTATTTAAATAGAAAATAGTACGAAAGAGTTAAATCTTGGAAATAAGGTGAGTAATGAAGCAATTCAAACTTTAATTTATTAATTTTGGCCATCACAATAATGAATGCATGAACTGTAGCATTGTCTTGATGAAACAACAATTTCTGTTTCGCCAAATGCGACCTTTTTCCATAATTTCATCACCTAAATGCTGCAATAAATTATCATAATATTCGACGTTAATTATTTTTCCTTCCTGAAGATAATCAATAAAAATAAGCCCAAAAAAAGACACATGACCTTGCCTGAAGATGGAACCGTTTTCGCCTTCTTTGGACACGATTCTCTCATTCCAGTCCACTGCTTTGACTGTTGCTTTGTGTCAGGTGTAAAGCGGTGAACCCACGTCTAATCCATGGTTATAAATCAACGCAAAAATTCGGCTTTATTGCGGTGAAACATTGCCAAAAATTTTACTGAAATATCTTCACGATGCTGTTTTTACTCTATTGAAAGCAAGCGCGGCACCCATCTTGCGCCCAGCTTTCTCATCTTCAAATTTCCGATCAATATAATGTTCTCGTATAGCACCTTTTGAAATGTCTATCATTTCAGCTAGCTCACGCATCTTCAGCCGACGATCATCCAATACCATTTTGAGGATTTTATGAACCGTGTCTAGGGTAGACATCTCAATTGGTCGACCACTGCGGTGTTCGTTTTGGCGGCTCGTACGGCCTCGTTGAAACTCTCCTACCCAATATTTTACAGTCGTAAACGAAGGAGGGAACACCTCCAAAGTGAAATCTAGCTTGGCTTTAATATTGGTTGGACTGAGACCTTTCAAATGGAAATATTAAATTGCATAACGGTGACCAATTTTTCCCATGTTTACAAATTTACTGAGATCTTTTATTTTTGGTGGCTGGAATAAAAAATACTAAACAATGTGGCGCCTTGAAATGTAAAGCATATGTCTTATAAGGTTGCCACTTTTCACCAAAATACTTGTTTCAAACTACTGGCACCATCTATACGTCAGGTTGACTAGTCTTGGAATCGTCATCGTGAAGGTTAGTCGAAAAATTATTGTGCCTTAATTTTAAATTGTTTTGACATTATCTTGGATCAGACTAAATTTTGATTTTGATAGACTTCCTGTTATAATATCTGTGGTCACAACCCGTAACAGCCTAACTCGAGTTAGGACAAAATTGAGTTATTAGCACCATCGTATTCAGCGTATCTAAATTTAATTGCTCTAAATTTTTCATGTTTGTATCTCTTCTAGGAAGGCAATTAATCCTAAAAAACCTAATAGCTTAAGTTATTTTTCTAAATGACTGTTTTGGCATAACTGCCTAAGTCAATTTAGGATTACAACAAATATAAACATTATTTTTTCATCATTGCCTAAATCAACTTAAGTCGTTAATCCAAAAAAATAAAGAAACAATTTTATTTTCATAACTTGAGTTAAGCTCTTATTCCGAATTACAATTTCGTTTTTTGATAAACATAAATTGAGTTGAGGTCTTTCTCCAAACTTAAAGTTCTTTATATAATCTGGAATAATAGCCTAACTCCACTTGAAATTTTTTACTTTCTTTCGTTCAACAATTCATAATTAATAATAATTCATGTCTTTTTCGATAATATCTTTTGACTGCTAGAATAAACAACTATTTTTTGTTAACAACTAAGTAAAGAAATTCATTTCCTTGGAATCTGTAGCAAAGTTTTCCAAAAAACACCTTCTCCTGATTTTCAGTGAAGATTCAAAACTTTAAACTCCTGTACTGAAAATATTGAAAAACAGACTTAGGCTGTTATGGGTTGTGACCACAGATATAATGATGGCGGCGGTAATTTATTGACTTTGGCCTAACTTTAGATAATTTCGACAATATAACAACAACTACTACAACGACTACTATCCACAACAATGTTACGATCCCAGACGCATTTTATAAACGTTTAGAAAAGATATGCACTCCGTTGAAAAACACCCTTTGGTTACGGGGTGGTAGGTAATTTGTAAAATAAATTAAAAACATTTTAATGTCATTATTTGGGATGCAAATATATACATCTATATATAATATAAAATGTAAATTTATCATCATAACAAAAAAAAAATAAAAAAAATTAAAATTCATAAGAAAAAAGTCACATAAATATTAAATTTTTAAACATAAAATGTAAAAAACAAACATTTTTTAGTATCTACTTGACCCTCCTTGGTCATCAATTATTGCCTGCAGTCGACGGGGCATTGACATCGCCAAATTCTCTACAATATCGGATGTAATTTATGCCCATGCATAAATTGGAGCAGATGTAAGAGTTTCGCTACTTTTTACATCATATTTCCGCACCAATATTTCCAAAACATCACAAATGTGTTCGATTGTTTTAAGGCCTGTTGCTTGAGAAGGCGAATTCAGCTGTTTTGGCGCAAGGTAAAGATGGCAGTCACGAGCAACGTGCACAATATGCTTGCTTGTTCAAAAAAAGAATTGAGTTCCCACACCCAAGCCTCCAACAGAAGGCTTCAGATTTTCTTCCAATATATTCTTATATATACATATGTACATATACATATTGACCCACACCAGACGACGCCATAGCTCCCCAAACTACAAAACTGCCACCCCCGTATTTGGCTGTTTGTATAATGTTCTTTAGATCATATACAGTGTTTGATCTTCCAATCCAATCCTTTCACTTTCATCAGCAAATACAACAGTTTTGAAAGAAATCCACTTCCTTATTCAGGGTTATCCATTTAGTAGTTTCAAAACCGCCGATCTGGCAAGGCTGTCAGCTGTTAAGTACCTGTCATCTAAAGTGTTATTTATTTAGTGAAAGTTTTGTCATTTACGAACGCATAAAAACAGTTAAAACTTACTACAAAAGTTATGATTCAAACGTGGGCATTTTTCGTGCATTACGGGGTGATTGTGGTCGTCATAGTCGACCTACTGTGCAAGGAGTTGTCAAGAATATAAATAAATTTGAAGAGACTGGAAGCGTTATAGATGTGGAGAGGTCTGAGCATCATCGCAATGTACGCGCTGCTGAAAATATCGCTTCTGTTATTGAAAGTGTGGCTGATAATTCGAATTTCAATTCAGATAGCTGTGGCCATACGATAACCGACCTTTTTGGCCTGCAATTGAAGATTATGAACTGGACGATATGTAATTTCAACAAGACAGTGCCACGAGCCACACAACACGGCCGATGTTGGCTTTATTGCATGAAAAGTTTCCAGAAAGCTTAATTTCACTTTTTGGCGACGTTAATTGGCCACCAAGATCATGCTATTTGACGTAATTAGACGTCAGAGGGCTACATCAAAGACCGTATTTACGCGGATGATGCCCAAACATTGGACCATTTGAAACCCAACATCCATCAAGTTATCGCCGAGATACTGCTCGAAATGTGAAAAAAAAGTGGTCGAAAACTACTTCAAAAGGATCCACTGCTGCAACCAATCTAGAGGCCGTAATTTAAATGACATTGTATTTCGTACATAGTGGCAAGACCCAGGCATCACAACGAAAACAAAGTTTCATCGAAATCAAAGCTTTATGTGTGTTTTATTTAAATTTACTTTAGAAACCGAAAAACGGATAACGCGGAACAAATGAGCCTTAGCAAACTTGAGCGATTTTTTTGCTGAAATTAGTGGCTTTTGTGCGCTTTCTACTTTTAAAGCCATTGTCATGTAAAACATTTATTATTGTTCTTGGATTAACAGTAATATTGAAATGTTTCAAGGTGTTCCGTCAACTTTGCAACAGTTATTTTCGAATTCTAGTAAACTTCTTTAACCACATTGCTAAAATTACGTTTTTACAGCATCTTAAGTGTTCCATATCGTTTTTATACTTGTAAATGATCGTTTGTGCAGTAGTAGAGCTTCATTTTACTCTCTTGACAAATTCTCCCTAAGATTTATTTTTCTTTCGCGGTTAAACTACTATATCTTGAACTGAAAGCTGTATCTCTTTCTTTTCTATTTCCCCATTTTCAAAAGAAAAATTCAAATTACACGTGCTTTAAAAACGACTTTTACCACCTAAGTGGTAACAGTGCTTGTGAAGGAAAATAATATCAAAAAGGCTAATGGTTGTTTTCCTTTCGTAAATCCTCATATTCTGTTTCATTTTAAAAGTTGTCAGACTGTATGTAGAGAGAGCTTCTCACGTTCAGCGACCTAGCATCCATTCTATTTTTGACTTACTGAAAGGGGACCTGCAGCCTAATGGTGAATTCAAATGTAATTTAGAGAAACTTTTAATAGACTTGCGGATTGCTCTACTATGCTACGTGTTCAACAGTACAACGAGATCAGCACCGCTTAAAGAAAGACAGGTGACGATATCGGGACTCGAACCTACGATCATATGAACAATGGCTGAATGCACTAAACATTGCGACAAGTCGGTTACATATCTTCGCTCTCAGAGTGTTCAAATAACCTACTTTTACAAAAATTCTAAAAGAAAAAATTAAGAAAAAAACAATTAATCTGCTTTTATTCAATAATTTAATCTGAAGCAAGTTTAAGAGGAAATAAAGCAGTTTTTTAGATGTTCATAATCAGTTTTTCAGACTTAATATAAGCTTTGTCCGAAATTTATTTAGATTTGTTTTGTTTTTGGAATGGGTCCTTTCTCATTCGGGGTCTTTGACGATTATTCAGAATTTCGAAAGTAGGAAACGACTTTCAACTAAAGTCAATTTTCCTGGTAACACATAAAATGAGAAAATGTCTATTTGATAATTTCAAATTACATGTTTTCATGGATGCGTTTTTTAACTAAGTAATATCTTTAACTGAAAATCAACTGTTTATAATAGTAGTTTTTGCTTGCTAGGATTGGATACGGTGACCTACACCTATCTGAAAATGAAATATTTAAATACGTGAGAAGATAGAAGAAAGCAGAACCCACATAACAGTCGACTATCCTCACACCTGTTTTTAGGATCATAATATACGGATATGCCCCGTAATGTCTGGATAAGATATTCCTACAAATTTCTATTATGGACTTGTCAAGAAAGTAATTTTATTTTATTTATTTTTTTTTTTTTTTGTTCTTTTTTTTTTTTGCTTAAAGTAAATTTAAAATTTCTACGACATTTTAAGCTGCAGGTGGCACCGGTGGTCGAAGGAAGAGAAGGAAGATAATAAAAAATAATTTTTCGATATTTTCCTAAACTGAAAACGGGCCGAAGTCAACACATTGTGTATCTATTTTGTCTCTGTTTCATACAATCCGAATGTAATTACAAACAATTTTGATTTTGATTCATATACCCGAAATGAAATTAGAAACAATTTTGATTACGTTTCAGTTTATGAAACGTTACAAATAAATTCATTCGAAATTTTTCAATTCAAAAAACAAACACAATTTTGGAATTTTGAGTCTGGTATCGTAAATTCAGAAAATAAATTATTTGTAGCAGTTTTAAGTCCCGCAGTTTAACGATGCCAGGCATTATTTATTCCTCGTCAAGAAACGAAAGTATATTTGGTTTTAGCTCTGATTCCGTTTAAGAAGTTTCAGATTCTTGAATCAGTATGTCTGTTTCATTATGTTTCGATAGAGAAATGGAATCAATATAGATTTCTAATTTCCTTTCAGCTAAAAACAACCAAATCAATGTAAAGGGTGTCCCAACAAGAAGATTTAAATTTGGCGCCATTCGAAGTGTCATTGTTTGACATTTGAACAATTGTTATCGACCGAAAATGTCGCAGCTGTACGTGATGATGTCGCTCAAACTCCATCCACCTCAATTCGATACAAAGCTCAGCAAATTGGTGTCTCCAAATCCACTATGCAGAGAATTTTGACGAAAGATTTGCATCTTCATGCATACAAAGTTCAATTGACTCAGGTACTGAAGACAGCTGACCATGGACAGCGAAGGGAGTTCGTTAATTGGGTATTGGAGAGACAACATGAAAATGCTGATTTTGCCGATAAAATCATCTTAAGTGACGGGGCCTATTTCCAACTTGATGGCTTCGTCAATAGGCAGAATTGTCACATTTGGGGTGAGGAAAATCCTCGAGTGATTCATGAGAAGCAAATGCATCCTTAACATGTCACTGTGTGGTGTGGATTTTGGGCTGGAGGAATCATTGGACCTTTTTTTATGAAAATGAGGCATGTCAAGCGGCGTTCGTCACTGGTGTTCGGTGTCGTGAAATGATAACCAGTTTTTTCGTGCCTAAAATTAAAGAAATGAATGTGGAGGGCATATGGTTTCAACAAGACGGCGCCACATGTCATACAGCCAGAGAAACAATTCAATTGCTGCATCTGTCATTTAAATTTTGCGTTCTTGTTGGGACATCCTTTATAAAGTTTGTTGTTGTCTAGAAAGATTATGAATCAGAAACAAATTTCTAATGTACTTGAAATAAGTTCATAATATCAAACCCGAAACTAAATTGAACTTTTATGATCCAAAGTATAGATTTCCAATGTTTGCAAAAATTTGTGAAAATCAGCTGATTAATCATGGCTTATCTGGTGCATCTGATACAAGTGACCGATTAAAGCCATACATTTTTAAGTTCATATCTGTCATTAAGTTTCACTAAATTCTGTTAAATTTCGATGTTTTGCTAAAATAATGTCTGAGATTGAAAATGGACAGCATTGTTATTGTCATTGTCTTTTCTGGTACGTCCCGAAATTCAATCTTCCCCCTATTATTTCTATAGTTTTATCCATCCATTCTGTGTAAGACTAGAGAAAAATTGACCAATCGACCGCACAATTGATCGGTTTAACTCATATATTCTTAACCTCAGTTCTTACAAGCAGTTGTACTAAATTTAATCAAATTTGGCACACCTCATTCATCTGGTAAAAGCATCTTCAGATAGCTCACATACAAATTAACCAATTTACCAAAAATTGTTTACCCCCTGTAATCCCTAATTCTTCGGTTACTGTACATTAAGTTTTAGTCATCTGTATTATATTACAATGCTCGGTAAAATTGTAAAAATATCGACTTGTTAGCCACGCCCTCTCTGCTAATTTCCATACAAATTATCCAATTTGACTCATATATTCATAGATTCGTGTTTTTCATTTAATTTCTCTTAATTCGATATAATTTTTCACATATCAGGCATTTGTTAAACTTACAATTATCAAATTTATCAAATTAGTAAAAATGTGTGTTTTCTCTATAATTTCTAAATGGTGGACTCTAAAAAGATATTATTTTGTATATTTTATTGCGTTTTAATTCTTCAGATTATTATCTGATAAGAATCAAGCAATTTGCTACGCCCCCTTTGGTCACCTCTTAGACTTTCATGCCAAAGTAAGCGGACTTTGGGTGAAGGTACATACGAGGTGTGATAAAAAAACGGGTTTTTCAAATTTCGTAAGTTACGTATGTTCGATTTTCGCATCTTTTTTTTCTGTTATGTTGGTACACATGTCTGTTACATATGTTGACAATATCAGCCATTTTGGATTGTCAGTTTGTTGTTGACATATAAAAAGGTTAGTCGTGTTTTGGTGTGCTCTTCGATTTTTTATTATTCGAAAAAATGGATCAAAAAAACTGTATTAAGTTTTGTGTAAAAAATGAAATTAAATGTGCAAGGACATTTGAAATGTTGACTGTGGCGTTCGGCGAGTCTACTATGAGCAGAACACAAGTTCAGTTGCGGTATAACCGGTTTAAGGAAGGCCGAGAAGATGTCAACGACGATGCTCGTCCTGGTCGCCCGTGCACGTCAACAACCGATGAAAACATTGAAGCAGTGAAGAAAATGATTTTGGATAATCGTCGAATGACTATTAGAGAGGTTGCTAATGATGTTGGCATATCGTTCGGCTCATGCCAAGCAATTTTAAAGGATGTTTTTGACATGAAACGTGCGGCAGCGAAGATTACTCCAAAATTGCTAAATTTTGAGCAAAAACAACGACGCATGGACATCGCTCTAGAGCTGTTGAACGTCGTCAACGACGATCCAGATTTCCTCAAAAAGGTCATAACTGGTGACGAATCATGGGTGTATGACTATGACATTGTAACTAAAGTCCAATCATCCTAATAAAAGCGTCCAATCATTCTAATAAACGCACCAGCTCACACATCGATGCTTGTGCGTGAGTTTTTGACCAAAAATAAAACCGCAATCATGCCTCAAGCGCCGTTTTACCGGGGACTTGGCCCCCGATGTCTTTTTCCTCTACCCAAAACTGAAGATACCGATGAAAGGAAAGCGTTTTGCTACGATTGAGGAGATAAAAGATAAATCGAAACAGGAGCTGCTGGCGATATCAAAAAGCGCGTTTTAGAAGAGTTTCGAGGATTAGAAGAAACGCTGGCACAAGTGTATTATATCTGTGGGGGACTACTTCAAGGAAATGAAATAGAAATTGATGAATAAATAAAAACTTTTTGAAAAAAATTTAAAATAACGGTTATTTTTTTATCACACCTCGTATATGTAAGTCAGTTCGCCCCATTCAAATTTCTTAACTAGCAAACATCGTCCACGGGATCATGGAGATATCATGCAGATAACACCGGTGGGTGTAATCCGTGCCTTAGGAAGGCACGTACAAAGACTTAAATCATCTCTGCAAAAAAGTGAACATTTTAATTTTTTATTTTTAAATGAAAGCGAAGAAGATGATATTTTAGCAACAACAAATTATCTTACAACGGTCTAGTACATAGTCCGCGCCGCTGTGGACAGCAATCCACGCTGATGAATATTTAAGCCTATACCCAGTTGAATTTATGAGACCTAACCTATTTTGCACCCGTCCAGCTTAATCTTTTCACAATCTTAAAATAATAAAAAATACCGTCTTTATCATTGCGGGGGGTAAAAAACAAATTTCATTAGGTTTTCAGTAATTTAATAAAATAAAGAAAGATTCATAAAACAACAAATTACCAACAAGAAAAATGAATTAATCTTTTCACATAATGCTATTGTTTGCGGCTGAAAGTAGTAAAAAATTTAAAAACGTTTCAAGCGATTTCCCGCAATGCATTTAAAACAGCAACATTCACTTTAGATGGATGTTTTCATACGGATGGAATGAATTGAAATTCAGACAATTTGTAATCGTGGAAATCTACTTAATATTATATTATGTCAGAAGCATTAATTTCTTTAAACGCTCATATCTCACCTGTCTCTTCCGGCACTCTGACGCCTATGAAAATAAAGAGGTTTAGTTACGCATTTTTTATATTTCAACTTCAACATTTAAACATTTACTTCTTAAGCAAATTTTGTTAACAGCAACAAAACAAAAGAGAAAAACAGTTTCAAGAAATAAAGTGTCAAACGGGCTTAACAGGCACCGACTGTTGATAATTCGAAGGCAATCGACTTGAGGAGATTCAAGCTACAAATGACTGAAACAACCAACAGCCGTGCCAAAAACTGAAAACAAAAATAATAATACAGCGAATCGGCATTTTGCGTGTGCTCAGCACAATGAGGAGACTGGTTCCTTAGTACATGACTTTTTGTGGTTTTGTAAGCTTTCCAGAAAATAACGATTTCACAGAATACAAAACAAAAAAAAAGAGCAAAGAATCTAAATCGAAATATGATATTAATATGCCGTTCACGACGTAAACAGTTTCTGAAAATTAAATCCATATCACTCGTTAAAATATCAAAGTGATCAACGTTCAAAATTCAAATTGACGTTGCGGCAAGTGGCGGAATAACAACATTTTCATTCTCCTGTCATTTGGCAATGATTTCAAGATTCAAGATTTCTTGTTTAAGGTAAATTCAAACTAAATTCCGAGAAATTTTGAAGATCAAATTATTTTGTATTTCAACCGCTTGATAATGGATTTATTTTGCATAAGGGATTGGTCGTTCATATCTTAAAAATTAACTCAAGATAAAAAAATTGGAAGTCATTTAAAGATAACAACATTTTCATCACTTCCAAGGAAGTAATGTTAATGACTTTCAAAGAAGCGTTAATATAGCATTCAAAAATTAAAAAAAAAAAATTAAGCATTTCTTAATAAGCAGAATTGCTCAGAAATACAGAAAGTTATTTGCAATTTATTTGCAATTACTACTCAGCAAAAATATGTGGAAGTCTTTCAAAAAGAATACAATTTTCATCACTTCCAATGGCGCAGTATATGCATATTTATCATTTCCAAAGAAACACTTTTATACCGCTTCCAAATCTAAACAAACTCGGTAGTTCTTATTAAATTGAACTACATTTAAATACTATTAATTTGTTTAAATTCGACCGCCGCATAATCGCATTTGGTAGAAACACAGTTTTACGGTCCAATTACGGTCTGAAAACTCTAATCCAAAAACACAATTTCTCCTTTTTTTATAACAATAACAAATTTTTATTATTTAACTGTACAATGTTGTAGAATAATAATATATATACAGGTTGGCGCAATAGAACGTGCATATTTAAAAAATAGAGTAAAAAATAAATACAAAAGGTATGGTTAAAATAAATCTAAGGCATTGTAGAGTAATAAATGGAGTTTATTTTTTAAAAATAACATCATCTAAATGGTGACCCTCTCTACGACGGCACTCCTCTAACCGCAAACGAAAATTATTGAAAACTTTCTTCAGTAATACTGGTGTAATGGCTGCCATTTCACCACGGATATTCTCCTTGAGCTGAACGATGTTTCTTGGATTATTACTGTAGACTTTGTGTTTGAGGTATCCCCACAAAAAAAAGTCAAAAGGCGTCAAGTCTGGACTACGTGGGGGCCAAGGGATATCACCTCTTTTCGAAATCAGTCTGCCAGGGAACATCTGCTTCGCCACCGCCATGGAGTCATTTGATGTGTGACAGGTAGCTCCATCTTGTTGGAACCTAGTTCTGGAATTCACTATTCTTGAACTTTCAATTTCTGGAGCCAAAAATCCGTCCAACATCTCAACATAGCGTCCCGTATTAACCGTGGCGTTTTGGCCCCACGCATTTTCGAAGAAAAAAGGACCAATTATTCCTCTGCCAGAGACTGCTGCCCATAATGTCACTTTAGGATTATGCAATGGTTTCTGGTGTTTCATTTTGGGATTTTCACTGTTCCAATAACGACAATTTTGACGGTTTACGAACCCATTCATAAGGAAATGAGCCTCGTCAGAGAAAAGGATATTGTCAAAATTGGAAAATCGATTAAGCATTTCATTAGCAAATGCGAGCCTTGCTATGAAGTCAGACTCTTTCAATTCTTGTGTTAATTGCAGCTTATATGGATGCAGTTTAAGATTCAATGTTAAAATTCGTTGCAAACTTCGTCGCGATAATTGTAAGACAGACGATTTCTTGCGAGTCGACATTTGTGGATGTCCTCGTACTGACTCCATAACTCTCTCAACATTGTCTTGGGTCCTAGGGGTTATTGGGCGACCATTTGCTTGTGGTTTAAATGTTGAACCGGTCTCTTCAAAAGGCTTTACCCATATTTTAATTAAATTAGCACTCGGAGTTTCACTAATTCGCCGTAATCCATATTCAGCACAATATAGTCGCCTAGTAGCAATATATGAACGAGAGTTCTCGCAAAATGCACGCATGCAAAATGCGCGACGCTTCTCTTCGAAGTGATTCATAGCGACTAAAACTCCATGAACCCGCCAACCCAACGATGTAGATGCCTCCCCGCCCGCGCCTTTTCTACCCCGCAAAAAAAAAGATGATGCAATATGCACGATCTATTGCGCCACCCTGCACATAATAAAATGGTTGTTGTGATCAGAATAAGGCTTAAATCGTTTCAACTTTGTTTTTGTGGCATTTATTAATACATATAGTTTGTTTATTTGAACAAATTCATATATTAAGGACGCGTCGCGTTCAATATACGGTCTGGCAACTGTTTCGTGCTGGTAAGGGTATATAAGGCATAAGTCATCAGCGTACATAAAGAGTTTTCCTGTCAATTCAAGGTTTCCTATATCGTTGAGATATATTTTAAATAACAAGGGTCCAAGTACACTACCCGGCGGTACACCATATTGAACATCTTGTAATGAACTTTTACAACCATTAAAACATACAAATTGTTTCCGGTTCCGAAGGTAGCTGCCTAAAAGAGATATGGCTTGTGGAGAAAGTCCATAAAATTTTAGTTTTTCCAACGAAATGTTGTAATCAATTAGATCAAACGCTTCCGTAAAAGCATAAAACACTCCAATTACTCCCTTATAATTATCATCTGACCCTTTGCATATAGCATTTATAACATTTGTAGCGGCTTCCTCAGTGCCACAGTCCTTTCAAAAACCATACTGATAATCGTTTAAAAAATTATGCCTTTCCATGTGCATCACTAATTGATCGTGCATTATTCTTTCAAAAATTTTGTTAAATACAGGCAATATTGCTATTGGTCTATAATAATTTACTGCTTTTCCATTGCTGTAATAACTGTCATAAAAATGTGGAGAAGATACACCATAAAAAAACGCTTTCTTCTTATGGCCAGCCTATGTTACATTCATTGGAGATTACGCAAATTGTTACCACTTTACTCCAAAAATTGCGGTGAATTTTAGCTTACGCGAAAGCGCTTATGTTGCTGGGTATTCAAACATACTTGTAGTGACAGTAGAAGTTTTTTTTTTAACTAAATTATTATTATTATTAATTATTATTATTAAAAACGTCTATCATCCGGCTCGAAGGACCATGTTTAAAATCGCGTCATCTTTGGCATTCAGAAAATACTTTTCACCACAATATGAGGATTGTGGTTACGAGAAGGAAAGTCAAGGACATTTGACTTGTATTTATAAACCGGTAAGTGGAGGGTACTTGCCTTGATTGTTTTTTCGGGTAAATAGAGAATTTACTTATAATTTGTTTGTAGAAACTTACATTTATTATAGAGATTTGTTAGTTGCTTTGTCTTTGATGAGGATCTCGAGAAAAAGAGACCGAGTCACCACGATCTTGCACCACGAAACCTCGGTTTTATTTTTGAATAGTTTATGTTAAAGATAAAGAGCAATAATTGACATACGGTTGGATAATAAGATTACAATTCATGGTAGTATGATTAAGTATGAAAGTACAATGCATATATTACATCTAGATAATGTATTAGGTATGATTTTTAATTCAAAAAAGGTATGGAAATTCACATAAGCAAATAATATAGTTCAATTAATAACAATAAAAACTGAATTATCGAACGGTATATAATCCGTTCAACAAATGAGCCCTTGATTTTGATAGTGGTATAAGTCAAACATTTTAAAAATTTGTGTTTATCAGTTATTTCATATCAAATCCTAATAAAATAACATAATCTGAAGAGTTTAGCAGTATGCCATGAAAATTAACTCAATGAAATGGGTTTATTTTTTGTTTAGTAAACAAAAAACAGTTACTGTTTGTTTTAATATTGGTATAAGTCAGTCTGTTTACAAAGTTTGGCAAAATAATTAGAAATTTTGTTATGTCTTCAGATAGCGGTTCAGGTATGATCAGGATTACTTGATCCTTGATTACTTGATTTAATGTAAAAACGTAATATTTATAGTTAATTGTAGGCATTATACGGCGAAGAAATATAAGTAATGGTCCCAAGAAATGGAATCGAATAAGACTAATTCGTCTTCAGATGAATCAGTTCATACTTTAAAAGTGAATTCGGAACCCCTACAAATGGAAGAAACCAACATATGAGAGCCATTATAGTCAAAGAGGACACGAAATTCACGTAATTATGCACAAAATATAAGAAAAATGAAGAGAAATAGTGGAGAGGAATATGAAACAAAAGCATGTGAGTGGTAAACTTTTCGAAAATAAAGATTGCCTTTGTTCCAAAAAATGCATAAATGGAATCGGATATGAAGACAGGAAAGCTAATTTTGTTTCTTTTTGAAAGTAGCAAATTTCGAAAAACAGAATTTGTTTCAGAAATTATGAAGGATATATGAGAAAATGTAGTTTTAATTTTCATCTATATGTACGGAATTCAGTTTCTGTTTCTGCTTGCAAAACTTTCTTTTTATATAGTTTCAAAATATCTAACGGAAGATTAAGCCGTGTCTTTTATCTAACGATGGGTATACTGAGTTTTTCATTCCATTTGTAGAAACTACAAATACGCATTACTCTTCATAAGAATCTATGGCGCTAATGTCCGTCCCCAAAATTATAGACTACAATCAATGGTTTCCCCAAGAACTTTAAATGCAGCCTTTTTTATTGTTAGCAAATATTATTTATTCGAATTGATTTCATCTCCGAAACATTCCAAGGGTGTATAAGCCTCGATCCTACGGAATATTAGGTGTCTTTCCAGTTCATTGTCTGTCTACTAGTTTTTTTTTAGAGAAAGTATCAAATTCATCAGAATTTGTGGGCAGATTTTGTATTAACACCAAGCCTTACGACTATTGTTTCATAAGCAATTTTAGTGGAATTATTTGGATTAAGAATATACTTTTAAATAGAACTCTTTTCTGACGACATATTTTGAAGAAACATTTTCTGCAGCAAAAAACGATTCTTTTGATTAATGATAGAAAAATTGCAAGCAAAGAGTTGAATTTTCATCACTCCTACATCACTCGTAAATATATAGAGAGAATGCATCATAAAATAGTGCTTTCCTCCTGTGACAACCCTATGTTAATTTCATTGATAATTACGCAATTTTTCAGTACTTCCCCCATCACAAAATGTGATGAATGTTTGCTTCCTTGGTTGTATTTTCTTGCTGGGTACCCAAAATTTGAATTATTAGTTTGTGATATTAATTTACTCTAATTTGTTGTGATGTTAAACTTAATTTATACTCTATATTGTTTTTTTTTTGTCTTTTTTTGTTTCGTTCCATTTCAGCTTAAAATAAAGATGCTCCCCCGCTTATTCTAATTTGCATAAATAACTCGAGACATTAATAACTGTTCCATTAAAATCCTCTTGACTTCAAAGCCAAGGTCAACTACAAAAGCTAATAGACCAACAGCCAAAAGTGTGCCATATTTGTTGCCAAGTAAAACTGTTAACTAATATTTATTGATCTAAAAACCGGCCCATGTGTTAATTTTGGATAAGATCTAACCTGTTCAAGCATACTGATCTACACACCCAGTCCACAACTCAATACTTACGCATTTTGTGCTGGCTGACGACGTCCCACCCGTACGTCATACCGTCTTCACTAACATCGGCTGTGACATCGTCATCATGTTTACTTATTTGCAGATTGTATTTCGAAATATCTTTGACATTTTAAAAATCTATCTCAAACTTGCCATCCTCACCGTGGGCTTCTATTTGGTGGCTGAGTGGTACATTGTACGCTACGGCATCGATTTGAATGACAACGAAGCGTCACTGGTACCAGCGAAACCCACCGACAACAGCACCGTCTATAAAGTCTACACTCTCATGTTGGATTTCTTCTTCAGATGACACTGTCAGTCAGGCAGCGTTCTGTCGACCAGTTTTGTATTTGATTTAAAGTGCTTCTGATATTTGAAGATGCGAGCGAGATGAAGACGAGGAATGCCAAGATTTGTATTCAACGCTGTACACCAGCCAAAGCAAACAAGTTTGCACTTTGGCACATTGATGCTTAGTGTTTAGTTATGAGATGTATTCGAATGTGTAGTTTTAAGAAATGTTAGTATTTTTTAAATAAATATACGAAAAGATCTGCCTAAAATACTAATTCTAAATGTGAGTATTATTTAAATGTCTAGAATGGCAATGGCGGCATGTGCGTGAGTTGAATTTTTGTGTGAATCTGAAGATCGATGGCATAGATGACAGCCAGTCAACGCTGCATAGCATAAGAAATGTTGACAATTAAAACAAATATAATTGTCTACTTCTTAAGCCACTTGCCGCAGTCTAAACATTTGGCTTAGATGACAGCCAGTCAATGCTGCAAAGCATAGGAAATGTTGACAAATAAAACAGACGTAATGATCTACATATGCTGAATTTTTAAGTGCTAACTCTGACATTCAAATTGTCTACTTTTTAAATCGCTTGTCGCAGTCTAAGCATTTGGCTAATGTCCTAATGTTCTCAAAAAGTTTATGATGTCAAAGACTCCCAACTGCGTGAATTTCAAGAACGTCGGTATTTAAACTATAAGGGAGATCTTATTTTGGATACGCAATACAAGGTTAGTCACTCGACCAGCGTTACCATTTTCACGCTGCTGTAGCAACCAGGTGACTAATGCCAGTGCGCTCATTTTTCGACAAGCATCAGTCTGCTATATTGTCTGCAAGTCCACGGAAGCATATCGTTTTACGTTGCAGTTAAAAAACAGTTATGGAAATGGAATTCAAATGTAACAGTGTTATTACTTAGTATTTAGCAAAACAAAAAACCGCAATCAGCCAATGTTAATGATTGAGACATTCACGTGAGTTACATACACAAATTCAAATTCCCACACTTATATGAAAAATGACACCATTGATGACTTTATGGAAAATATAATAAGTACAAAAAATTAATAAAAATTGTAACAGCAAACTCATTTCCGTTTAAGTTCAGAAAACGAAATTATTTATCGGTCGCAATTCCAGGAATTGCAACCGTTGAATTATAATATGAAAGAGTCAAGAAATAATGTCAACATTATGCATAGGTAAACAAAAATTGTAAAATGAATTTTAAGCCAAATTAACGGAAATGGATATTAACAATAAGTTAATGATAATCAAAGAAAACGGAAATAAAGTCAGTTGTTAAAGATCCAGGGTTGAGACCAAATGGCATTTCGATTGTTTTACATATTTTAAAAACGCTTCCACCACGATCAGTGATCGGATCATTACACGTCGCAATTATACTGTTACCGTTACCCGAAAACAGCAACTTCGCCGCAAATGGTTAGAAATGTGAATCCCTGAATTCAATGTAATCCAAGAAAAAAGCGCAGTTTTCAATGTGTCTGCTCGTAGCATTGAACGCATATCAAAAAATGAACTACGAATAAAGCTTTATAAAATACAAAAAAGTGAAGTTTTAATATCTGTACGAAAAGCAGAGCGCATAGCAAGAGCAAAGGTAGTAAGACATTATTTGCTCTTTGGGGACGAGCTTTAAATTTTGGTCTGAATAAAAATATTTTTACGGTTCAGCAATATGTGAACAAACAAAACGATTTTGTACAGTTAGAGTGCAATTCAAAAGACAATTTGTGCCGGCAAATTACTATGCGAAAGATAATGCCTGCATCGGCGATGGCTTAACCCGGCATAACAGGCACAACTCGTTTTCATTGAACAGGGCGAATAGGACAAGATGTATCAAAAAATCTACCGTGGGAAACTGTTTGTTACCTTCAGAATATAAATAACTCGGTAGAAACCAAAGCCATGTTTCCAAAAAAAAAAAAAAAACTGCAGCAGCCATTTGTTTTTTTTAATGAAAACAAAAATTCCCAGCTTCATTTCTTCACAACAATGAGTCCAATATATTAACTAAAAGGTGTGAAACGGTCAACGCCTTAAATGGGATAAAAACCGTTAGACCACATTATTGCAGTGTGTGAAACTTTCCTGGGGATATTCGACGCTACTGTGCGCACTAAAGATGGTTATGTCGAACAGCAACATATTTTTCTTAAAATTTGAAATATTTTATTATTTATAAAATGAAATAAAAAGAAAATTGCAAAAAAAAAAAAAAATACAGCGTTTTTAACTAATAATGTTCTCCGTGCCGAGCTGTACTAAAATAGGATCTGTATTGTAAATACATATAAAAAATTAATTTTAGTGTTTAAAATGTTCAATTATTTTTCGGTACTTTTCCTTACAACTTTGACTAGCAAAATTCTTGAAAACATGCTGTCACTGCAAATGTCTAAAACCATTAAAATCATAGCGAATGACTCATATAAATTATAGTATAAAATTCATTATTCTGCCAGCAGATGGCTTCAGTAATCTATATCTTGCGGTGCATGATTGCGATCGGATTATGGTAGATGGCGTTGGAAAAATAAAACTTTGTACTCATTGAGGTACTTCAACAGTTTTAAGATTACTTAACTCAACTTCAGGCAGCAGGAAAGAGAAAAATATGCCACATCTTGCAGTATTTCTTCAACAAGTGCGAAAACGTAAGACTGAAAATATGGATAGTATTTAAGGACCTGATAATGGACCTGTTACAGTCAATCATATTCAATTTTATTTTCGTTGATTCCATTGCCGTAATTTTGATGTCAAAGACTCACAATTCTCTGGAAGGCCAGTCGTCAAAAATATCGGCAAAATGACGGAAGTCGTCAAATACAACCGTTGTGAAAGCACTATTACGATTCCAGGAACTAAACATAGCACAAAATACAGTTTTGAAACATTTGAGTATGGCTGGATGCAAAAAGAAGCTCGATGTATGGGGGCCGCACCAATTAATGCCAAAAAACATTATCGACGACTTTTCATCTGCGGTTCGCTGCTAAATCGCAACATTACCGTCGAATTTCTGAAGCGGTTGACGACTTTTGATGAAAAGCGAATCACTTACGTCAATGTCATGAGAAAACAGTATAAACGGTCGCGGTGAGCCGGCACAAATGATGGCCAAGCGAAGGTTGATGTTCCGGAAGATTTTGATCTATTTGGTCTATTTCATGAGAAAACGGTCTTAGTGACTAAACGGTCGCGGTGAGCAGATGCAAATGGTGGCTATTTTCAAAGGGAATGATCAGCTTCAAAAATGGCCAGCTTTGGCCAATAGAAGAGGAATTGTATTCCAACAAAACAGCACCAGGCCACACATACCAAATTACATATGGAATTATTTAGGTGGTAAAAAATTTGCCTTAAAAGAAACTTGTGAAAATCGACTGTTCTAGTTTTTTTTTCTATTAGGAAGGCATAATTGAATTACCTTCAAATTGGCAACAAGTTATCGAACAACATGACCTAAAACGGATCTTTGTTCCGAATAGGCGCTTAATCTAAAGTACTGATTAACACGGAATTTTCGCAGTATATGTACGAGTGTATCGCTCTGGGAAAATCGTAGAATCGTATATTAGGTCTTGATTATGTTACTATCAATCATAAAATTGTCTTATGTTACATAAAATTAAGATTGAAAAAAGGGGTGTGAAACCGCCCAAGAAAAACGACTGTTTCTCATGAAAAATTAAAGGTCCAAAGATGCGATTTGATACATAAACTACTGATTTAGAAAGAAATATGTCCAAACAAAAAGTGGGCGGTGCCTCATCCATTTCAAAATATTCGTTGCGGCGGTCAAAGCCAAATTAATCAGGAAATTGACATGTGTTATATTAGGTTAAGATTGATAAAAATAGACGCCGAACCGTCCGCAAAACTTATCATTTTGAGTGTCTATATCTTATCAAATATTGGAGGTACATAAAAGTAATCTAATGCATATGACACTGAGATTGAAAGAAATATGTACGCACCCTTTTCACCCTTTCTAGCAGCCAAAAAATCGTAAAAATAAATCAAAATCATAAAAATTTAATAGTATTGCAACTAAGTTCCGGGTGTTTACCAATAGATGGCGCCAGCTGTAAGTGCTGGTCGATTGTGCCATAACCTAAACATCATGAGCCAAGCTTAGGCATATGGCAAACATACTGCCTCGACACAACAGTCATTTTTTTACGTCATATTCTTTTGGTTGTGTGAATGTGGGTAATGTTGCGCAAATAATCGTTATATGCGGGAAGTATTGATTTTCATCTTGCAATCGACGAAAACCGTGACTGAAACTCATCGAAAGCTTCAAAATGTTTACGGAGGTGCTGCTTTTAATGAAACAATGTGTCGAGATTGGTTCCGTCGCTTTAAAGACGGTGATTTTGATGTTGAAAACCGTTCGCGTGAAGGAAGACCAAAGATGTTGATGTTGACGAGCATTCGAAGACACTAAATTGACGGCATTGCTTGATGGAGATCCATGTCAAACGAAGGTAGAGCTTGCTTCAGTGCTAGGAGATACCCGTTAAGTGAGAGGAATGATTCAAAAGCAAGGAATTTGGGTTCCTTGTGAGTTGAAGCCAAGATACGCTGAGCGTCGTTTTTTCGCCAGTGAACAACTGCTTTAGCGACAAAAAAAGAAGGTATTTTTCATCGCATTGTATCGGGTGATGAAAAATGGATTCATTACAGCAATCCAAAGAAAAGAAAGTCATGGGGCTGCCCGGTCATGATTCCACGTTGTCGCCTCGGCCGAATATTCGCTCCGCGAAGGTTATGCTCTGTGTTTGGTGAGACCAGGTCAGTGTTATTTATTACGAGCTATTGAAATTAAGCGAAACCATCACTGGGGATTGGTATCGACTACAATTAATGCGATTAAGTCGAGCTCTGCGAGAGAAACGCTCACAACACGCAGAAAGACGCGAAAAAGTGATTCTTCCGCATGACAACGCTCGGCCTCACATGGCCAAGCCCGTTAAAAGCTACCTGGAAACGCTGAAATGGAAAGTCTTACCCCATCCACCATATTCTCCAGATATTGCGCCGTCTGATTATCACTTGTTCCGTTTGATGGCACACCGTCCGGCTGACCAGCGGTTCCACTAATATGGCGACATCAAGGAATGGCTAGATTCGTGAATAGCCTTAAAAGATGAACAGTTTGACCGTGACAGAATTCCAGCTTTGCCAGAAAGATTGGAAAAAGTAGTAGCTAGCGATGGGCAATATTTCAACGAATCATTTGTAAATATGTTTTCATAAAAAAGTTGCGTTTTAATAAAAAAAAGCGAAAACTTAGTTGCACACCTAATCCCACTGGGCATATTACAATGCGATTGTCCGCGCCCCTCTGGGATAGCTAAGTTAACGTAGACTATTTAGGAATAGAAAACGACAATTTTAGCACGAAACAATCACAACCGTCTGCCCTTTCTTCCAACCGAAATATACCAAATTGATTATGCTAGTATGGAACATAATTGGCAGATGCGTGGCCTATCTTACCATCTAGGCCACTGTCTTCCACCTCAGTGAGTGTAGCACTCGGTTGCAATGCAACTCCATATTCGAGCACAGACCCTACCAGCGATTTCGGTTTCAGTCAACAACCCGTGTGATGCTCCCACTGGGGATTCAGCACCAAATAGTCACGTGGGAACTCTGTCCCGGGGCCTCTCGATCCCCACGCTAACGACCGAATTTCCGGAGGCAGTTGCGCAACTAAGCTGCTATCAGATTGTGATTTATACTCGTACACGATACTTCAAGGTCGCCCTGCAGCAGAAAGGGTACTGACTGGAAATTTGTTCATACCTGCAGTTGCGGAGTCCCCAGGTAAATGTAACGGTCGATATAACATTACAAGGATGCAGTATGCTCACCCGCGAGAGACGGGGAAAAACTCCAAACCCCTCCGAAATGTGTATCAGCCAAAACTAGACAAAAACGTTTCAACAATTCGCTAAAATAATTAAAGTTGCCGACTGATCCTTATAAAAATCAAGGAGTGTGTTGCCATTAATCACGAAATTAACATATGAAAAGTTAAAATTTAAGGATTTAAAGTTAAAGATATAAACGGTTATATCTTATTAAATACGTGAGATAAATGTATGAGATTTATTAAGAAAGCCTGGAGAAATAAATCTCTCTGAAAAGTGGAAGTCTCATGACACATGCTAGCGAAATTGATAAAATTTTAATAATACTAAATTAATGGCCAAACCAGATTACACCTGGAAAAGATTAAACAAAAACTAGTGGTTTTGACAATTCAATTCTATTCCATTTTAGGGAGAAAATTGAAAGTTATACGATTATAGAGGATGTTAATCTCCTACTTTAACGATGGCATTGCAATGCACACCAGGTCGGCTAGCGTTGTATAAACAAGTTTCTTATATTTGCTTTGAAATCTATGTGATGCAAAAATGTTCTGCATACCACTGTTCTCTTTAGTTATATTGTAATTTTCAGTCCAGTTAACAGTATCCTTGAAACATGGCGCAATCAAGTCTCACTTTCTATGAATTTGCATATCGAATAAACAATAAAACGATACAGATCCTTTGATTTTATGTCTATCACTGCAATAGTAAGTTTAAACAGCAACGGCCACCTATTGGCAAAGTGAGTCATCAAATGATGTGCGAATTCGCAAAGCTTAGCGCAGTGAATGCAAGTCTTTGAGTTGCAAAATATAAACTCGTAAATCAGCATGTTAAAGTTTTTAACCGCCAACCCAATAGAAACCTTAACGGAATATTGAACAGTTTAATGTCCGTTTCCCAAATTATTCTCAGTTAAATACAAAATTTATACGTACACATTTTACTAATTTCCAATTGGCAAAAATCTGTGAAACAAAAGACAATTCTATACGAGTATGCAAGTGTGTATGTTTATTTAGCGATCAACCTGATCGATGAACAATGTTGGCCATACGGAATTGTTAATGCAACTAAATAAAATTGAAGTTATACTGGATTGACGTATTAACATGTCTATACATGTAGTCACATATGTATATACACATAGAATATATATGTGTATATATTTGTGTATGTATATACATATACAATATAGCACGGGTATGTATGAATGTTAAACATCAAGGTCTTAAGAGAGTGGACGCTAAATAAAAATAACAAAACAAAAGAAATAAAGTGCAAAAAATACTCTACGGCACAACCGCATCGAAACGACAAAAGCGTTAAAAAACAACATATTTAAGACAAGTTTAGGATTATTACGAGTACCAGCCAGTGGAGACAGTGGTGGTGCTCGTCTTGAGTTGGTGTTTGTTCTGTGGAGGGTGTCCACTGCAAAGCAATCGCCACTGCATCTCTAAGGGGTTACGCTACCTTTGATTTGTTGAAAACCGGCTGCTTGCAGTGTTGCTCTCTGTAAAAAATTTGCATCCAAGTGTCAAGATCAAATAAATTATACCAATTGACGTAAAATGGGCCAGTGCCTTTGTCTATTTATCATATGCTGAATTCGATTTTCAATCAGATTACTTCCCAGCAAAAAAAGTGCATATAAAGAAGCGAATATTCATCACAACTTGTGATAGGGAAGTGATGAAAAATTGCAAAATCACCAAAGCAATTAACATAGGGTTGTCATAGGAGAGAAGCACAATTTTATATTCACGAGTGACGTAAAAATGCAAATCAAATTTTCGCTATTCAAAAAACTAATTTTTTATTGTATTATTTTTACTCTAATTTTATGTACGAGTATATTAAAAGTCGGCATATCCCTACGGATTTGGAACTTTCTACAAAAAAAAACAAAAACAGTAGACAGGCACTCAATTAGAAGGGCACCTAATATTTCGTAGGGCCGAAGTTTGTACATCCTTGTACATCCTGTGGACTGCAATCCACAAGATTGAAGACGAACATGTTAAGCCCCTTTAAAATGTGTATGCTTTATTTGGTCTCTGAGTGTTTATACTAGGTCCGCAACTAAGTTCCCGCTGTTTGCCAATAGATGGCGCCAGCTGTAATTGCTAATCGATTGTGCCAAAATCTAAACGTCAAGCTTGGGCGTTGGTAAATACACCGCCTCGATCCAATAGTGGTTTTCTTTTGATGTCATATTTTTTTGATTGTGTGAATATGTATGATATTGTGGCAAATAATCGTCATATGAGGGATTATTGATTTTCTTCTTTCAATCGAAGAAAACGGTGGCTGAAGCTCATCAAAAACTTCAAAACATTTACGGAGGCGCTGCTTTAAGTGAAACAACGAGTCGACATTGGTTTCGCCGCTTTAAAAACGGTTTAATGTTGACGACCGTTCGCGTGTAGGAAGACCACAAACCTTCGAAGACACTGAATTGACGGCATCGCTTGATGGGGATCCGTATCAAACGTAGGTAAAGCTTGCTTTAGTATTAGAAATTGCCTGCCAAGTCATTTCCAAGCGATTGCATGCATTGGGAATGATTCAAAAGCAAGGAACTTGGACGATATGTGATTTCAACAAGACGGTGCCATGAGCTACAAAACACGTCCGATTTCGGCTTTATTGCATGAAAAGTTTCCACAAAGCTTAGTTTCAAAGCTTTAGTTTTGGCGATGTCAATCGGCCACCAAGATCATTCGATTTGACGCCGTTAGACTTTTTTTTTTTTGTGGGGCCACGTTAAAGACTGACGCGGATAGCACGCAAACATTGGAGCATTTGCAAACGAACATTCGTCAAGTTATTGCCGAGATACCGCCCGAAATGTGCGAACAAGTGGTCGAAAACTACTTCAAAAGGATCCACTGCTGCAACAAATCCAGAGGCGGTCATTTAAATAATATTGTATTTGTATATAATGGCAAGATCGAAGCATGAAAATGAAATAAAAGTTTCATCGAAATCATAGCTTCGTGTGTGTTTTACTAACTTTACTTTTGAATCCGAAAAATGGATAACCCAGTACATTTTACCAACAAGATTCAAATTATAAATATTATTAAAAAAAAAATGAAAATAATCAGCTACCTTGCGGTTCTCTACATTCAACATTTACCATTTCATTTTTTTCACAACGGGTTACTTGCACAAATTGTTTCCTATTTTGAAGGTAATCTTTAAATAATTCCAGCTCCTTCCCTACTATTCCATAGAATTTTAGTTTGTGTAGCATTATTTCATGATCAACTAATTCAAAAGCCTTAGTAAAATCAAGAAAGATATCATTACATATGAAGTTAACAACATCTACTACCTCATCTTTCGTGCCACAACCTTTTTTGAAACCAAATTGGTTGTAAAATGTTATGCCTTTTTTCTTCTGAAACTTAGGACCCAATTCACTTTAGGTGATCTGAGGGAGTTTAGGCTTAATTGAGGGGATTGGAAACCGGCAGATCTGAGTTCCTATTCGTGCTATGTACCTAATTTACTTACGGAGAATTGATACTTTTTGGGAAAAAATAGGTTATCTGAGGGTCTGAGACTTATTCTTCTTCTTAGGTGGCGACTGAAATAGACATCCTTATCTACTATACGCCGCCGGAAGAGAATTTATACTTTCTGGGAAAAACGAAGTTAGGGATCTGAGACTTCTTCTTCTTAGGTGGCGACTGAAATAGACATCCTTATCTACTATACGCCGCCCGTAGAAAATAATTCGCCAAGCGCTTCGATCCTCTGCTCTTTTCCTCCAATTCGTCACACCAAATTTCGATAGTATTTCAAAAGCCTGGTCCTTCTAAGGGAGCATTTGGGTCCATTCGCACAACACGACCCAACCAACGCAATCGCTGTATATTAATGCGTTTGACCACGTCGATGTCGGCATATAACTCATACAGCTCATTGTTTATGCGACACCGATAATCTCCGTTAACGATGATGGACCCATATATTTTCCGGAGTATTTTCCTCTCGAAAACTGCCAGTGCATAGCCCAGGATTCTGCGCCTTATAACAAGACGGGTAGAACCGACGTCTGGTACAGTCGAATTTTTGTTCATCGAGGGCTTTATCATTGAATCGATTGCTTAGCCCTCAGTAATATCTGTTAGCAAACAATACTCTCCTCTTTATCTCCATGCTGACATCATTCGTTTTGTTTACAGCGGAACCGAGGTAGATGAATTCTTCCACTACTTCAAAATTATAGTTGTCAACGTTCACACAGCGCCCTAAACAAGTAGACTTTTTATTCGTTGAAACCAATAACTTTGTTTTGTCCTCGTTTACCACCAGACCCATTTTCGCTGATTCCTTCTCGATGCTTGAGAAGGCTGCAGTAACATCTAGCAGTTTTCTGCCAATAATGTCTATGTCATCCGCATATGCAAGTAACATATAGCTTTTATTAAAGATGGTACCAATCGTGTTAACTGCAGCTTTCCTCATAATCATCCCCAACAGTATGTTGAAGAGGTCGCACGATAGACTGTCGCCCTGTCTAAATCCTCGTTTGGTGTAAAAATCTGAGAGTTACATTGGTATTTATTGGAAAACAGAGGGCGGCTTGCGACTTGGTACTGGTTATTGTTGAAGTGGAAAGAAACTCGTGTTCTCGCCGGCCATAACCGCGAAACCTCCGTGCACCGCTGGGTTGCCACCTAGTGATCACAAACAGTGCGTGTTTGTTTTTAATTTCATGGCTGGGTAGGTGGGCTTTTACACCATCTGATAATAATTTATTTTGTAATTGAATTTAAGTTCACTGTAGTTATTCAAGTAATGATTTTCATTTTAATTCATTTCTAAAACAATTCATAAAATCCATTCAGTAATTAATTAAAAAGAGCAGAGATATTTATATTCAACATTGGTAGTTATATAAGTAACTGTTCTTATCGAAATATTCTAAACGTTTTGCATGAACAATCTTTTCAAACATTTTATCTATAATTGATAGAAATGCAACTGCATGAAAATCTTTTGTTTCAGAAGCATTTCTACGTTCTTTTCGACGTTTCGCCTATTTTTGCGCCATTGCAAATGGATGTTGGGTGAAGGTAGAATGTGGGTCAGTTCTCCTGACTGAGAACTTTTTTGAAACACATGACAACACTCTTTGGCAACACATCAATATGTGGCAGTTATTTATAATCGTATTCATCGCTTGTTCGGCTAGAACGATTTTTGTCACCAAACGATTTAGAAGTTGTAGAATTATTTCCTAACTAAAATGTTTCCACACCACAGTATGTTTCATGGTACTATATATTGCCTAAATTGAGCGGACGTACGTTTCTACCGCTGAATGTCGGCGAGACCTCTTGCGGTAAAACAAACAACATTTATTCCAATAATTGAATTGTGATTTGTTTCAGCAGCAACCATTAGCCACGAAAATCATATTTTAAACCAGTATTACAACTTTTCTTCTCACTGCTATTGCAGATCATATAACAAACAAAAGACCTGTACGAGTAGTCATAGTAAAACTATTTACGGTTAATTGTGATTACCGCAAGTACTACTCGTACGTACTTCACGTTAGCAGCGGTTGTAAGTTCTTATTTAAACGAAAAGTCAACCTGATCTGATAGTTGATTATTGCTCAATATCAAATACTCATGTAGGTGAACACACACACACATACATATATATCTCTCTCCCACTCTGTCGTCACCGCTGTTATGGGATCATTATTAGTTTTAAGTTAAGACAGGGCATGAGCGTTAACCATGTGAAATAGTTTAAACCTTTAATTCGGCAAATCTTAAATGTCTAAAGTGATGGCATCGAAATATCAAGTCATCACCTCGTGAGATGTAACATTAAATTAATAGTTCAACACTTTGAAACACTCACAGAAGATAATCTGCCGCAATGGCACAGATTAGATTACTTTGGTGGAGTTTTTTCTCTTGGGGGTTATTCAAATGTTACACATCAACGTCTAACAATTTATGAATCATTTATCAACAGGCTAAACATCGAGGAGACTGTTAACGACATCATGTGGAACGACATTCCAGCGGTGGCGAATAAATCGTATAGTTGCTGTTGTCTGTTGTTTTCATTTTGAGCAATTTGTAGATTGGCGAAAATTGAAGTACCATCATCGTGACATACAGTGGAATGGAAGAGGATATCCGGCGACTTAAAAGAAATCAAATGGACAAACACAATGGATTCCGGTCCACAATGTGATGAACGATGTAACCGAGCATAATAAGGAAAGTTAATGTGCCGATGAAGCATTCCCTTTGCACACATAATATATTGGCGTAGTTGGTTCTTTTATGGAAATACTAAAGCGGTTCGAAAAATAGGCGACCTAACAAAGAAGACGCAAAACACATATAAAAAATTGTACTTTATTTTAGCTTAATACACTTTTTTCAGTGATATTCAATAGCTTCTATACCCTGTTTACAGTAAGAATTCTCCAACGCCATATTCAGCACAATATAGTCGTCTAGTAGCAATATATGAATGAGAGTTCTCCTAAAATGCGCGCACGCAAAATGCGCGACGCTTCCCGTCAAAGTGATTCATAGCGACTAAAACTCCATGAGCCCGCCAACCCAACGATGTAGGCGCCCTGCCGCCCGCGCCTTTTCTACCCCGCAAAAAAAATGCAATATGCACGTTCTATTGCGCCACCCAGTATAAGAAGGCACAAAATCACCAAAGTTAATTGAGGAGAAAGAAAATTTCAGAAGGACCCGCTGAATTCTTTCTATACGTGATATACAGGGTTGCCCATATTCGACGGACCCATGTTTTTTAAAACAAAATCAAAGAAAAAAATAAAAATTTGGCGGTTGGCAATCTTATTCA
>JAHXMU010000636.1:372981-398743 GCA_019455685.1 Philornis downsi
CAAATCATAGGAGTAGAGTAGTGCAACTCGTATTGTTCAACTCGATCTACACTTCGATCAAAACGAAGCCTTTTGCAAATTACGACTGCAGAGAGTGAACAATTACGGCGAGTTCGAGTATTTTGTGTCAGCGTGAAGTGTACCTCGTACTCGAGGGAATCTATTGGCAACTGCACTGGTACAGTGGGGGAAATAATACTACTTTGTTTAAAACGCAGTGAATGTGTCAAATATAGATGAAAATATTCGGATCATAAAATGCGCCGCATTTTGTTTGCATTTTATGTATGAGGTTTTGAATTTTTTGTTTTCTTTTTTTGCAAACATTGGATAACAAATGTTTATTATCTTAAAGTATTTCAGGTATGTTCCAAAAAAGTAGTAGAATTAAAGTAAAATACGATTTGAAAAGTTAACGTTTTGTTTTGGATGTTTTGCAAATGAAGTGGTTTGTTGTTTCATTTTCTCATATGAAATGAAGTTCGAAAACAGAAATTGTAAACAGCTGATATTGACTTGAAAATAAAATTTAGTTATTAAAACTACTATTTGTGCTTTTTTTTTTTTTGCATAAAATTAAAGGATAAATAAATAAATAAAGGATAAATAAATAATGAATGCGGTGTTAGTGTCCACTGTATACCAAAACAATGAATACGCAAGAGCAAAATTACAAAGGCGGATTTTGCGGGATCACTCAAATTCTCTGGATATGGGCGACACTACGTAAGTACACACATGTATGTACTTAAGTACCTATACATTCAATATACTTTTAATAAAAACTATTAAGTTTTTACAAAATTGTAGCATCAGCAAAGATGCATTTCGTAACATTTTGCATCAAATTGAGACTGCCGAAGTCATCCATTTCGACAGAATTACAACTTGCTGCCACATTAAGATTTTTAGTAGAAGGAGGATTTCAACGAGGGGTCGGAGAAGACACTAATGTGGCCTTAGCACGGAGCACCATCTGCAAAACTTTAAATCGAGTGCTTATTGTTCTACAAAAATATATTTGACCTAGGTGGATTAAATTGAAAATGACAGTTGATGAACAAAATTTGTCTAAGCGCCACTTCATGCAAAAATTTGGTATTCCCGGTGTAGTAGGATGCATTGATGGAACTCACGTGGAAATTACTAAGCCGTAAAAACTGGAACGTGGAAACTTAACATAAAACGTAGCATTATTGCATCCTGCGTAGTATTCTTGTGTGTTCCCCTTCAAACAAGGAAAATTTTTATTCAACTAAAGGAATCTGACCATTTTTATTTATTATACATACTTATATGTTTATTTGCAAAAATTTTTGTTTCACAATAAAATTTCAAAGTATTTTTAAACCACTTCTTTTTGCCTAAAAGTAGTTTCTAGAACAAGGCAATTAAAGTAGTAAAAAGTAAAAAGTAAAATTCAGAACACCCAAGTGTCAAATTGAAGTGATTACAAACTACTTTTACTTCAAAGTAGAATCTGCAACATACCTGTTTATGAAGATTTTTGGGAAAAGAATCCCTTGGGCTTCATTTCTTAAAAATTCTTAAATGTGAGTGTTGTCCTGGGGATTCTGAGCACTATGTTAGTCTAACGACGGCATCTTTTTACAGGTTTTTGCAACTGATCCAATGGAATTGCACAAATATAAAATTAATCTTCCTCTGGCAACTCGAAAAAGAGCATGTTTTTGATATCATTATTATTGACTTTAAGTCAATTTTAGCCATATTTTTCGTAAAATAGTATCATATGCATATAAGTATATTAAAGACTTTATTCACAAAAAAAAAATAGATCTAAAATTGTATTTTGTAAAATATATAAAAAAAATTATAAATTCAAATAAATTGTCCCGAATTCTACGATAAACGGACATAAAACCCCAGTAATGAAAAGGCTGCATCATAGTTTTAACTTTTAACTCATCACTACATAAACGAACAATAGCTTTGATGAAATTTTGTAAATAATTTTGCTAACAATTAAAGCTAATAAATGTAATGATTTCATAGATGCAAAGATTACCAGAATAAGGGAAAAATTATAATAATTTCAGTGGAAGTAATACACAGAAAAATCGAAAAATACAGGGTGTCCGTTTTGCCGCCATTTTGGTAAACATTAGTCTTGACAGTTCATGCTTAGCAGTCGTAAAGTAGAGACATGGCAAATTTATTATGGAAAAATATTCGATAAACCAACGTGTTTTAATGTTAAAACATTGTATCAAAATCAACCATCGATTACTGTGACGATGAGGAAATTACGTGAAAATTTTGGGAGAAACAACGTGCCAACAAGACGCACTATTTATCGTGTAGTGAATGATTTCAAAGAAAGAGTGTCTGTAGTTGATAGTATACTACTACGTACTGCAAGATCGGCTGAAAACATTACTACTGCTCAAGGAAGTGTTCAAAACAATCCATCAACCATCCTATACCAATAGGATGTTACAGCTCGCCCATGACAACCCCAAATGTCATGAAAAAATCATAATGAGTGACGAGGCACATTTTCATTTGAATGAATATGTAAATAAACAGAATGGTCGGTTCTGGGCAATGGAAAACCCTCAAATTATTCATCAGTCATCTTTGGATCCATTAAAAGTGACAGTCTGGTGTGCAATTTGATCAGGATCATTAGACCTTATTTCTTTGAAACTGAAAACGGCATCACTGTAACTGTCAATGGAAAGCGATATCGTGATATGATTGAAAACTTTTTAACGCCATAACTGCTTGCTTTGGGCTTGATTAACATGTGATATCAACAAGACGGTGCCACATCGCATACAGCCAGGATTACAATGGACTTACAGCGAGACCTCTTTCCACAACAAGTTTTTTTAAGAAATGGTGATGTTGATTGGCCCCCACGGTAACCTGCTCCGGATTTCTTTTTGTGGGGATATCTAAAAAGCAAGATTTATGCAAACAAACCAAAGGGATCGCATTTGTGAGTCTAACAGAGGCGGACATTTATCTGATATTGTATTCCATACATAATTTCCGCCATTAAATAAAACATTTATCAATATAAGATCTATTCTCATTCATTTAATCAAAAATTATAATCAAACAAAATAGCATACCTTCCTGACGGACACCCTGTATTACAAACATTTTTGTAAATTGATTGGATAAAATACTTTTAAAAAGGGATAAAACGTTCAATAAAAATGGCACACTAATAGAATGTCTAAAATTGGTATTTTTAGCTTATGTATTTTTAGCTTATAAAAACTATTCGATGGAGCCAGTAGTTTAAAAAACAATTATTTTGATGAAAGGTGGCAACCTTATAGAATATATGTTTTAAGTTTCAAGGCGCCACATTGTTTAGTACTTTTATTTGAGCCATCAAAAGTAAACGATCTCAGTGAATTTATAAACATGGCAAAAATTGGACATTGTAATTCAGTATTTTGAAAGGTCTCAGTCTAACCAATATTATAACCGATCTAGATTCTAATCTGGGGGAGTCAACTCCTCCGTTTACAATTGTAAAATATTAGGTAGTAGAGTTTAACAGAAGCTGTACGGGTTGCCAAGACGAACACCATACTAGTCGACCACTGTTAAGAAAAACACTGTTAAGAAAATCCACAAAATGGTATTGAACGATAGTCAACTGAAGGTGTGTGAGCTAAATGAAATGATAAGCATTTCAAAAAGTACTATACGAGTGTATCGCATATTGACCGAAGATTTGAAGACGAGAAAGTTATCCGCAAGATGGATGCCGCGCTTGTTTTCAATAGAGCAAAAACAACAGCGTCATGAAAATATTTCAGTAGAGTGTTTGGCGATGTTTCACCTCAATAAAGCGAATTTTTACGTCGACTTATAATGATGAATGAGACATGGATCCATCACTTCACACCTGTGGCAAAGGAACAGTCAAAGCCGTGGACTGAAATGGAGAATCGTGTCCAAAGCAGGCGAAGACTGTTCCATCTGTAGACAAGGTCATGGCGTCTGTTTTTTTGGATGCGCATTAGATTATTTTTATTGATTATCTTCAGAAAGAAAAAACCATCAACGGCAAATATTATGATAATTTATTGCAATGTTTAGATGATGGAACTATGGAAAAAATGTCGCATTTGTCGAAAAAGAAAGTTGTTTCGTCAAGACAATGCTCTAGTTCAATTAATTAATGAATAATTAATTAATTAAAGTTCGAATTGCTTCGTCACGCACTTTATTCGTCGGATTTAGCTGTCTCACATTATTTTCTATTTCAAAACTTGGAGAAATGGCTCTGTGGTAAAAAATTTGCCAACAATGGAGAGAGTTTGGGAATTCTTATTATAAACAAAACTTAGAAGCTATTGAATATCGCTGGAAAAAAGGATATAGAGGTAAAAGCAGATTATGTTGAAAAATAAAGGAAATTGATCTCATCTTTTTTGTATCTTTTTTGTTAGATCGGCTAGTTTTGGAGCCGGCCTCGTTTTGACTTTTATAATGGACGGATAGAGATCTTTACGAGGATCAAAAACATATATACTTTGTGTGATATGAGTTAACTCCTTTTAATTGTTACAAATGGGACGGTATATTTGGAATAAACCCAATCTTGGCAAATTCTTTTTATAATCTTTTACTAAAAAATATCCGGTTTTTCTTTGAGCACCGGTCACTTCGATGTATCTGGTCGGAATCGTGATTAAATTATAGGCCCCGTAGAGTGAGTCTAAAAATAGAATAGAAATATAGGGAAAAGATCTAACTATCTAATATGTAAAATTTCTTTGCAAAGACCGTCTAGAAATCTCTAACTGCTGAGAATGTCGCCTGGTGGAAGTTTCGGGGTTTTTCTTAATACTAGGAGCATTTCGAACACGAAATAAATTTCGATATGATCGAAATAATCGAATGCTGACTTTCAAAATAAAATTGAACAATTTTGGTTCTTTGTTCTGTGCTTAACCTTTCCATCATAAATTTCTCAAGTATTGTTTAGTTAATTCTATAAAGAAACGAAAAAAAAGTCTGAGACAAAAAATGTATTCACAGATCAAATCTTAACGTTGCTTATGCGCCACCCTATAAAATAGAAAAATTGAATCGGGTTTTTCTTTGAGTACTGGTCACCTCGATGTGTCTGTTCGGAATCGTCATTAAATTATAGGCTCCGTACAGTGAGTCTAAAAATAAAATGCCTACAAACTGTCGAATGTATGAAGCTCTCCTGTATTGCAATCATGGGATGCAAGGGAATTTGATTTTTTTTAAAGTAGAAAATCTATTTTTTGGAATTATTTAATAGTCACGTCCCCAGCTAAAATGGTTCTTTATAAATGTACAAAAATTGGGGCAGTTCCTTCCCATCAAGTACTACTGTTTATTACTTTAGATTAACGAATTAATGTTGATGTTATTAGAAAAATTGTGAAATGTATAATCTTTTCAAAAATTATATTCAATCCTTGTGCGAGTACTTTTTTTTGCTTCTGGCTCGATTTTTAATATAGACATACGAAATTATCGCCCAGATAGATGGGAATATCAAAACACTTCATCTTCAATACACAAACTTTACACTTTTTCTGATAAAAATTTGTTTTTTAACTCCCGTAACAACTTTATAAACACATACATATATAGAATTTAGTTAATAAATTAATCGTGTAGTGGTTGAAAAAGTACTACAAATGTACGCCACCTGTAGTTCTTAACGTTTAACCGTTGCATTGCCGAATAAATGGGCGTGTCAGAAAGTCCGCTTTATCGTACATTATATATTATGAGAGTTCATTCTTTCAATTAAAGTAAACTTTTTTATTATTTTCCCATTACCACACCAACTATTAGGTGGCGTGGCCTCTTTAAATATTGTATGAATTGGGATAGATATTCTAAAAAATTTGCATTTTTCTAGAGGACTATTTAGTCCGATTTAGTCCGATTTCGACCTTAAGCTATCGATTAGTATTGTCGTGCAAAACTTTATAGTACTTTCAATATGATATATAAATCAATATAGATTTTTATAATCAGATGTCAATTGAATACTTTTAATTCTTCCAATGAGTATACCCCCCTACTGGGCTAAGTCGACACATGAAACAATCGAGACAATCGACATCACTGATTGTTGCTGTGATGACGGAGAATATTTGGATATGATCTGGCAACTGTTGCGGTCATAGAGATGAAGTCATGTCAAGGTTGCATTAATTAACTGCTCGCAAAAAAGAATTTTACTGCAAGTAAAATAACACAGGCTGCAAGAAACAGGAGCACAACGATTTTTAATTATCATGTAGTTAAAATAGGTGTTGACAGAACTAAAAACTTCGCTCCAATTAGTAGACAAAACAACACTGCTGGATATGTGTAAAATTCACGGGTACTAAAAGCTCCGATTTAGCAGATTCTCCGATACGACAGCTTTTAGGAAAACTATTTTAAAAATATTTGACAACAAACCTAAAATGCCAAAATCAACAAAAAGAATTCATCAAGCGATGGAACACGAAACGTGACACCGCTCAATTTTTCCTAGAACATATTCGCTTCCGCATCCGTAGCAGATGCTCCACAAATTTAATCATTTGAATTCCTGAAGGAATTAGAAAAGATAATGGAATAAATCAACATTTACAACATGGGACTATCCTTATCATTGTCATAAAATTTATTAAGCGATATCTTGTGAACTAAAAATAATTGCCAATACATTATCGTATTCATTAGTAGATATTAAATATCTACACATATGGTCGGAAAAATAAGTACACCTGCCTATTTTTGCTCTATGTTTAATTTTAGTTACTTTAACGGAAAGTAAACATGGCAATTCTTTTTTATTTAAATAACTTTAATATGGTAACGCTTTTAAAAGTAAAAACAAAACTGGGGCTTCCCCGTTGTTTTCATTGTGAGTTAGGTTTTTTCAGCTGTGATTTCAGTACTTGGTCAAAATAATAAATACATTGCTCTCTATAGCAGAAACTATGAATCGGCCGCTATTTTTTGGTACAAAATGCTGTAAAGCCTAAAAAACCCGTCAAAACTCGCGGAAGACCCAAAAAAAAAAACTTCAAAAGCAGATATCCGTATTGTAACACTTGCGAAGAAGGATCCATTTGTGTCTTCAAGAGCGATTTCGGTAGAAATTGGAAATGTAATTTCATGGCGAACGGTTCGTCGTAGACTACAAGAAGCACATTTACCAGGACGAGTTCCTTTGCTTAGACAAAAAAATTTAAAGGCTAGATTGACGTTTGCAAAAAGTCATTCCAATTAATCCTGGAGAAGACGGTGAAGAAAAATAGAGAAACATTTTCCGGAGCGATGAAACAAAAATTAATGTATTTGGAAACGACTGTGCCCGAAACGTTCGACGCCCTAAGGTTAAGGAATTCCATGTTCGCTTTACAGAGAAGACGGTCAAGCACGGAGGCGGCAATATTATGGTCTGGGGTTGTTTCTCGTGGTATAGTGTCGGTATATCGAATTACCGGCACTATGACCAGATTCCACTACAAAGATATCGTGGAAAATACGTTGTTGAACTTTGCTGTGAAAAATATGCCTCTTAGATGGACATTCCAGCAGGATAACGATCCGAAGCATACTTCTAAGTTGGTAAAGGATTGGTTCCAAGATAATAATGTTGCCCTTCTTGACTCGCCAAGCCAATCTGCGGACTTAAATCCAATCGAAAATCGTTAGGGAGACCTGAAGCAAAGAATTGAAAAGGAGATGCTTAAAAATAAGGATCAGTTATGGAACTTTGTTTAAAACCACTTGGTATGAAATACTAGTATAAAGGATTGGTTCCAAGATAATAACGTTGCCCTTCTTGACTGGCCAAGTCAATCTCTGGACTTAAATCCAATCGAAAATCTTTGGGGATAGTTGAAACAAAGAATTGGAAAGGAGGTTCTCACAAATAAGGATCAGTTATGGAATTTTGTTCAAAAAACTTGGTATGAAATACCAGTAGAAATCTGCAGGAAGCTTATTGCCCGCAAGCCAAAAAAAAAAAAATCAACAAAATAATTGAAAATAAAGGTGGACATACCGGCTTTTAATGAAACTCATCCAATTTAACAGAAAAAAATTTGATTTTTTTTACATTTTTGCTTATTTTAAGTAAATGTACTTATTATTTAGTCCAATGTTTTTTTGATTAATTTATTATTTTTTGAAAAATACTGAATTTAATTTTTGTTTTTTGTTATTGTTTTAATATTTATTTCATTTTTAATGTTATAAAAAAAAAATTATTAATCGTTTTTTTTTCTTTTAATTTAAATAAATTTTCGTCTACGAGCCTTTAAAAAAATATATGTATTGTATGTGTATTTTAAGCATATGATACTTTCTCATGCGGAATAAACATGATGTGAAAGTTTTTCGAAAATATTCGAAACAAAAATTCAATTATACAAATTTGCGAAACTCTGGTCCGATTTTGATTATATTCTGTTAGATCGTGAGCAACATCCTTTCACTCGTACCCTTCCAAAATTCACGACACAACGCATTAGAGTTTGAACTTTAACAGCAAAACACTTTAGTAATACGACTATTTTAGACTTACAGAAATCCCCTTTAAATGTTTTAGCTTCTGGTCAACCTTTCAGTTCACTCACTAACCAATTATACAGATGTTTGGCTCAGTCTCAGCAAAGTGGGACAATCGAAACCAAACCATTTTCCTCCCATTGTGCTTAGTGTACACTCTCAAGTCCATTTTTTAGCGGGCAGTCGGCCAAATACTTCAACTTTGTAATGCTTTGATCGATACTCGAATCGATAGATATTGAAATGTCTTGAAAAGTAATCAAGAGCCTTTGACGAATATTTGTAGGGTATGATTAACAAATGTATATACATAAATACATTTAATAACTGTTATTTATCACATCACATTTTCTATGTTACTGGTTGTACATAACGAATGAAATTTATATACATATGTATGTATATATTCATATGTAGTACCTATATATGTAGGTACGAGTGCGCATAAAGTCTTTGTGTGCGCCCGAGTATATTTACGTAAATATTCATGATTTGTGTAAATGTGGAGGGGGGTACTTTGACTGGAATACGAGTAAAGAGTACTGTACACATTTTTACTATGATTTTTCATCCTCCCCACCAAAACTTTAGCTGTAACTATCGATTAGCTAGCCTGTCTGTCTTCAGCCAAACTTAACTTATGTGTCTCCGTATTTCTGTCGTAGGTCTTAGTTTGTTGGTGGTTATTTCTTTTTCCCTCTTACGATGGCTGAGTAATAACCTACGATGGTAGTATGTTTTGGTATCGTCTTTTTTTTCCTAATCGAAATTTATGGATATTATGTCATTAACAATTGTGTCACAAATTTGTGTCATAAAATGTTTACGAATGCATTCACAAAATACAACACAATAAAAAAATACGATACACTGCACTCTATTACGATACAGTTGCTGCTGCTGCTAGTGATTGATTTGAAAGTCATCATTTAAAGTCAATGATCTTTCTAATCGGCAGTCAAAACAAAAACTTAGGTTTCCATTGTATTTCTCACGGAATTGTTAGCTTCCGCCAACTGTTATTTCCCCTTGTTGCAACAGCGGCAACAACAGCACGACCACCAATCAGCCAAAAGATCAATCGATAGCAATTGAGTAATTAATGAACGGTTATTATTCAAGCGGTGAAATTATGCCAAATTAATTTGAATTTATCATATGTCGTATTTTAATGTGATTATATTACTTGATTGCAATACACATGTTTCATGCTATAAAGAAATTAACAGTGAAATTAGAGTGGATGATCGTAAATTAGCTGGTAGACGCTGGCACGACCGCCGACGCTTTATCCGCGTACAATGGTGAAAATAATGGACACACACAAGATAAAGAGACCTTGACCCAGTTGAAACATTTTTCAATACAATTTAGTGGACTCTACTGAATGACCGCATAGTTGAGATATTTTTCCATTTAATTTAGGGGACTTTAATAAGTTAATTGCATCAAACCCACTCGCTCAAAACCTTCAACATTTCCCCGGTCATATACGGCTAAGAAGAAAGGACACGCTAGACTTGGTCCGGTGATAAAAAGTTCGGCTCACCAAAAATAAGATCCGGCAATGGCAGGATACTTTAGTTTAAGATAAGATTAAGATTTGAATACTTATTGTAAATTTAAAAAGAAAGATTCAATAAAGAAAATGAATGGAAAAAAAGAATGTTCATTCCTACGCAATAAAACAAGAGTGACCATTTAAACTGCAGCATTATTCGATGTGAATCGTTTGTTCTAATTAATTGTATCAAGAAGAATATTTATTCCTACACAGTAGAATAAGAATGACTATTTAAACGGCAGAATTATTCGATCCGAAACGCTTGTTCTAATTAAGTTTTGCCTACCAAAATTAAAAAAAATGGGCAGTCGCAACGATGCCAAATGTTTAGGGTAGCCGTCCACAATGTCGTCGGCGAAGCACAGTGCAAGTGAACGAAAAAAAAACGACAAAGTATTATGTTGTTACTCCTTAAGAATTTGACTAATTTTAATAAAATTTCACACATTTCTAAAGTGTTGAGGAGCTTATATCTGTGGTCATAACCCGTAACAGCCTAACTCGAGTTAGGACACAATTGAGTTATTAGCACCATCGTATTCAGCGTATCTAAATTTATTTGCTCTAAATTTTTCATGTTTGTATCTCTTCTAGGAAGGCAATTAATCCTAAAAAACCTAATAGCTTAAGTTATTTTTCTAAATGACTGTTTTGGCATAACTGCCTAAGTCAATTTGGGATTACAACAAATATAAACATTATTTTTTCATCATTGCCTAAATCAACTTAAGTCGTTAATCCAAAAAAATAAAGAAACAATTTTATTTTCATAACTTGAGTTAAGCTCTTATTCCGAATTACAATTTCGTTTTTTGATAAACATAAATTGAGTTAAGGTCTTTCTCCAAACTTAAAGTTCTTTATATAATCTGGAATAATAGCCTAACTCAACTTGAAATTTTTTACTTTCTTTCGTTCAACAATTCATAAGAGCCTAAGTGTCTTTTTCGATAATATCTATCTAAACAACTATTTTTTGTTAACAACTAAGTAAAGAAATTCGCTTTCTTGGAATCTGTAGCAAAGTTTTCCAAAAAACACCTTCTCCTGATTTTCAGTGAAGATTCAAAACTTTAAACTCCTGTACTGAAAATATTGAAAAACAGACTTAGGCTGTTATGGGTTGTGACCACAGATATTCGAAGACTCCTGAAAACTAATCCCACAAATCCCAAACAACCATCACAAATTTACCAAAAAATAGAGTTTTTGACAAATTACTTTATAGTTTCGCAGTTTATAAAAAACTGGTGGCCAAACAAATGCAATTACAAATTTGCTTTTAAACAATTGAAAAAGAATTTATGCATTTAAAGATATTTTGCACTAAAGTTGATACTTTGTTCAAAAATATCACATATTTGGAACCTCTCTCTGGTCCCCATTGTAATATCTAGGAAAACAGCTAAGGCTTCTAAATTTTATTATCCTTCATAGTAATACAAAGGTTCTGTATAATTTTGAAAAACTTTTTCTGCTATCGGCAAAAGAATGATTACACTTTGCTCTAATACTGTTGCAAAAAAACGCTATTTTTCACAAAATTTTGAATTAACGCTTGTTTCATTTTTAACATACACAAGTTATTATAGTGATTTCCTCATGTTTTCCAAAAGAATTCGGACTTCTATTTGGTTTACAATTAGTAAAAAACCCGAACAAAGTCAGATGGTAAAATTTAAGAAAAATTATTTTGAAATGAAAACAACGCTATTTTTCACGAAATTTTTTAATTGATATTTCTGTCATTTCAATATGCACAAGTTATTATAGTAGTGTCTTCATGTTCTTCGAAAAATTTCGAACTTATATTTGCTTTACAAACTTGGTGTGACGAATTGGAGGAGAAGCGCAGAAGATCGGAAAGTTTGGAATTATTTTCTACGGGCGGCGTATAATTGATGATTACAGTCGCCAGCTAAGAAGAAGAATTTGCTTTACAAATGACAAAAAAAAAACCGTACAAAGTCAGAGGGAGAAATTCAAAAAAAATTGTTTTTAAATCGCGTACTTTCCAAACTATAAGAGGTAAACGGGACAATTAAGCATATTTCCTCAGACGTTTCAAGAGCACCCAAATATTGAAACAGCTAACAAGTGAAAATTTGCAAATCAGAGGTACCGTACTTTGTACTGCCACTGTGCAGCGGTGGTTATAATTAAAATGATGAGTCTCTAAACATAAGCTCGCCAACACTTTGAAAACGTTTATGTGAAATTTTATCAAAATCGGTCAAACCGTGAAGGAGCGAATCAATATTTTCCGGCTTTCTTTTCTAAGCCGAAATTCTTTCATGACGAAAATGTCCTCTTTGATTGATTCAATACTTATCTCCAGTGACATATTTGTTTAGCTTTTTTTGAATAGGTAAAATGGGATGCCCGACATCATCAATATCCATAATTGATGATCATAACTCATAACCATCATAATTAATGAATAAATTTTAGGTAAATACCGTAAAAGTCCAATTTTTTTTCGAAGATGAATTTGCCCTTGTATTGGCAATTTTTTTTATTCCATACCGATTTGGCCATTTGTGAGATGAGTATTTAAGTAAAAACCCACTTCTTATCATAAACAATATATAGGTAACGGTTTATCTTATTTTTCACTGAAAAGTTGTAAAATTTGTTTAATTATCAGGTGCACAACTAAATCGGTTTCATCCAAATGTGAAGGGTGTCAAAACAAGAACGCAAGATTTAAATTTGGCGCCATTCGAAGTGTCATTGTTTGACATTTGAACAATTGTTATTGTTTGCTAGTAGAAGGTACGAGGTTAATAAAAATGAAGCGCTACACGAATGAACAACGCATTCTCGTTGTGAAATTGTTTTACCAAAATGGTGAAAGTTTTGCGGCTACAGTTCACAAGTTTCGATCAATTTGAGGTCACAATAATGCTAAAAAAGAGTCAGCTGTAAAGAGATTAATGGACAAAATTTGCCAAAACTGGGTCTGTTAGTGATGTAAAGACAACAACGCGCCTCCGACCAGGTCGATCGACCGAAAATGTCGCAGCTGTACGTGATGATGTCGCTCAAACTCCATCCACCTCAATTCGACACCGAGCTCAGCAAATTGGTGTCTCCAAATCCACTATGCAGCGAATTTTGACGAAAGATTTGCATCTTCATGCATACAAAGTTCAACTGACTCAGGAACTGAAGCCAGAGACAACATGAAAATGCTGATTTTGCCGATAAAACCATCTTCAGTGACGAGGCTCATTTCCATCTTGATGGCTTCGTCTACAGGTAGAATTGTCGCATTTGGGGTGAGGAAAATCCTCGAGTGATTGACGAAAAGCAAATGCATCCTCAACGTATCACTGTGTGTTGCGGATTTTGGGCTGGAGAAATCATTGGACCTTTTTTTATGAAAATGAGGCATGTCAAGCGCAAACAGTCAATGTGGTTCCAACAAGACGGCGCCACATGTCATATAGCTAGAGAAACAATTTAATTGCTGCATCAGTCATTTCCCGGTCGTGTTATTTCGCGTTTTGGAGACCAAAATTGGCCGCCTAGATCGTGCGATTTAACACAATTAGACTTTTTCCTCTGAGGTTTTTTGAAGTTGATGGTTTACGCGAATAAGCCGAGGACGACTCAAGTCTTAAAAGAGGAAATTAGACGCTGCATTAATGAAATACCGCAGCATTTATGCAAAACGGTCATTGAAAATTTCATTAAAAGATCGCGTGTGTGCCAGCAAAGCCGCGGCGGCCATCTGCCCGATGTGTTGTTCCATACATAACCTCATTCTGTCTACTTTACGATATAATAAAGTTTCACGAAAAAATTTAAATTAAATTTAAAATTTAAATCTTGCGTTCTTGTTGGGACACCCTTTATATAAATTACATTGCATGCTTTCTGTATTTGTCAACTATCACCGAAAATTTAAAAGAAGCCAATTTTTCAAAAGTCAAATATTGTCCTTGTATGAGCAAACTTTTTCTAATTGAAATGATTTGTTCTACGTGCCATGGACAGTGTAAACTATATGGACAAGTTTACCTCTATTCAGCCGATTTTGACCCATATCAAACTAAATGTTAACACAATTATGAAATAGTTTTATGGTAAATTTCAACCTTCTGGTAGAACTAGAAGACACAAACAAATGGAAAAAAATGCTTAAATCGACACAGATTTTTACTACAATTAGAAATGTATGGCACTCTGGGTTTGCAAATAAATATTAACAGTTGTTACAAATGAATAGGCAATCGCAAATAAATATTAATCGCAAATTTGTCTCCGAATTTATGCCAACAATTTGAAAATTCAGTCATAGCAGCTGCCTCTGATAACGGACTCTTTTGATAACCATTTCCCTGCTGGGTATCGTATGAACAAAACCTTGAGTGTACAGTAGACCAGATATCCCACTAATTTTACCTTCCTGATAACCGCAAGATTACTTGTTGCAATGTATGAGTTAGTAGACCAATATTTCGACCCTCTTGAATGGAATTCACTCCGTACAAAAAACATTATCGGTACTTTGGTTGAACGACGGACCTATCCTTGAGGAATTCAAATGATATGATTGCAATTCGAACTTCAAAGGTGCTTCGGTGAATCTTTACGAATTAAGTTAAAGAACTCTGACTTGTCGCCAGCAGCATATTTCTGTTTTTAATGACAACAACATAATTTTCGGCTTAATTCGGCTATTGAAAAATTCTAAAAAGTACATTTTCTTTCTTTAATCTTAAGATAAAATATAGTGAGTGAAAACAAGTAGTTTTTGAAGCATCTTCCTACTTGACAATGGATTGGTACATCCCAATCGTCGCGACCCTCGCAAATGTGAAAAAGTGGCAAAATTAGTGCACTATAAAAGAACTTGGCCATGCAAGAACCAACTCAATTCTGAACAAAATTAATTTTTTGTCAATATTTTCCTAAGCTTTAATTATTAATTAAAAGCAATATATGATGAAAATTGATAACTACGAAAAGAAACAGAGCCCAAGGGGATTTAAAGGGAGTCTCGCCGTGAAGGCGAAAAAACAGTTGCAGTTTATACACAATCCATTAGTACAACTGTGAATGGCGGCAGAAATATATTTCAGTGCATATTTGATTAAAAAGCTGAGTTACGCCAATATATTGTGCATAAGAGGAAATGTTTCCGCCAAGCTAATTTGTCTTTTAACAATTCGGTATAACGTCTAAAATACTGCGGTCCATAATCAACAGTTATGGTTACATAACATTGATCAGGGCGAACTTTTGATATCCAACTTTGCGCCTGCCCGCTCGTTTCATTACTCATACATTTTTTTAGAATGAAAAAATTTAAATTTTTGACATTGGGCCACAAAAGCCGAAGCCAATTTGAACCATTTTCTTTTTTTATCTGATATCAGTTTTTGAAAAATGGGCGGAGTTTTTTTTTTTGCATGGACAAGAGTTTTGAATCCTCCAGTCTAAAAGTGTCTGACGCCTTGTTTGTAATTGTGCCTGTCGTGCAAATACTTCCACCAAATCGAATTTCATCTGGAAGGTATGGAATTTAGAGCAATTTATTATAATCAAAATAAATTTTCGTTATGTACTAATAAACATTAAAATGCAATAAAGTCATCTCCATACTCTACTTACTGTTTGGTTTGCACATTCAACGCCCTCTACATTGCATTTTTCACGTAATGAAATAGCGAAGCAAGTTTGTTTCTTAAGTCTTTACCAATTAAATCTATTCGTTGCAACAAAGTTCGTTTCTTAAATCTTTTTGTGAAACCGCAAATAGGTAGTTTTTTTGCACTTTTCGCTCATGATAACGCCGGGCATTTGGACTTTGTCAAAATACTGAAAAAATTTCATTCACAAATAAGTACCGCTTCGGTTTTTAAACTATTGCTATATTATGATAGTTATTGGACGAATTACATTTTATAGGCTCCATCTTCTACTATTAAATCAAAATAAATTTCTAACAATATTTCGGCGCGAAAATAATGCATTGTGTTATAATCAGAATTTTGATGGCATTTTCCGTTTAACTACCTATACATAGAAAAAAATATCGTGGATAATATTGCTTAATTTGACTTGTACGTTTTTAATTTATATATAAAGTCAAACAAATATCATTACCCAATTTGAAAGTGATAAACGCACCAGCAGAAGTGTTATTTAAACTGCAATAAACCTTTTTTTTAATTTGCGTAGCTAAATTATTATATTGAATGGTGCAATAAAAATTTGTAACGAAATCAATGTTGTTCGGAATGATAGCTTGCCAACTTAATGTGAAAAAGGACGAATTAAGGCAATCAAAACAACACCCCAAAAACAAACAATGAGATATAGACTCCCATTTTATTTTTAGAATGGAATCTTAGGTGCAGGATGTCCGTCGAGAATGTACACTGCTTTGTTTTGCCACCTTATTGGCGAACATTAGTGTTAAGAGTTCTTATTTGGCACCCTGACACCTTGAGAAACTTTTGCTGAACTTATCGATTACTCAAAGTGTTCGTTAGCACATCAATTAACGTGAAAGTCGCTCAAAGAGAGAAATATTGTTATACCGAGTGTAGAACCCACGATCCTATGCTATTCAGTTTCATGATTACAATGTGCCGCGCTAAGTCAGGTTAAATAAAATTACTTCAGTAATTTCAAAAACAAATTGGGTCATTTTTGAATGGTGTACTGAATATCTGGAACACAGCTTGAAGCAAATGCTGAATAGTAGTTGCACTTAAGTTATGCCGTCATCTAAGTACGTTGCTAAACATAATCCACGTTAACGTGATCCTTAGCTGACTACATTCGTCATCGTTTTATAATAATTCAATCGTTTAATAGAACTAGATTTTTAATAAAAAAAAGTTGAGATTGTTTGTTTGAAACAAATTTGTTTCTTAAGTCTTTATCAATCAAACTTAATTGTCATTATAAAATTTGTTTTTCAAGTCTACCTATGGAAAACTGAAATAGTTCTGACGTGCAAATCGATTGCCAGAATTGAGTATAGCGGCGAAAGACCAATCGAACCATCTAGTAGCTGGTTCCACCCGAAATTTCAACCAGCTTAGCTGGTGCGTTTAAAATTAATGTAAAATAATCTTATCTGGTAAAGGGAATGATTACAGGCCTTTAAGTCGAAACGAACTTAAACTATTCTCAAATTTTAAATGAGTAAGAACTTCACCTTTTTGGTATGACGGTTGTAGCTGTGATATGACGTAGCCAGAGGGCCACTTTTGGTAAGCAGAACTGGCGCTGTGGGATAAACCAAACGTAATGTTACGGTGCCCAAATTTGATATTTCGTGAATGGAATTAAGTTTCAAATAAACTTCAAATGGGAAAACAACTCATATATATATCTTATAAAAGTCCAAAGTAAACCAAGTCAGTTCGTCGCACACATCACAACTTCTGTTCTACGGGCTTCGTATAATTTTAGGTTTAAAGTTCTTGTCAAAGTTCATACATATGCATTATGTATTATGTATAATCTAAATACATATTAACTTATGAAATTTAATGTCCCCCCAAAACATTAATAGAATTGTGTATGCAGTTCAATTTTCATTTAATATCACCGTAACAAATATTTCACTATTTATATATCAAATATCGATATTTTGCTAAGCAATCGCCTGGTCTCTATGATTATTTGATTAATATACGAGTATATTTTAAATGACGCTTCAAAATTATAATAAATTATAAACTTTCCAAGACAAATTAAGTCATTTTACAATGGTATATTGAATACCCGGAATCTTGTATAGATTAATTGACACCATACAAATCAACCACAAATGCCAAATGATAGTTGCGCTCACATTAGGGTGGCATTTAGCTCCTCTATTAATGTCAACAAAAAGATATTAAAGTTATATGAAGGTTGGAAAACGTAATTCTTGTAGAATATTTTTAAGAGCAAACATGTCTAGATTGTTACATTTAAAATTATTTAAATGTTGTTTGTAAAAAGTAAAGACTAATGGTAATTTTATAAATTCTCTGATTTATATGAACTAAAATCTCATTGTCTCAATGAAGTAGAAACTGATCTACGTCAAATTTTGTTTCGACACAAACAACTCGAAGGTATTTCCCTACTCCATGTCTTCATCTTAAAAAAACCTAACGCTGCATCACATCGAGTTTGTTACATTTAAAATTGGCAAACACTAGAATTAGCATAGGTGCCCTATAAACTGGCAAAAACAATAATTTTTGTTGTCTTTATTTTGCACAATATACAAATATACATATATATGCTTTAACTAATGACTGTTTGCGAAATGGATATTTTCCTATGGCTTTCAAAGATGCGAAAATTATTCCAGTTCTCAAGTCAGGAAAAAATCCACAGTTCCCTACAAACTATAGACTTATAAGTATGCTAAACATCATCAATAAGATTTTCGAAAAGATTATACATATTGGCCAGATTAAACGATTTTGCATACCAAAATGATGTAATAAAGGGTATCCCAACAAGAACGCCAGATTTAAATTTTAAATAAAACACAGATATTTAAAAAAAAAAATCATGAAACTTTATTATATCGTGAAGTAGACAGAATAAGGTTATGTATGGAACAACACATCGGGCAGATGGCTGCTGCGGCTTTGCTGGCACACACGCAATGTTTTAATGAAATTTTCAATGACCGGTTTGCATAAATGCTGCGGTATTTCATTAATGCAGCATCCAATTTCCTCTTTTAAGACTTGAGTCGTCGTCGGCTTGTATGTATGACATGTGGCGCCGTCTTACTGAAACCGCACGCCCTCCACATTCATTTCTTCAATTCTAGGCACGAAAAAACTGGTTTTCATTCCACGATATCGAACACCATTGACTATCTTGCGTTTTTGTTGGGACACCTTTTACATAAACATCAATTCGGTTTCAGAAGAGGTCATTTGACAATTCACCAATTAAAAAGAGTACAGAAATTAATACTGGAGAACAAGCGAGATAGAAAAAGTACGGGAGTAATTTTGCTAGACATTAAAAAAGCGTTTGACTCCATTTGGCATGATGGAATCATCTTCAAGTTAAATGAATTCAAATTCCCGATCTACCTGCAAAAAATTGTCAAGAGTTTTTTTACATACCAAAATATTTTCTGTACACATTAACGAGGGAGTATAGACTTTGAGAGTAATTCCTGCTGGAGTTCCACAAGGATCAATATTATCTCCAACTCTCTATTCGATTTTTACCTCCGGTTTCAAAGCTAACAAGAACCAATCAGTAGCATTTTATGCCGACGACTCTGCTATTATAACTAGCAGAAAAGTGTCCAATGCAATAATTAAAAGAACGCAACAAACATTGCTGTCAGCTCAAAAGTATTTTAAACACTGGAAAATTAAAATTAACCACAATAAAACACCAGTAATAATATTTCCTTTAAACAAATCACCCAAGAGAAGCCCAACACAGCCGCTTACAGTTCTTAATACTACCATAAATAAGCCTACAAAATTCAGTGAAGTACTTAGATATATATTTTGATAAACAAATTAACTTTATTAGACATATTAATTACATATGTGCAAAGGCAATTGCATGTGGAAGAGCATTATTTCCGTTGTTAAATACAAAATCTAAATTAAACTGAAAAATATAACGCTTAATTACAATATGTGCGTAAGGCCGATAATGACGTATGGATGTCAAATTTGGTATCCAAGTACTGCAAAGACCAACCCCAAAAAAATATAAATTATTTAAAATAAAAACCTGAAGATAATACATAATCTACATTGGAGATACTCTACTAACAATTTACATGATAACTACAATCACAAAGTGCTCATCATCGTATTCCAAGTCTTAACACAAGGATTTGAAGATAATTGCAGATCTTCACACTTTGCAGAAATAAGAAATTTATACAATTAATTATATTTTTTAACTTCTTCTCGGAAGTTATGTAAATATATTATTTTAAAATTTCTCTAAATATTAAAACAAAACATCTAAATGTAGCTTTCCTGTATACTTTAGTTGATATTTACTGCAATACTCGTACATTACGTAAAATCTGCAATTTTTGTATATAAATATTTTTACCTGCTGTGATGAGAGTAACTAAATAAAAAAAAATTAAAACTTTTCCAATAGGTGGGATAGTTTCCGATAGATGGCGTCTTTATTGTTGTTCCCTTTTTTCTGCTTTTTATTTTGCCGAGAATAAAGTCAAAGCATCATGGAAAAATGCAGCATTGAAATCCAGATCAAAATTGGTAATTATGTTTGGGATACGCGCAATGCGTCCATTTTGCGGTTATGATCCATTTTTAAGTAAAAGAACACGTTTACAAGCAAAATTGCCTGATTTGAGACGATAAAGTCCACCAACTGGCAATGTATCCACAGAATATGTGGATTGTAGGCCGCCAGCGTCCTTGGTCTGCATTTCTTCTTCGAATACGATGATGACATTGCTATTATTCTGAACGGAGAGTGCTAACACATTTTTTTATCAAAGTTGAATCATATGGATATAAAAAACATGCAGCTACAACTGCATGCGCTAAATATAATAACTTTGTTGCCAATATGAACATTGTACATGAGCGATTCGGAAGCATGGTTATCTCATGCAGAAACGACGTGAAGTGGCCACTAAGCTCATGCAATTTGACTCTTTCTTTTCTTCCTAAATCATAGATCTACATATACTAATAAACCATAAACGGCCGTTCCCCTCAGAGTCGATATAAGACGGATATACGAGCCAGAATCATTGAATATTGTATTTCAGGAGAGCGCGATGGCCACTTCAATGATGTCATATTCCACACATAGTGTCAATGATAGGCCTTCTAAAGAAAAATAAACAAACAACAAAAAATTTCAATTTCAAAAAATTTCAATATTAACATCTAACCCTATTAAAAATCGTTTTATATTAATGAATACTTTCTTATTTCAAACTGATTCTTAATAAGAATAGTCTTTGTACTACTAAACGCCAAATTATGTAACTGCATCATTCAAAGCTTAAATCCCAGTGTAATGAAGAAAGAAAATCATATATTATAATAACGAATATCATATATAACGGTTTCAGTTTATACTTAGCTTCTGCATAAAGTTGTTCTCTTAAAATTCATTTACCAATTAATAGAACAAAATTTTTATTTTTATTTATTTTAACAGATTGAGAATGATTGTGTGAAACAAGTTTGTTTCTTAAGTCTTTGGGATTAAACTATTCGACGTAATAAAGTTCGTTTCTTAAGTCTTTCTGTGAACACACATTTCCATACAGATAATGCCAACAGTTGATATTTTCTGGATGTAGTTTTCAATGACTTAAGGGCAGTGTGTAGCGAGTTTATCCTTATGGGGAAACCACTGATCCATTTGTGCCTGTATCTCAAAAAGTACTGGTCGGATTTTATTGAAATTTTGAGAGTATGTTTCGGTATCTACACTCTTTATTTAAGATAGAAGGAATCTCTCTAAATCAAGCCGTTTTTATTTGACAGTTTCTTAAAATATGGCAAAAAAACTGGAAAGAAACTGTTCAGTTTATAATTTTTTTCTCACTAAGCATGTAATCGTTCTATACCATTTATATAAGTAATAATATTCCACAAGTCTTCAAATTTCTGAGTCGTTTGGTTCATCCGATCCCGAGAAAATGGGTCTTCTACATATGTGAAAAAACGTGATTTTTCAGGAGAGGCAAAAAACGCGGCGATTCAAATTTCCCGGCTGAAATGACGTTTTCTTTCGATTTTCGGGGCTAAACTCGATAGCTTGTCTCTCATCTACCCCTGTATAGTGCATTAAGTCATATTCCTATCGATTATTCTTTAAGTTTCGACAGTAAACCCAGTATAACCATAGCCAACCTCTGTTCTCGTGCTCTTGCAAAGTTGTTTGTGTTTATCGCGATGACTTTTTTTGGGGCATTTATAGTGGTTGGATTTGAATTTTGGAAATATCGTTACATTCAGGACATCCTAAAGAACTTTTTGGGACAATAAAAAAATTGGTTTTTTTAAATTTTCGCTACCCACTACCCTTAACGAAGCATGTTATACACTAGTAATTAAATTTCAAATAAGTTTTTAGTGGAATAACGACAAAAATGCGTTGCTATTGAATGTCCGAAGTAAGCAGTGTTAATTTTTCCCAATATTTAAAATTGATGTCTTGTGTTCTACATATCAGTGTTTGTTTATATGCATAATAAATAACATTTGCTGTTTCAGGAAACATATACTAGGTTTTATATTCGGCTGAATACTTAATTGTAGCATTTTAGCATACATTTCAATAATTTTGTATAAACGATCAATGTCTTGCTAAGAGATCGTGCCATAAAATATATTTTAAATGTTTGTTTCACAACTTAAATGAATTGTAAACCATTGAAGACGAATTGTGTCGTCTTACAATGATGGATCGAATAACCGAAATCTTGTACAGATTAATTAACACCATATAATTTAAACACAAATGTCAAATGGCATGAATGGAACTTTCGGCATTTTAACGAAATGCAAATACAAATAATTTAGTTTCAAATAGACTTCTAATGGAGTAACAAAACAGATATATTTCTCCCGTAGTAAACTATGCCAACTTTTTACATTCAAATATTATTTCCTATACATTTGAAATAATTAAAAAAAATTCCTTGCATCTCATGAATGAAACATGGGAATGAGACATTTCGCATAATTAGAGATTTAAAATTCATATAAAACATAACTGAGAGAAATTGCTGCGCCATGAATATTCAGCTGAAAGTTTCCTCAATTCTAAAGTTTTATATCATTCAATATTTGTGCATAAATCATTAATATCTTACTGAGAAATCTTGTGATCTTTATGATTATACTACTAAGATGCATTTTAAGTGTTGTTTCAAAATATAAATAAATTATAGGACTTCCAAAACAAATTGTGTTATCTGACAATGACGTTTTGGGTACTCAAAATCTTGCATAGGTTTACTAACATCACACCAATCAACCACAAATGGCAAATGGCATTTAATGTATCTTTAACAGCCAGAAAGATAAACATGATGTGAATGGAACCAGCAAACATAATTTTGTTTTATTTATTTATTTCAGACTTCAGAGCGTAAAACAACCTTAAAGACTATACTAATTTAAAAATAAATCATGTCTAACATTTCGATAAATTTATTAAGGGGATGTGTGAAATCTAAGTTAAAATTATGATACAAAATATTGAATTCTTTAAGAGCTCTAACAATAGATTCTTTTACTAAATACGTTTCAAAGATTACAGAAGTTAACACAACATATGCTGAGGCATCAAACCAACACGTGCATTTATCATAAATGCTGAATTGCCAGTTCCCACAAAATAATGACCAAATCCACTTAGTTTTTGTTAGTATCAAATAGCAAATGGTCCAAAAATATGTTCAATGTTGATGCCTTAAATTGGAATATTTTGTAAGATTATTTGATATTTTTGTTTCTGAAATCAATTAAGTAAATTGTGGCTGACGGAAGTCTACAGCACGACAAACCTTTTTTAAACAAACAAGTTAATCATGGTATTAATTTATACACCCTCGATCATGGATTGTAATCCACATTATAATAGTCGTGGCTAAAATCTAATTTTGCCATACACTGTGTTGAGATGGGGGTTCGGAATAGTAATTATTTAATTAAGAGAAAAATATACGGGGGTTTCAGAGTATAATTCACAAATTTTATTTATTTTTCACCTTCAGTTTCGGGTATGTAAGTTTGTACAAAATGGTGTCTCTTTTAAGTTGGCAGCACACAAGTAGTCTATCGGGTGGTTTTATTAGAACTCTTCACCGATCTGAAAGATCTGCAAAGTTCGAAACTGACTGCTATAATCATTCTCAGCTGTTTAAGAAAAGTTTTGACATACAGTATAGTCTACAGCATTAAGTTCATTTATAATTAAAATTATAATAATAGAAGTAAAATTCTTACATAAACACCCTGGGTGGCGCACGAATCATGCTACTGTCAACTGTTAATGGGGACCGTTATTTAAAGATGTTGAAGGAGTTTTTTCTTTTTACCCAGGACAGCATTTGCTTTCAGCAAGATGGAGCAACTGCACACACATAGCCAGACCGGTTATGGTGGAGCTCCAACAAAAATTTCCAAATAAATTAATATCCAGAAACTCCAAAGTCACCTAACCTGACTGCACCAGACTTGAATGTGGATACTGAAATGAAATTACATTAATGCGTACGTATTGTGACCAAGAGAATGTATAACCCTCATCACCTCTTACGAAATTTAAGATAGCACAAAACAAGATCACTGCTTAAAAGTATTTCATTACCTTTGTTTCCGATGAGCAAATGAAGTGATAATAATCAAAAACGAGATGATGCTAATAAACCCTGTTCTCTTTGAAATTTTGACACGATAATGATATTGTAACTTTAGAAGAAAGAACTTAATTTTGCCACTGAATCACTGTATTACACTTTGAACTTAAGGAATTATATGCAAACGTTCCTGAGAAATGATTGATGGTAAAGGTGATATGTCCCGAAAAACTGCATTTCCTTGCAGAAATTCCCAGATCTGGTTTGAAGGACGAATGTTATCTTCAGGAAATTTGGTTCTTAAGGACTATGTTAATGGACTGTATTCTTCTCAAGTTCCTACGGGTGATAGTGGTACTTCTCTGTAAGGAAATTCGGAATTAATTTGCGACTCGATATATCGAACGCAAATTGTTCGATATAAGGGAAACGAAATAAGAACACAAAGTAAGCAACGGAAACGGTACTTCTCACCGATAGCGGAATATGACTTCGAACAAAAGACAAGGAAAATAACTTCAGGAATATCAATGTTTATTCGTTAATAGTTTAACAGAGAGTGCTAAGTCGATGGGCAAGTAATGCTTGTGATAGTCGATCAACTTGGGTTTCGTTAACTTGAAAGAAATTCAACACGAGAAATGGGCTTTATCTGGGAGTGACGTTTCTTTGTTGATGCCACCTTATGCCAAGCAAAAGATGTACAAAACGAAACAAAGGAATTTGACTGCATTAAAACAGTCCAATAAAACAGTAATTGAGGCGATCCCATAATGAATAATCTTCTGATTAGATGTCACATATGCGTGAATGAGCATAAAGCACATTTACAGTCTGTCATCTTCAAAACCAATTAGTTATATAAAGTAAAACTAAATTTTCTATACAATAGAAAAATGAATGAAATATATTTATTAAAAAGTAAATTATTTGAATTTCTTATTGTATTGTAATTGGTGTAATCCTTTATAATGTATCAATTTAGTTCTATATAATAATATCTTCTAAAATATATATTTGTGTTTTTTTTTTTTTTGGTTTTCAATAAAAACGCCCGCAATCATGACTGTGCCACAGAAAAATGTTTGAAATATGATATTTCCTTTTGCACCCGCCAATTTTCAACGCATTCTGCTTTAAACCAAAAAATTAGATAAATAAGGAAACAGTTCCATATTTCCGGAAGTAGGTTTAGTAATTGTATGGAAAAATTTTTTCCTACTGGAAGAATTTGGTTGTATGTGAGAAATCCGCGTTATCATGCATAACATATCGAATTCAACGCTTTAATATTTTGTAATATGGTTTTGGTATGGTTGTTT
>JAHXMU010000636.1:399143-419497 GCA_019455685.1 Philornis downsi
GATAGAGATAGAGATAGAGATAGAGATAGAGATAGAGATAGAGATAGGGATAGAGATAGAGATAGAGATAGAGATAGATATAACTATAAAGATAGAGAATTTTTACAACTTATGCCAAATATTTACAAATTGTTTGATACAAAGTAATTCAATGTAATTCAATATAATTCAGCGTAATTCAATGTAATTCGATTTAACTCAATTTGATTGAATGCAATTCAATCTAACTCCATTTAATTCAATTGGTAATTCGACATAATTCCATTGGATTCAATGCAGTTCGATATAATACAATTTTATTCGATGTAATTCAATATAATTCTTAGAGTATTAATTTTAAATCAGCTAATTCATTAATGGGATTAACTGTGTTCAACACCCGTATTTTCCGTTCTATGTATCTTTTAAACGTTTATACCAAATTCGACCAAATTTATCACACAACATTTTGGTACTTTCCATACAAATTGGCCGATTTATTGAAAATTAATTTTCCACTATAGTCTCTAATTCATGGATTGAAAATACTCTATTTCTCATCAATAATATTGCGTTATAATTTTGAGCAAAAAGATGATACTTCCCGTACAAGTTACGTTATTTTACTTGTTGTACTTATTCCTATATTTCATTCTATTGCTCCATATTCAGTATAATTGAGCTCCCATCAGACATTTGCTACTTCATTGCGACGCCCCGTAGGATACCACACACAAATTGCCTGATATAGCAAAAATCGGTAGTTCTTTTATATATCACAAACAGAAGACTTCAAAAAGTTAAAAGTTTGTTTTTATTATTGTACTTAAATTCAGAGTACTTTTGCAGAACGTTGTGTATATTGAAAGTATCCACTGTATAACATGTACGCTTATATCTAATATAATTTGGTTTATATTCATGTTTTAAAACATTACTTCTCCAAATATTTTTCTCATTTAATAAAGCTTCATGGGCCTAGAGCCATTTTTTCGAAATTTCCAAATATGGATTCTGTGTGATAGATAGAAAAACTTGAAGATCAAAATTTCGAGAGCTGGAGAATCTTAACGAGAAATTTACTCACTCACAGCGAACAACAGAAAATTGTTAATGGGGATATTAAAAATGGGAGCACAAAAGACGCTGCCGAAATGCAAAAATGGGACATTGAAGATGAGAAGGCGCTCGCTTTCATAAGTCTTAGCTCAAAGAATTTTGCAACATCTCGTAAATCGTGGCTGAAATTCTAATCCGTTCATAAATCCCAAGATCCAATTCAGAAGATTCCTTTGTATAGGGTTATTTATTTAGTAGTTTCAAAACAGCCGGTCTGGCAAAGCTGTCAGCTGTTAAATACCTGCCATCTGAAGTATTATTTATTTAGTGAAAAGTTTGCCATTTACGAACATGGATCGTTTAACAACCGAAGAATACGTAAAAATAGTTAAAACTTACTACAACGTGGTGATTCAAACGTGGACACCTTTCGTGCATTACTACGGGGTGGTTATGGTTGTCATAATCGATATACTGCGCAAGAAATTGGCAAGATTGCAAAGAAATTTTAAAAGAGGGGAAGCGTTACAGATGTGGTCAAGCATCAAGCATTATGTGCAAATAAGCCGAATTTTGATTCAGAACGCTATGGCCATATAATAACCGACGCTTTTTGACCTGCAATGGAAAATTATGAACTGGACGATATGTGGACACGACCGATTTTGGCTTTACTGCATGAGAAATTTCCAGAAAGCGTAATTTCACGTTTTGACGACATCAAATGGTCACCGAGATCATGCGATTTGAAGCCGGTAGGCTTTATTTGTGGGGATACGTCAAAGACCGTGTTTACGCAGATAATCCCCAAACGTTTGAACATTTGAAAACAAACAGTCGTCAAGGTATCGCCAAGATACTGCCGTAATGTGCGAAAAAGTGGTCCAAAACTGCCTCAAAAGGATCCACTGCCGCAACCAATCCAGAGGCGGTCATTTGAATGACATTGTATTTCGTACATAACGGCAAGGACCACGCGTATAATGAAATAAAAGCTTCATCGAATTCGTAGCTTAATGTGTGTTTTATTTAACATTACTTTTGAAATCGAAAAACTGATAACCCGGTATAAGAATTTTCTGAATCTGTCGATGAATGAAAATAAAAATAATCCCATGCGCATCCCACAAAACAGACGCTATGATCTTATCTGCAGAAGGAACCGCTTTTTTGAACACCATTCTCCCATTCAAGTTCAGCGCTTTGACTGTTCCTTTGGCTCAGGTATGAAATGGTGGACCCTTGTCTCATCAATAGCTATAAATCGACGCAAAAATTCGGCATCGCCAAACGCTCTACTGAAACATTTTCACTACGCTGTTTTTGCTCTATTGAAAGTAAGTGCGGCATCCATCTTCCGCACAGCTTTCTCATTTGCAAATCTTCGGTTAATATACTATTTATAGCACTTTTTGAAATACCTATCATTTCAGCCAACGACCATTAAATACCATCTTGTGGATCTTCTTAACCGTGTCTGGCGTGAATACCTCAATTGGTCGACCACTACGGTATTCCTCTTGGCGGCTCGTACGGCCTCGTTTAAATTCAGCCGTAGACGAAGGAGTAGATTCCAGCTCGGCTTTAATATCATTTGAACTTGGATCTTTCAAATGGAAATATTGGATTACATAACGGTGACCAATTTTTTCCATATTTAACAATTCACTGAAATCATTTACTTTTGATGGCTCAAATAAAAATACTAAACAACGCTGGGCCTTGAAACTTGAAACATATGGTTTATAAGGTTATCTCTTTTCTAATACGTCAGGTCAGCTTGTTTTGGAACCACCTTCGTAACTGATGTCACCCTAATACATTTTACCACTACGTACATTGATTAATTGTAGATACTTCAGAAAAATAAAATACTGCCGTATAAAAGCAAAAATAAATTTTTTGGCAGTTTATTATGAAAATTAACACATTTCCAATGTTACCCTCATCTGTTATAAATACCGGGAACTTTGCTGCACCAAAAAAGAAAACAAAAAAAAACAAAAACCTTAGTTTCCTATTTAGCTATCATAGAATTATACAATAAAGTAGAAAAACAAATATATGCGATATGTGAGAAGAAAAAAAAAAACAACAATAAAAGAAATAGTTGTTTGCAAATTTAAATAAAATTCATACAGATTGAAATACAAAAAGCCACCACCGTCAGTGGTATCCAAGAAAAACCTGTTGAGCGACACAAAAAGAGCAGAGAAAAAGACGGCAAGCAATAACAGAAAATAAAAACGCGTTCAAAGCGACACGGATTAAATTCATATTAAATGTTAAAGTAAATATTTATAAAAATTAGCAAAAAGCAAAAAAAAAAAAAACAGAAAAAATCAGAGAGAAAAAAATGAAAAGCCTAAGTAAATAACGTAAATAACGATTGCAGCAGCATGGATTGAAGAATGGGAAAACTCAAAACAAGACGACAAAGAAGCCCCCCCTCCATCCCACCATCAGGCCAAAAGCAAATATCACTGAAGGGGTAACTGGGCAAATAACGTGCAAAGAATAAAATCGAACAAATCAGTGTGTTTCATCTACAGACACGCATACACTGACACATGAACATGAACAATACACAATACTCGTATAGAGTTAAATTTAAGAGCATCCAAAGCCAATACCGAAAAGTTTAAGAGAATTTACCGAAACCATCAATATCGGCAACGCTGAGCATGCGCAGAATATTACAAACGGCACACCGCAACGCATGCCTGGCACAGGGCACAACCAGCAAATGTTATGTATAATAATAACGAAACGCGGTTACTGCTAACGCTGTCACCGACGCCGGGACAGAGCCACTGCCACTGCCACTGGGGGAACAACTAAAGTTGTGAGCCAACAAGAAGTTGGCCAACCTAACGACGACTTAGTCTGCAAATGAGCAGCCAAGTGAACGGTTTTTAAGGCGGCAACGTGTTGATAGTTATTTTCGAACTCCCCAGAAAGGTTTCAGATTTAGTTGGTGGTACAAAAGCCAACTAAATTAATTCACTCTTTGAAAAAGAAAAAGCACAGCGAAAAAAAGAAACACATAAAAGTTAGTAATGACGGCTCGCAATTATAACAATTAAATTTACTTATAAATTTTCCAAAGTGTTTAAGCCATAAAAATTACAGAAATAAAAAACCAACAAAATATATAAATTTTCTCTCAACTTACAAGTGCATATTTTAAGCTTTTCGCCATAGACGATAGCGTGAATGCATGTACATATGTATATGATTGTGTATGTGTGTGTGTCTGTATCGGTTTAAATATATAAAATATTTCGTTGGAAAAAACGCATTTTCTCGTTTACTCAGTGACAAAAGAAAAGTTGAAAATAAAAATTTACAACAAAAAATATTATAATTTTTAAAGAAATCCATATTATTCTTTCAAGGTCTTAAACAGCCAAACTAGCTAATCTTTGGATTATCCTTACTACGAATTGGGAAGGGAATTTATTGCATTTTCTAAAGGTAAGGTAAGTTTTTGACCCCTTCCTCCACGCCCTCCCTCGCTGTATTTTGTTTTATTTTCATACTTTATTTCTTCATTATTATTTTTTTTTTATTGCCTTTCTTAAAACAATCGCAACATGCAAAGTGTCTGCAGTCATAGATTGTTTGTAAATCCAAAAAAAAAAAACAGTATTTCAAAACCTTTTTTTATCAACTTCATCCATCTCTTTAGGTGGTGTTGTTGCTGCTGCCGCTGCCATGGTGGTGGTGGCGGCGGTGTTGGTGTTGGTGGTATTACCAGCAGATTGCAAAATATCTCAAGCGTGGCTTTATACGAGCAAAACTTAAAACAAACAACAACAACAAAATACAAAACAAAAATTGATCTTTTTACATGACTCCCATAATACTTTTTTGTGTTTTTGCATAAAAATGTGTATTTAACTTGGATTTTATGTAGACTCAAGCATGACAAAGGGTGGCAAACACATTTTGTTAAAGCGTTTGTAACAGGGGCTTACAAGTGCACCGCATGATACTCCTTTCGGCATATGTAAGTCTGCAGTACTATCTAAATTTTTGAAACTAATTGTTCATGGATACCACCTGCATCTGTCAATAGACCGCCATGATGATGGCTGCTCTAGGTTTGTAGGTCACCACAACTAAGCAAGGCCATATTAGTACGAATCTCGACACATTCATTAAAATGCATGAGCTATTTAGTTTATTCGATATTTGGCTTATGTGTGTATTTCAAACATATAATCGTTGTTCGAGTAATTGTTTAATAAATATTAAATCTATTTGTCGATTAACCGAAAGAATTTAGTCATTCGCCATGACTTTAATCGCGCACAAATTCAGTAACCATGTCGAAGAGTTTTGCAGTTATGCCGGATCTGGTCTAAACGAATTCCAATAATTGATTTTTGCGGAATCCTGTAGCGTTGGCCAAGGCCTTCTTTTTGGTGTTGAATTATTGAACAAAAAAATAGCTTGATGAACGCACTATTGCATGCTTTCAATAGTTGATCTGACAGTTGATATACCTATGAACGTGTCGATTTGGAAACACTTTTGCAACTAACAAACTATTAGAGATATAGCGAGAGACAGTAATTGAAATACCTACTAAAATACTTAATAAAATATGAACGGGACAAGAAAAAAAATTCCAAGAGTTTCGTTCTTTTGCCCTCTTCGTCCAGTTAGTCCCAATTAACTGCGTTTCAAATAGTGATATAAAATTACCACGTATTTATACCGAATAATCAAGTACAGGGTGGTGCACCAGTTGTACTACAATAAGAAAGTCACGAAATTCAATTCAATTCATTTATCTATGTATTATTATTATTATTTTTTTTTTTTCTTTTCATTGTATATAATTTTTTTTTATTTATTTATTTATTTTTTGTTTTCATTGTTCAATATTATTTTATATAACTAAAGGTTGTCCCAACAAGAACGCAAGATTTAAATTTGGCGCCAGTCGAAGTGTCATTGTTTGACATTTGAAACAATTTTTATTGTTTGCTAGCAGAAGGTACGAGGTTCGTAAAAATGGAGCGCTTTGTGAAATTGTTTTACCAAAATGGTGAAAGTTTTGCAACTACAGTTCGCAAATTGCGATCAATTTGGGGTCACAATAATGTTCCAAAAGAGTCAACTGTAAAGAGATTAATGGATAAATTTGCCAAAACTGGGTCTGTTAGTGATGCAAAGTCAACAACGCGGCTCCGTCTTTGCCATTTAATTTTTAAAGATAATTTCATGTAAATGTTGTTCGTGGCTCCGTTTTAAAATGTCCATTCGGAAAGTCCAATTTTTCGTCACATTTTCGATCATTTCGACCTGTATACCACGAACAACGTGTGTTATGGTATCCTGTAAGACTTCAATATTGTTCGGCTTGTTCACATAGACTAAGGACTTGATATAACCCCACAAGAAATAATCAAGAGGCGTTACACCGCAAGATTTTGGGGGCCAAATCGAGAGATAAACAGTTCACCAAATTCATCCCTTAACATATCCATTGTTTCACGAGCAGTGTCGCATGTTACACCGTCCTGATGAAACCACATGTCAACCAAGTTCAACATACCTAATTGGGGCAAAAAAAAATTCCTTGTGGTTGAGTAACACATGCCCAATCGCTGAGAACGGCGACGTATTGACATTTCACGATCGTCATTAACACTGGTCGCTACGGCTGCAATATTTTCTTTGGTACGCACACTACGCATGTGAGTCGATGGTTTTATGTCCAACAAAGTAAATTTGGTGCGAAATTTGGAGATAACAGTACGAATTGTTGATTCAGCAGGTCGATTATGACGATATGAAACGATGTACATTTGTCACAGAGCACGAATTTTGATAATAAATTTCAACAATTTGCAATCGTTGCTCGTTTGTTAGTCTTTTCATTATGAAATGGCAGAGTACACTGTACACATTTCACTTTGACAGATGATGTTTGGACGCCATTACCAACCAGTGCTGCCAACCTGAAAAACTTAAATCATAAAAAATCACCCTATATATTATATATATATATATTATATATTATATTTTATATATCATTTTGTCATATGTATACCAACATAGTCTGCTTTCTATTTAATATGAATACTTCTTAGCATTATTCAATAAGCAGGCCCACTAGTTGAGATGATTATTCCTAATATCTGTACGAATAAATAGTGAAATTTTTGAAAAATTTCTAAGTTTAATCATTGCATAAAAACAAACGGTTACAACGGTTAGAAATATGCTTTATACAGTTTCAGATGAATATTTCTAGATGCTAAAAATAACATTCATAAAAATTACATTCAATAATTTTCGTATAAAGTTGCACTGATCACCTCGATTGGTCTTTGAGTAATTTGGATACAAAGAGTTTAGAGGTTAAATATCTTCTTACAACAGCTTTAGTTTTTGGCACAGGGAGCGTCAAGGATTTCAAAACAACAATAAGTATTTACTGTTTAAGAATAAATAATATATAAATAACAAAAAAATAAAACAAACAAAAAATAACAATAAAAAAAATAAAAAAAAAAATAACAAAATATTACATTTTTATATCTTGTAATTTTTGAGACAAAAAGAAAAAACTCACATTGTATGAACAGATCTGTGTTATTTACAACAATTCAATTTCAATTCCTCGAAAAGTATAAAATATTCAACATATTTTTTTCAAGACCAACTCCAAAAGCATAATTATTTCATTCCGTTTGATGTTGTTATATCTCATTAACCGTAGCATACTTGAATAAAGTAATAGTGATCACAGTGATTAAAAAATCCAAAATAAGAAATCTGAATTTCCACTACTATAATAGACTAAATCTACGTATGCAATAAAATAGATCTTACTTAATGTTAACCTATCAGAAACTGCGACTAATTCCGGGGAAAAAATCGCGCAGTTGCTTGAAATACCCAAATTCAATTGTCGATATTTCAGCACTAAAAAAATAGTTTTTGTTCTACATAACTACAGGCCGTATCAAAACATTTTCTTTGTGATTGGATATTTAATTTATGGTTTGTATGGGAGGTACCACGCCCCATTGTCCAATTCCGTCCATATTTGCAGTAGCTCTTAAGATATGTACACCAAACCTACGCACCAAATTTAGTTCAAATATCGTAAGCAGGAGCAGAAATAATTGATTTTTAATTTTTTGTTTGTATGGGAGGTACCACGCCCCTTTGTCCAATTGGACCGAATTGTAAATCTAAACCATCCCGGGTACCACCCAGACGCATATACAAAAATTTATGCAAAGCGGTCCAGCCGTTTAGGAGGAGTTCAGTGACAACGCCCGTACAGTAGAATTATATATATAAAGATAGTCTGAGGGAGCTAAATCTGGCAATAAGGTGTGTAATGAAGCAATTCGAACTTTAATTCATTAATTTTGACCATCGCAATAGTGGATGTGTGAACTGGAGCATTGTCTTTTTCGACAAATGCGGCATTTTTCCATAATTCCATTACTTAAACGCTGCAATAAATTGACATAATATTCGCCATTGATGGTTTTTCCTTTCTGAAAATATTCAATAGCAATAATCCCATGCTCATCCTGAAAACAGACGCCTAAAGATGGAATCGTCTTCGCCTTCTTTGGACACAATTCTCCCATCCCAATCCACTGCTTTGACAATTCCTTTGTCTAAGCTGTGAACTGGTAGACCTCTGCCTCATCCATGATTATAAATCGACTCAAAAATTCGGCTTTATTACGGTGAAACATCGTCAAACACCCTACTGAAGTATCTTCACGACGCTGTTGTTTTTGCTCTATTAAAATCAAGCGCGGCACCCATCTTGCGCACAGCTTTCTCATCTTCAAATCTTCGGTCAATATACGATGTACTCGTATAACACTTTTTGAAATGCCTATCACTTCAAATACCTCACGCACCTTCAGCCGGTTATTAATTCATTAATTTAAATATTCATAAAATTATGGAAAATTTCCTCTATTTTATGAAGAGGTTCAACTATTCCTTATGGAAAAAAACATCTCAAAAAAAAACACGCAAGCCGAACATTAGATTCGTTTAGTGTTATGGGCAATCATAAATCCAGTGCATTAACTCATAAAAATACAAAAAAAAATGTACTCATTAGAGTACAAATAAATCTCCTCAGTTTTTTTTTTCGCCAAAGATTATACAAAATCATAAGACTACATAAATTCAGGAACCGGAAGCGAAACCAAATCGAATCCGAAAATAGTTTTAATTTTTGTCGTTTTTTGGAATATAAATCAAAAATTTTAAACTTTTATTCAGATTTCTCCAACCAAATCAAAATTATAATGAATTTTATTTCTGTTTCATACACCCAAAACGAAATTACAATTAATTTGGATTTTGATTCACAAAAACGAAACGAAATTAGAAAAAAAATTGATTTTTAATCAGTTTATGAAACTTTTTGGTTTTATTTAATTTAAAAATTTTAAGCTCGAACAAACGGATAACATTTTTTAGCAGCTGCGAACATTTCTGAGAGCCTGGTATCATAAATTTGAGAAATAAGAAAAGTACTCCGCTTAACCAACCACAACTCCTCTGGTAACTTCAACACAAAATAGCCGGTTAATCTATATTATTCTTAGTCTCATATCTCTTATTCTGGTGCACAAAATTCAGTAGAGAAAGGTCTGATAATGAAAATGGACCGCATTATCATTTCTAATAGCTCACGCACCCTCAGCCGACGATCATCCTATACTATTTTGTGAATTTTCTTAACCGTGTCTGGCGTGGACACCTCAATTCGTCAACTACTACTTTAATCGTCTTGGCAGCTCGTACGGCCTCGTTTAAACTCTGCAACCCAATATTCTACGGTCGAAAACAGAGGAGCAGACTCCCCCAGAGTAGAATCTACCTCGATTTTACTATTGGTTGGGCTGAGACCTTTTAAATGGAAATATTGAATTACATAACGTAATTTTTTCCATGTTTACAAATTCACTGCGATCGTTTACTTTTGATGGCTCAAATAAAAATATTAAACAGCATGAAACGTAAAACATATGTACTATTAAGCTGCCACTTTTAACCCAAAAAAATTTTTTTTAAACTACTATCACCATCTATACGTCATTGCATATACATACAATTTTGAAAGCTCTAGAAAAAGTTCATAGAAATTGGGTACTGTTGAGTAGCCATTTCAAAAACATGAATAATACTGAGTACTGGAAAGCAACCAGTTGAAAACTAGTTTCAAAGAATTGGTCCTTTAACGGAGTTTTAGATGTTCCTCAAGTTTTCTCAAGGGTCTTTAATGCAGAATGTCTTGCAGAGCACAGATTTGGACAATGAAGTGTCCCATATTACAAATGGGTAAAATCGTTTAATAAAGCCCCATACAAATTGAACGCTTCAGCTCGGTTTTATTGTTTCAAAAGCTGCAGTTAAAACTTCAATTCGATTATTAATTAATATCTGTGTAGAGTCAAAGGCGATCGCTTGAAAAAGAGTCAAATCGCTCTATATTTTATTGTAGCCCGCAAAGAAATGAAGCGTCGTTCTACTACATACTTCTTTTTATAAAAAAATTTTTGAATCTGTTGGTTGCGGTATTTTATGGCCGACATTGATCAGTGTCGACTGAACTTGATAATAAAAATAAGCGAAAACCTTGTGCGAAAAATGATAAAACAAACTAAAAAAAATTCAGAAAAAAACTAAGTTTTTTATAAGTTAAAACTTGGTAAATACGACCTTTACTTATTCTAAAAGTTCTTGCGGAATAAGAGGTGTATTTAAAATTCAAATCGTTTCAAGAATTCATAACAATTACAAAAAAGAGTACAATCTTCATTTATTTTCACCATTCCTTAATTTTTGTTTATCATTAAATCCAATTACCTTAAGATAGAATTTTTAAATATTATTTTCTATTAGAGAATCCAAACCGATGTAATAGCTTTTATGACCAGACGAATATTCTTTACCGAATTATTACAAAAATCTGTAGTAAAGGGTTATTTGAAATCGTTTTAGTTATCACAACTAATGAAAAGCTTCAAACAGGATATGTGTGGTGTTTCTAATCAAATTATTTCATCAAACTTTATATATGATTCGATTATGTATTTACTTAAAATTGCTTATAGGGGTGAAATCTGTTCAAATGTTAACCTGAACTGAATTCATAATCCGAATTTGCCTTAAAACATTGATCAAAGAGAACAAAATATTGTGTGAAGTTGATTTTCTTAGTAAAATTAATATTTTATTTTTGAATGTATCAAAGTAGTAGAATACATTCTGAGGCACCAAATTTCGCAATACATTGAAGAAAATAAACTGCTAGATGATGGGCAGTGTGGATTTAGGCAGGGACGTGGTACTTCCATGTTGCTGGCGGGTCTAACAGAATCTATCAGAGCTAATGTTAACGACCACAGTTTTAGTATTCAAATCTCTCTAGATTTAGAAAAAGCCCTTGACAGAGTCGATCACGTCAATCTAATAAACAAGCTTTTGGGGGAAATGCAAAACTTATGTATTCATATTTATGTGATAGGACGCAATGCGTGTGTCTTAATGGTGTGACGTCGAACGTAGTGCCTGTCAGGAGTGCTGTTCCGCAAGGTTCAGTACTTGGACCTATGCTTTTAATTTTGTACCTAAATGATCTCTTTAGTTTGCTGGATAATTGTTTATGCTTTGCGTATGCTGATGATGTTCAGCTGCTTTTCAATGGAAGTTATCACAATAATGATGTTATTCAAGCAAAAATTGAGGATATATTCCAATGTATGTCTGTGTGGATGTCCTCAAATAAACTTAAAGTTAATCCGTCTAAGACAAAAGCAATGTTGTTTGCTTCCCATCCATGTGAATTGAATTTGTCTTACCAAGGAGTAGCTATTGAATTTGTGCGCAATATTGAATGTTTGGGCGTTATAATTGACGATAAGTTCTCATTTGATTTGCATACTGATATAGTAAATTCGCGCGTGAATATGGAGAAGATACGCTGTAATATTATAATTTAATCAAATCGGCCTTAAGGCTTAAAATTACAATCCTGAGTAAATAAATTAAATTAAATTTTCATATATTTTTAATATTTTTATTTTTTCGTAGTCACATCGTCTACCTTTAAGCTGAATGATATCTTAGCAATTTTATAGAATTATTTTAGACTTTCTTTATGTTCTATTGATTGCTATTAATATGCTACAATTATTACGAATGCTAAAATATGAGTTTTTAACACTACTAATTAAATTCTACTTATTATTAATAAATTAATATTTCAGCAAAAAAAAAAAAACTTGCATTTTATGCCAACTTTTTTCTTAATAAAATTCGAGATTAAGATGCTTAGAAAATAGCTACACTAATATTTCAACGAAAGTTAAAATATTGGGGAAAAATAGAAGAAATTCAAAAATATCCAGTACTGCTGTCATTAACAAGTGATTTGAAGCAAATGGAAACAATCTTGCCTTGCACAGTAATGCAACAAAAATCATTTTAATGCTGTTATGGATTTTAAACTATTACTAATCAATTATAATGAATTACAGGATTTATTATTTATATTGGAATCCATAAAGTTATGGATTAAAAATATCATGTAGAAAGTGATAATGCAACAAATTCTAAAGCTTAAAAATTCAGGCAACTCTCTCAAGAGAAATATTCGTTATCAATCAAAATTATTAGTAATCCATATTCATAACACAAGAAATTGTGTAAAGCAAGGAGCATCATGAAAGTTTAGTTTCTTTCATATTTCTTTGAGATCTTGATATTATTTAAAGCACATCAGAAATTTGTTTGCGATTCATATTCGAAACAACAACTTATTTCATACATTAATTTGGTTTTTAGCTGAAACAAAACTAGAAACTTAAATTGATTGATTCCATTCCTCTGTCGGAACATAATAAAACAGATATTTTGATTCGAGAACTTGAAATGAAAATATAGTTTAATGTAGTTTCGTTTCTTAGCCCGAATCGGAATTGAAACCAGATGTAGTTTCATTTCCAGGCAGAGAAAAACAGACTGGCGTCGACTGTGATGATTTTAATGATTGGAATAATTTATTTTCAGAACTTACAATACCAGACTTTCAAAAATTTTTGCAGCCGCTCAAAAATTTTACCTGTTTATTTTTTGAATTGATAATTTTCAAACGAAAAAATAAATGAAATGCCTCATAAACTGAATCAGAACCAACATTGTTTCTAACATCGTTTCAGCTGTAAAAATCAAAACCAAAATTGTTAGTAATTCAGTAAAATTTTTTCAATTGCCGAAATCAGAACAAAAACTTTGATTTAGATAGCAGAAATTGAAGCAAATTAAAACTAAATTCATTTCAGTAACAGACCCCGGCTCAGTTAGTGAGATATTAGACTCTGAACTGTATATGTCCAAGTATTTTCAAAATACAATTCAGTAAAATTTTTCCAGTTGCCGAAATCAGAATAAAAACTTTGATTTAGATACCAGAAATTGAAGCAAATTAAAACTAATATCATTTCAGTGACAGACTCCGGCTCAGTTAGTGAGATATTAGGCTCTGAACTGTATATGTCCAAGTATTTTCAAAATACAATTCAGTAAAATTTTTCCAGTTGCCGAAATCAGAATAAAAACTTTGATTTAGTTACCAGAAATTGAAGCAAATTAAAACTAATATCATTTCAGTGACAGACTCCGGCTCAGTTAGTGAGATCTTAGGCTCTGAACTATATATGTCCAAGTATTTTCAAAATACAATTCAGTAAAATTTAATTTTTGATTTAGATACCAGAAACTGAAGCAAATTAAAACTAATTTCATCTTAGTGATAGACTCCGACTCAGTTAGTGAGATCTTAGGCTCTAAACTGTATATGTCCAAGTATTTTCAAAATACAATTCAGAAAGTGGGCGACGTTTTGAAAAAAAATTAACTCCTTATTGTCTATAGAGAATAATTAAAGACTTATTGTGAAAATTTTAGAAAATATTATTTGTATTATATTCTATGGCGGCATGATCGCGACTTAAAGTATCTCATACAGGGTAGCGCATGAATCGTGCTGCAAACACAATGTCAAGGTCAATGGGTAAGGAGTTTTGAAGGAGTTTTTTTTACCCAGAACTGCACCGAAGACGTATCCGTTTTAACAGCATTTTGTTGTAGAAAGACGCAGCAATTTCCCACATAGGTTACGGCAGAGCTCCAACGAAAATTCCCAAACAAATTATTATCCAGAAACTCCACTTTCCGCTGGCCCCCAAGACTTGACTTTTTATGGGGTTATTTCAAGCAAGAGGTGTACAAAACGAAACCAAGGAATTTGACGGAATTGAAGCAGTCCATTAAAATAATGATTGAGACGATCCCGACTTCAACCTTTCAGGCCGCAATGAGCAATTCTCTGATCTAGTGTCGCTTATGCATGAATGAACATAGAGGTCATTTACGGTCTATCATTTTCATACCCCATTTTCAAAACCAATAAAATTGAATTTTCTTTACAATAAAAACAATAAATGAAATACATTGATTAAAAAAAGTTATTTAAATTTCTTATTGTAACACAATTGGTGCCCCACCCTGCTCTTGAGGAAAAACGACTTAAGAGGAGTTCAGAGTTTATGATTATTATGTGAATATAGTATTGTCATACGACTAATTCAAATTTCAAAATCCTGTGTAGTTAAGAAGCTATTGTGATTTTTGAAAAAAAAAACGATTTTTGAAAAATTTTGTTATATGTATGAACATTGCCATAAGCAAAGACATGTTTAAGTGGAGTTAAAACAAATTCAAATTTGTTCGTCGTTTTTATTGTGCTCATTTCGACGCATATTTACATCCAATCCCAATTCCTAAATACGATGTAGTTCACAAGCTATAGCGAATTTTTCAAAATAGCGATTTTTGAAAAATTACGTAATATCTCTGAATATTGACACAAATAGGAACATGATTTTTTTTAATATTAGTTAAATGGCCTCGAGACACACATTGTGATTTAAGTACGATTTTAAAATTCAATATGTTTCGAAAGTTATAACAACTTTCAATAATAGCGATTTTTTTTTTTTTTTTTTTTTTTGAAAAACGTTTAATATCTTGAAATTGTAAATTCCAAGTTAAGTAATTTGTCCTTGTAATCACAGATATATGTATATATACGTAGCAAAAATCTAAAAACTTTGCCTATTGACCACATTAGTTAGCTCTAAACTCCAAATAATTACCAACTAATATAACAATAATCCCTTTCTCGACCAGTTTTCTTATAATATTTATCGTCACTTACACCTATTTACACTTTGAAATCTACACCACCACCTACGCTTGAATATTCATAAAATGTGGAAAAAAATACCAGCAATTTTAGCGTGTTAATGTTATTAAACACAATTCATTCATTCATTTATTCATTCCCTTACATTTCCATTTCGTTACAACTCTGGGATTTTGTAAGACATTCAGCAACAACAATGAGCGAATAGAAATCCAATGGAGAAACACAAATTATAACACTTTTCTGCCAATTTTACTTTCATCCCAGTGGTGGAGTATTATGATAGCTTTCATTTTCCATCATTTAAAGCTCTGCGCTCATTAGCAACACTCGCACTTTTTTCTCCTTCTTCGGCCTTCAACTGAAAGAAATGCGAATTGCAAAATAATACTAGTCAGATAAAAGCCAGCCAACCAGCCAACCAACCAAACAACTAACAAACCAACTATGAGTATTCGCACATAATCATTTTTCTGTTTATTTATTTTGTCTTTTGTAATGTTTTAGTTTTTTCTTATTAGCATTAATGTTTAGCGAAAGAGCGTAACAAGTATCTGAGTTTTCATCCACTGAGATATCAAATAATTTTCAATAATTTGTTATTTAATCATTAGACAACTTACATTTTTATTTTGTCGAAACTATGAAAAACAGCTTTGCAGCAATAAAAACTGATTCAAAAGAGTGACTCTTTGTTGACGCTTTGTGTTCGAAGTATTATAAGAGTCCGATATTAATTGAAATATTCGTTGAAATAGACGCATAAAAACTTTCAATACAAACTACAAATTATCGCTTCCATATTAGCAATTGATGTACAAAATAGTTTTAGGCAACGCCAGAATAATTAAAACTGATATATCTTCATTTACAAAAAGTTCTCCTGATTTAAGGACTCGTTCATATTGAAAATGACTGAAAACTATTTTATTAAGCAAGAAGATTAGGTGTGGCTTCTCTTACATGACACCACTAATCAATAGCAACGTTCTTTATACAATTTTTTGACAAAATTTATAGAAAACACAGTGTTTAATGCAGTTAGATGTTTAAAATAAAATTTAAAAAATGATTTCTTATCTAAAATAGCCTGTAAAGGCAGATTTCACACAGTTAGAAATTAAAAAAAAAAAAATCGAAATATAATTTCTAATAAAAAATAGGCTGTAAGGGCAGATTTCGCACAGCAACTAGTGGAATTAATAACCGAAGATTGAAATTAATCTTAGCGGATGAAAGAGAACAGTTCATAAATTTTCATATTTATAAAATTATGGAAAATTTCCTCTATTTTATGAATAGGTTCATATATTCCTTATGGAAGAAAACACCTCAAAAAATACGCAAACCGTACATTAGATTCGTATAGTTGTACGGGCAATTATAAATCCAGTTAACTCACAAAAAAAATTGAAAAAAAAGATGTACTCGTAGGAGTACAAATAAATCTCCGCAGTTTTTTTTTGTCAAAGAGTATACAAAATCATAAGATTATATAAATTCAGGGACACAAAACAAAACCAAATCGAATCCGAAAATAGTTTCAATTTTTTTTTTGGAATATAAATCAAAAATTTAAAATTTTTATTCAGATTTGTCCAACCAAATCAAAATTATATTGAATTTTATTTCTATTTCATACATCCAAAACGAAATTACAATCAATTTGAATTTTGATTCACAAACTCGAAACGAAATTAGAAACAACTAGCCGACCCGGCAAACGTTGCTTTGCCTTCAAATTTTTTTTTTATTGCAACGTTTCATTAGCAGGAGCAGAAATAATTGCTTTTTAATTTGTGGTATGTATAGGAGGTACCACTCCCCATTGTCCAATCCCGCCCATATTTGCAGTAGCACTTAAGATATGTACACCAAACCGATGTACCAAATTTTGTTCAAATACCGTAAGCAGGAGCAGAAATAATTGATTTTTAATTTTTTGTTTGTATGGGAGGTACCACGCCCCTTTGTCCAATTGGACCGAATTGTAAATCTAAACCATCCCGGGCACCACCCAGACGCATATACAAAAATTTATGCAAAGCGGTCCAGCCGTTCTGGAGTTTTAAGCATCGGAACAAACCACGATTCATTTTTATATATATAGATTTTGATTTTTAGTAAGTTAATGAAACTTTTTGTTTTTATTTCATTTAAAAATTAGCAGCTGCGAAAACTTCTGAGAGCCTGGTGTCATAAATTCGGAAAATAAGAAAAATACTCCGCTTAACCACGCCTCCTCTTGTAACTGGAGGTGTCATTGGGCTGTATTTTTTCGAAAGCTACCACAAAATGATTTACTGCTGCAACCAATCCAAGCGTTATAATGAAATAAAAGCCTCAGCGCAGCCATAGATTTATGTATGTTTTATTTAACTTTATTTGAAAACGAAATATGGATAGTCCTATATATTAGAAATATTTTTTGATTCATAGAAAATCTTTACAACGGATATAATGAAGTGCGATAATTACGAACTAAAATGTCCGGTTCCTTCGAGCTGTTTATAATCATGTTAGATTCTACCTTATTTTAGCATCAACATCAGTTTGAGAATAATGTATGAGTTTCACTTTGATGACATCGTGATAGCCTGAAAAACCTCCAGAAATCAAACACCCTTTTTTTAATTCTTCAGTTCTAACATGCTCAGAATTAAGTTGATTATATACCTATATATACGGCTATCGGCGGAATATGTTTCTATGGATGAACAGAAGGTATAAAATTTGCAATTTTTCACAAATTCAAAAATATCAGGCTGGATTTAGAATCTGGAACGCAAAATGGTTTCACATAAATTGATCCCTAGCTTCTGCCATAATTAATTTGCTTCATTCTACAGGTTGGGGCACTAGTCGTGCTAAAAACATAACGCCAATGTTGTTGGCAATCATCATTTAAAGATGTTGATGGAGTTTTTGTACCCACAACTCCGTTTCAACAGCATTTGGTTCCATCAAGATGGAGCAACATCAAACAATCAGACCGGTTATGGCGCAGCGCCAACAGAAATTTCCACACAAATCAATGTGCAAAAGCTCCCCTTCCTGCCGGCCCCCAAAGTTAATTGACCTGACTGCACCAAAATTTTTTTAGAAATTATATATTATTTTAAGTAAGAGGTGTACAAAACGAAACCAAGGAATTTGACTGAATTGAAGCAGTCCATTAAAACAATAATTGAGGCGATCCCGATTTCAACCCTTAAGGCCGCAGTGAATGAGCATGGAGGTCATTTACGGTCTATCATTTTCAAAATCAACTAATTGATATAACATAAAATTGAATTTTGTATTCAGTAAAAAAGAAATAAATGAAATATTTAGGTACGCAACTAAGTTCCCGCTGTTTGCCAATAGATGGGGCTAGCTGTAAGTGCTAGTCGATTGTGCCTCCTAACCTAAATGTCAAGAGCCAAACTTAGGCATATGGTAAACATACCGTCTCGACACAATAGCGATTTTCTTTTGACGTCATATTCTTTTGATTGTGTCAATGTGTATGATTTTGTGCCAAATAATCGTCGTACGCGGGAAGTATCGATTTTATTCTTTCAATCGAAGAAAACGGCAGCTGAAACTCATCGAGAGCTTCAAAACGTTCACGCAGATGCTGCTTTAAGTGAAACAACGTGTCGAGATTGGTTCCGTCGCTTTAAAGACGGTGATTTTGATGTTGATGACCTTTCGTGTGAAAGAAGGCAAAAAACCATCGAAGACACTGAATTGACGGCATTGATTCATGGGGATTCGTGTCAAACACAAGTAGAGCTTCAGTATTAGGAGTTGTCCGCCAAACCATTTCCAAGCGATTGCATGCGTTGGGAACGATTCAAAAGTAAGGAACTTGGGTTGCTTCTGAGTTGAAGCCAAGGGACGTTGAGCGTCGTTTTTTCGCCTGTGAACAATTGCTTCAGCGACAAAAAAGAAAGAGTTTTCTTCATCGTAGTGTAACGGTTGATGAAAAATGGATTCATTACAGCAATCCAAAGAAAAGAAAGTCATGGGGGCAGCCCGGTCATGCGTCTACATCATTGCCTAGGCCGAACATTCATGCTGCGAAGGTTATGCTCTGCATTTAGTGGCACCAAGTCGGTGTTATTTATTACAAGCTGTTGAAATCAAGCGAAACCATCACTGGGAATCGATATCGACTTTAATTAATGCGATTGAGCGGATCACTGCGCGAGAAACGCCCACAATACACGAAGAGGCATGAAAAAGTGATCCTTCAGCATGACAATGCTCGGTCCTATGTGGCCCGTTAAAACCTACATGGAAACGCTGAAATTGGAAGTTTTATCATTTCCGTCATATTCTCCAGACATTAAGCCTTCCGATTATCATTTGTTTCATTCGATGGCACATGGTCTGATGGCCTGACCAGCAATTCCACTCATATGATGACATCAAGGAATGGCTAGGATAGATTCGTGGATATCCTTAAAAGATGAACAGTTTTAGCGGAACGAAATTCAAGCTTATCGAGAAAGATGGGGAAAAGTAGTAGCTAGCCATGGGTAATACTTTCAATGAGTCATTTGTTAACATGTTTTCATAATAAAGTTGAATTTTTATAAAAAAAAAAAACAGCAAAAACTCAGTTGCGCACGTAATACATTGATTACATTGATTAAAAAGTTATTTGAATTTCTTATACTATTATTTCTCATTCTTATATCATAGATAGTACATTTGAAATCGCCTTCTTGTTGCTAACTAGTCGCAGTTGTTTTCCATTTTAATCGATTTCCACAAACAGCTGTCTCTATTAGATTTTATTTTCAAATTGCTGTCAATTTTACGAAGAATGGATGTTATCAATAAAATGCAAAATACATGACTTTTAAGAGCTGTACTAAAATGCAATTTTCAATATACAGGGTGGCGCAATAGAACGTGCATATTGCATCACCTTTTTTTGCGTGGAAGAAAAGGCGCGAGTGCTAATTTAATTAAAATATGGGTAAAGCCTTTTGAAGAGGCCGGTTCAACATTTAAACCACAAGCAAATGGTCGCCCAAGAACATCT
>JAHXMU010000636.1:429497-441023 GCA_019455685.1 Philornis downsi
CCTCACCCCAAATGCGACAATTCTGCCTTTTGACGAAGCCATCAACATGGAAATGGGCCTCGTCACTGTATATGATTTTATCGGCAAAATCAGCATTTTCATGTTGTCTCTCCAATACCCAATTAACGAACTCCCTTCGCTGTCCAGGGCTGTCAGCTGGCTTCAGTTCCTGAGTCAATTGAACTTTGTATGCATGAAGATGCAAATCTTTCGTCAAAATTCGCTGCATAGGGGATTTGGAGACACCAATTTGCTGAGCTCGGTGTCGAATTGAGGTGGATGGAATTTGAGCGACATTTTCGGTCGATCGACTTGGTCCAAGGCGCTTTGTTGTCTTTACATCACTAACAGACTCAGTTTTGGCAAATCTATCCATTAATCCCTCTACAGTTGACTCTTTTGGAGCATTATTGTGACCCCAAACCGATCGCAATTTGCGAACTGTAGCCGCAAAACTTTCACCATTTTGGTAAAGCAATTTCACAATGAGAATGCGTTGTTCATTCGTGTAGCGCTCCATTTTTATTAACCTCGTACCTTCTACTAGCAAACAATAACAATTGTTCAAATGTCAAACAATGACACTTCGAATGGCGCCAAATTTAAATCTTGCGTTCTTGTTGGGACACCCTTTAGCATATGAACGGTACAGTGCATTTAAAAGTGGTAGAAATATACTGGAAGATTTGCCTCACTCTGGTCGACCATCAATGTCTTTAACTGAAGTTAACATCGACAAAGTAATTGAAATACGAGGTGTGTTCAAACTCTAAGGGCAATTTTCATTTTTTCTCAAACAATATTTATTTATACATCAGTTTCTATTTTATCTTCTTCAAATTAGTCCCCCTCAGATGTAATGCACTTGTGCCAGCGTTTTTTCCAATCCTCGAAGCAGTTCTGATATACACTTTTTGGTATGTCCTTGAACACTCTCAGCAATTCGGTTTTTATCTCCTCAATCGCCGCAAAATGCCGTCCTTTCATGGGTCACTTCAATCATGAGAACAGGAAAAAGTCGCAGGGGGCCAAATCTGGTGAATATGGTGACTGAGGCATGATAACAGTGTCGTTTTTGGCCCAATAAACTCTCACAAGCAAAGATGAGTGAGCAGGTGCATTATCATGATGCGAAAATCATGTATTTTTTTCACAATTCCAGGCGTTTTTTCGTATTAGTTCATGGTTATTTACCGTACGGTTTTTTACGACCTTGTGGTAAGAACTCCTGATGCACTACGACATGGTAATTGAAGAAAACGGTGAGCAAAACCTTGACATTTAATCGACATTCGACATTTTCTTGGTCGATCATTGTTGGCCTTGGCTCTCCTGGGCTCTTCCATTGGGACGATTGGGCTTTGGTTTCAATGTCATAACCACATACCCATGATTCGTCACCAGTTATGACTATTTCAAGCAAATCTGGATCATCGTTCACGTCATTCAACAGTTCCTGAGCGAAGCTTTTATGAGAGAGGTTTAATAGAATTACCTTTAAAATGTCAACAATATATCGAATAAAGCTCTCAAAATCTCATGTATAGGGTGATTTTTTAAGATTTAAGATTTTCAGGTTGGCAGCACTGGTTGGTAATGGCGTCCAAACGTCATCTGTCAAAGTGAAAAGGGTACAGTATACTCTGCCATTTCATCATGGAAAGACTCAACAAACGAGCAATGATTGCAAATCGTTGAAATTTATTATCAAAATTCGTGCTCTGTGACAAATGTGCATCGTTTGATACGACCATTTTATGGTCGTCATAATCGACCTGCTGAATCAACAATTCGTGCTGTTATCTCCAAATTTCGCACCAAATTTACTTTGTTGGACATAAAACCATCGACTCGCATGCGTAGAGTGCGTACCGAAGAAAATATTGCAGCCGTAGCGACCAGTGTCAATGACGATCGTGAAATGTCAATTCGTCGCCATTCTCAGCGATTGGGCATACGTTACCCAATTACAAGGAATTTTGTTTTTTGCCCCAATTGGCTGAGTTGAACTTGGTTGACATATGGTTTCATCAGGACGGTGCAACATGCCACGCTGTTCGTAAAACTATGGATATGTTGAGGGATGAATTTGGTGAGCAGCTTATCTCTCGATTTCGCCTTATGAGTTCGCCCCCTAGATATTGCGATTTAACGCCTCTTGATTACTTTTTGTGGGGTTATGTCAAGTCGTTAGTCTATGTGGACAAGCCGAACACCATTGAAGTCAGACATGATAAAATATCACACGTTATTCGTGGAATACACGCCGAAATGCTCGAAAAAAGTGACGAAAAACTGGACCTTCCGAATGGACATTTTGAGACGGAGCCGTGGACAACATTTACATGAAATTATCTTTAAAAATTAAATGGCAAAGACTAATTTATCGATTCCAAAAAAAAAAAAGTTTTAATATATGATGTAAATTTCAGTATTTTTTCGATTATTAAAAAAAAAACTACGATTAAAAAATCACTCTTGAAAAATAATAGATTTCTTTTAACTACATCTATCACTATTTGTCAAATCACTGAAAACCTCCTTTGTATTCAAAGTCGGTTCAAATTTGAAATAAAATCAAATGTTTATGTTTAAGAGAGCAATTCGTACTCCTGCTTACATTCCATAGTTGAGATGAACTAGTAATGATTCTTGATGATATTTTTGAAGAATTAAACAACCACTTAAATCTGAATTTGATTTTATTCGCTAACGCTTTACTTCGACACGAAAATTCAGTTGTCACCGATTAAAATTGAGAGTGGTCACAGACGACCGGCAAAAAAAAGGAAAACAAGCGCAATCACTGCCGATAATTTCACCACGGTGATATTCAAGGCAACCGCGCATACCGATCATCGTGAGGCGGATGGTTTCAATTCGTTAAAAAAAAAATGGAAATAAAAAAACCATGATAATCAGACACTTTCAAAGCCCCTCCTAAAACTTTAAATCCATTTTCTTATCTGTTGACTGTTGACTTTGTATTTGAAAACACAAAATGCAGTCAGTCAATAATGCATCTTCACTTCTATACCTGTTCCGAAATTCAATTTTCATGGACTTCATACACAATAACGTATGTGCGTATGTGCACATATACATACACCTATATCTATCCATGTGTATTGCAGTGAATCAACCTGTTTCTTGCGGGTATGGACTTGTTTGATTCAACACTCAATGTGTCTGATAAAACTATCTGCTGTTGTGATGGAAGAAAATCGAAATTCATTAGAAATTCAAATGAAAACGAGAGTGGATGAGATGATTAGATTAAAGCTTCCCCGTCAGTCATCATTGATATATAAATTAATCCATAGATTTACTTTTAATATCATTATGTTGTTTATTTAAAATCACCTAAAAATTAACTTTAGTGTTTGATTATTAATAATATTCATTGATGATCAGAATGACCTTTTCGTTCTACTTTTTTTTTCCATTATAATTTAATATTTGTGTGAAATTTGCCAAGGAAACAATGTGGTATTAAATATTATAGTTAAGAATGATGATGATAGGGAATAACTGTTATATAATAGTCGATTATGGAATGCGGTATTTCTAAATTGAGCTCTCTGAACCCAGAATTTCACAAGCAACTCTCTATCTTTAATATTCTTTGGTAATGTCGTCATACATCCGTCAGATGTCATGTTGAATAACTTAAGTTACCTGTTACAATCGACATGACTTGGGTAAGTAGGTGACATCCGTTAATGACACCAACTTTTTAGGGCAGCTTAATCGTTCTCGACATGCTAGAGATGTATAGGTACATGACAAAAAAGTCAACTTTTTGAGATATTTGAAAAGTCGACTTTTAGCCTTTTTCAAAATTTTGAGAAGTTGAATTTTCAATGTACAAAAGACTCGACTTTCTGAGATATATGAAAAGTCGATTTTTTGCCTTTTTCAAAATTTTGAGAAGTTGAATTTTCAATGCACAAAAGACTCTCTTCCTGAAATGATGATTTTATAAAGTATAGTAAAAATAAATCCATTATTTCTACCATAGATGACTTTAGTAATCTGCGCCTCATTCGTATAACCGCGATCGGATTACGCTAGATGGCGTTAGGAGGATAAGATTTCGTATTAGATGACTTTAGTAATCTGCGCCTCGTTTGTATAACCGCGATCGGATTACGCTAGATGGCATTAGGAGGATAAGATTTCGTATTAAAAAAACTACTCAGACAAGTTTGTGATCGCTTGACTCAGTACTAAGGGAGCGCACATCAAAAATTGACACCAGTAAAGAAAAAATACGTCCTATTTTACAGTTTTTTTCCAGTTAAATGCGAAAACGCAAGCCAGTTGACTAAAAATATGAATAGAATTTATGTTCCTGATACTGTAACAGCCAATTATGGACAATTTTGATTTTGTCGATTCTATTCTGGTAATTTTGATGTCAAAGATGCACAAAACAAGCCCGAAGTATGGATGCCACGCGAATTAACGCAAAAAGACTCTCACGGACCGAATTTCCATCTGCGAATCGCTGCTGAATCACAAAAATTGTATCTATTTCTGAACCGGATGGTGACTGGTAATGAAAATTGAATCACACAGTGCATTTGATCTAATTTTTATCATTCTAACTATGCTTTATGAAGTCTTCAGTGTCATGCAAAAGCAGTGGATTATTTTTTACTACGCCTTTTCTATGTTTTGCAAAAAGCCACATTTTACAGATCTGGCAGCATAGAGCACCTACAAGTTGGAAAACAAAGATCCACTTTTAGGAGTCGACTTTTAAGTCGTTCTATTTTACTTTTTCGCAACACAAAGCAAATTTCCTACGACAGGTCGATTAGCCGAAATTCTGTACACAAAACTCCACGGCAACTCCAACACTAGATTGTGAATACACAAAAAAAGGCAACGGAATCCTCCAATTGTTGACGACGTCCACAAACGAAATAAGGACTTGAGGATATGAAATATCTGAGTAATTTGCAGTGGAGACCTTCGCGAAAATTCAGTTCCATTTCAATTTTGTTTTTTTTTTTAATTTTTTGTTTTAAATTTTGTTTGAAAACGTTGACTTCTGGACTTTGACTTAGTTTCTCTATTAAAACATAATGGAACAGACATTTTTATTCGCGGACCCAAAACGAAACTGTGGTTTTATGTAGAATTCGGTCTCCTAATTTAAATCAGAATTGAAACCTAATATTGTTTTCGTTTCTTGTAGAGAAAAAATGTCTAAAATCAAGTGCTAAAATGAAAATGCTTTAAATACAAATTTAAATTTTCTGAATTTGTAATGTCTGGCTCTCAGAAAATTACGCAGCTACAGAAACTTTGTTTTCTAATTTAAATTTAGGCATAAAAGTTTGTTTCGTTTTAGACGTGTGAAGCGAAAACAAAATCTGGTGAACTTTTGATTCCATTATCGAAATCGAAACCAAAACTGATTCAGTTTTAATTTGAATGGTGGACGCTGAATCCGAACTTTTTTCTGCATTGTTTTATTTAGGTGACGGTCTCTGCATTACGGAGAAGATGCCTCTATAAGATTGGTCGATGTCCTCGACGGATACAGGGTCATCATCCAGGAGTTGTGATGGACTGAACAGGGATGCGCACAACTGTGATGCCTGTTACAGCTGCCATATAAAAAGGGACGTTAGTAGCCACAATCAGCATTTAAGCAAACCATTTTTTATCACACTAATCTGTGGGCACGTCATGAAGGAACATAAAAAATACGAAGCCAAAGATACATTTTATGAATACCTGGAAAAAATGTACATCTGCTGATCCTGGCTATTACGTTAAAATTATTCTGGGAGAATTTAATACTAAAATAAGAAGGGAAAACAATCTTAGCTCAATAGTTGGTAAATTCACTCCGTTATTGGAGATTCAGACTGATTAGTTTTGTTGACGCAAAACATGGGCTTAGTTGAAACCACATTCATACACAAAGATATCCATAAGCCAACTTGAATATGTCCTAACCAAAAGACGAGGAATCCAAGCAATCATATAGTAACGGTAACAGTTTCTAACATAGGATCGGATAACAACCTGGTTGCAGGAAAAGTACTTTATAGTGGTTTTAGACCTGCAAAATTGGCAACTCACTCTGGCACGCTGCACAGATCCTGCTAAATTCTCTATAAAAATATTAAAGACATGCAAAAATGGCGCTGAGTTATTAACCACAGAAGAAGGCTTTTGACTGGGAGATAATTTATTGTGCGATCTCATCAAAATACTTGTGAAGATGATGATAAGGAACTGGACTGGCACAATTAAAAAACACACACGATTTTGGCGAAAGTCAATAATATAGACATCGATGCCCGAAAAATGCGAAATGTCACTACAGCCTTTCCAAACTTTGAGTGGAGGTTTATTAAAAGCGTTTTTGGCTTTAACAGGAACAAAACCAAATTATTTACTTCAAGGGACAAAGAGCGTACTGATTTGAGACGCTGTGTGAACATGAACAACTAAAACGTTGGAGTGTCCAATTATTTCAGTTATGCAGTTTCACCGTCACCAATATAATCAATATCAAATAAGAAATTTGTAAAATAATATTTCTTGGCCAGCATTAGCTCATTATAGGATTGGGTTTTCAAGCTATTTGGGCAAATCGCGATGTTTTTTAATCAAAAATCAATTTTATCACAAATGTTACCCAAGGTTTCGTTAATGTTTATTAACTTCTCAGGGGTACGCATTCATTATAAATAGAAATTACATTATTTTTTTAAGTTTTACGGCAATTTTTAACATAAAATATAAAAAGCATAAAAAAACAAACAAAACAAATTCCATTCTATCTCATGAATGGCACATGGGAGAGCTTCCCATATTCAGTGGGCTTACACGTATTCCATTTCTAGGCTCACTCAATGGTATCTACAGTTTAAAAACAATTCCGAACGTCACACTTCAAAAAGCATTTACTAGACTTGTCGATTAGTCGACTACACGAAAATGTTAGTCAGACCCAATGAAATGATAGGTGGCTGTACGCGGGTTGAACCAGCGATCATGCGAACGGTAGCCGCGTGTAATAATCATCGTCACACGATCGGTCACAAGCAACAAACGTAATAAACGACGTAAAAAACACATAATATAGGTAGATAAAAAAAATATATAATTAATACCTGATATCTTATAGCGTATTTTGGTATCGTGGAACGTATTTCCACATCAACGTCAACTTTATTAATTCCATTCAAACGTACAAAGTTGCTCCATTTATACTAAACCGACTTATTCTAGAAAATGCTATGATATTCCAGAGAGAACACATATTTACATAATGGGTGCAACAAAGACAAACATATTTACAGAACAGTGTTGTTTATCATAGACTTAACTCTAGAATGTTCTTATTTGCATAACAAGTGAAAAGGAGATAGCAATAGACCATATAATGGGAGTGAGAGGAACAAACATAACTTACTGTCGTAAACGAAATTCTAGAAAAGTCATACTACAGTATTTAGTTTAGTGCAGCTTTATATCTAGCAATTACGTGCCATTATTGACAAAGTAACAGATTTACTGGCAAATCCTTCTGTTAACGACGGGTCCTGACATCGTTCGGAAGAAAAATATTCCGAAAATTAAACATTAAACATTATCAAAGAGAATTTAATTGCCTGAACAAATTCTTGTATAATCAATACATGATGAGTTTTAATGGTTCAATTAAACAGAATCCTAGGAGACTTTTCACTTTCATAAACTCAAAAAGAAATTCATCTACCATTCCCATTAGCATGAAATATAAGAACTCGATATCAAGCAGCTTAACTGATTCTTTAAACCTGTTCTCATCCTACTTTCAGTCTAATTTTAATGATGATATGTTTCTATTTGATCATATAGATTTAAATCGGATAAATTCTTCAGTGGATTTTAGTCTACTGCTTATTTCCGATGAGGATGTTGCAAATGGTATACACAAACTTTCCAATTGCCCCAAAAGTGATAACGACGGTCTATCAGCCTTTGTCTTAAAGAAATGTTCGAATACTTTATTACATCCCCTTAAAATAATTTTTAACAAATCTTTACGCGCGGGCTATTTCATTCAAAGATGGAAGTATACAACTATTTTGCCTATACATAAAACTGGCAATAAAAATGATGTTTGTAATTATCGACCTATATCAAAATTAACAAATATTGCAAAAATTTTTGAACATATAATTTATGATAAAATTTTCTTTAGTTTAAAGCGGCATATTACCATCGTCCAACATGGTTTCATGGCTGGAAGATCCACAACCACTAACTTAGCTGTGTTCACTAAATTTTGCATATCTTCTTTTGAAAAGGGTCTTCAAGTTGACTGCATCTACACCGATTTTGCAAAGGCATTTGATCGTGTTCCTCACAATCTTCTCTTGGCTAAACTGGCTAAGATAGGGTTTCGTTCGGAAATGTTGTCATGGTTCCGCCATTACTTAACTGGTAGATGCTCTGTGGTATCTATCGATGGTTCACAGTCCAACTCGTTTATTCCTCCTTCTGGTATTCCGCAAGGTAGTATTTTAGGCCCACTATTATTTAATATTTTCATAAATGATATTTCTGCTAGTTTAAAATCTTCTCAATGTCTTTTGTATGCAGATGACTTGAAATTATTTAAACAAATTTCATCTGATCGTGATAGTTTGGATTTGCAAAATGATTTAGATAGAATTGTTTCTTGGTCAGATTCAAATGGCCTTCCTTTAAATGTGAGTAAGTGTTTCACTATGTCATTTCATAGATATCGAAACATTTTATTATCTACATATTCAATAAAGGGACTCGGGTTACACTCCGTTGATGAAATAGTAGATCTAGGAGTACTATTTGACATTAAACTTTCTTTTAACAACCATCTTAACTTTATGCTGCCCAAAGCTTACTCAATGTTTGCCTTTATTCGTCGTAATTCTGATAAGAGCTTCGACTACCATACAAAGAAGACTTTATTTATATCCTTTGTGAGATCAAAATTAGAGTACGCTTCTTTTATATGGGCACCTAATGCTCAAGTGCATATAAATCGTGTGGAAAAGATACAGAAAAAATTTATTAAGTTCACACTTTATCAATCAATTGATTCTCTTTCCAACTATATCACATCGTATGTGGATAAATGTTCCCTAATAGGGTTGAAAACATTAGAAGCAAGACGAGATATTCTGTCACTTAATTTCTTATATGGCATTATTTGGGGTTTAGTTGATTGTCAGGATTTACTACATGCTATTCAAATAAACGTACCACCTAGATCTCTGAGAAATAATTCATTTTTCTTTAATGTTGGTTTTCATAGAAATGATTATGCATTAAATGAGCCATTAACAAAAGTTTTAAGATTATTTAATAAACATGCAAATCAATTAGATATAAGTCTTTCACATCAAAATTTCAAGATTATTTTAAATAACGTAATTAAATGTTGTTCGTATTTACTATTTAGATTTAGGTGCTAGTCTGTAAGGATTCTATTTGTATCCATAGACTATAATAAATAAATAAATAAATAAATAAAATTATATGCACTACCATCGTTAATGGAGGGTATTGGCATTGTATGAACCATGAACGGAATATTGACATCGAAATAGATATCAAAATATAGCCACCGCTTTGGCTGGATCATGTACCCGTACATGATCATGTACATTTTTCGACAATAAACTCGATGATGAGGAGCGCGGGAGTAAGTGACCAGAAGGTTTTCTGGGCACTATCAAAACTGAGTGTGACGAATTGAAACAGAAAGGCATAATAAATAATAATAATTGCTATTGTAGCCGCCATCTAAATAAGTAAATAAATTACAAAATGTGTATTTTAAATTCAAATTGATTTCCTCCAATATTCTTATAAAATTTCTAGTTTCGTCGAACGGCATTCCATCAACTGAAGTTGTAATAGTCAATTACATTGATATATGTTGAAAATGTATTTATATTTATTTTTTCTTGTTCCCTTTCAGATATATTCTTAAAATCATAAAGGTAAGCGTAAAAATAAATATCGTCAAATATATTGGAGTTTTTATTTAATGCCTTTAGTCATTTATTAACTTTCCAGCCTTAAATTTGTTGTAGTGCCAAAGAGGCGAAAACAAGCTTACAATAACTTAGCATACTTTTGAAAACACTGACTTTCGTATTTTTTGTACACTTTTGTAAAGCAACACACATAAATCGGATTTTGCCTAAAAAATAAAATCTTTAGATTATTCAAATATTTAAAAGAATGATTTTAGTTGCGGCAAGGAAAGAAAGAGAAAAAATGAAATAACAACAATAAAGCTAAGTTTTAGTTCTAAATTTCCAACTGAAAAGTTGAATTTGATACAGAAATTCGTTTTTTGTTCTGCATCTTTATCTCTACACAAATTAAATTGAACTTAAAATGTCCATGACGTTAGGCCAAGTTAAAAAGACGGAGGTAATAGCAAAACCATGCTAATTATAGATACTTTCCTAGACGAACTATTTTGTGTTATTTCTTGGACATTTTTTTTTAATTTTACTTAAAATTGTTATGAACAGATTTCGAGTTAGTATATACAAAGCTAAAAAAAAAAATCACAAAAATAAAAACTATTTCAGAAATTTCACTCAGATGAACTGACTTGCATGTACCATTTTCGCTGAATACCCATATATGGCGAGGTAGATCGGTAAAAGTGGTCAATTGGCGAAAGAAGCTGTATCATAACTTACTGAAATCCAGCGATTTGAAGTTATAGCGAGACCATTAATTTATATTAAATCGACCAATTTATACGAGGTGTGTTGAACAGATAAGATGAATTTTCAAATTTCGCAGGCTACGTACATTCGACTTTTATTACTATTTTTTTATGTTGGTATCGAATCGCAGAACACGCAAAACACTTGTCTCATTTATGCTTCTCACAAACAAACTAAACATGTTATATAGATAAAACCGTCAACATATCTTCGAGACGGGTGTACCAACATAAAAAAAAATAATAATAATCGAAAATCGAATGTACGTAGTCCGCGAAATTTGAAAAGTCGCCTTATTTTTTGAACAAACCTGGTATGTGTGGTACCCTTTGGGTGCGGTCATGTAATCCATTTCCCTTCGCACAACTAAGTTTACTAAACACCTGATTCGTGGCAAATAATAATTTTTTCAAATGCATCAAAACTGACGACGATTTAAGTTACCGCAACCAACAGAATCACATGGGGAAATTGAATTTCGTTAAACCGCCAACTTATATAGGAGATGCCAGGAAGGGCGTGGCAACTACATCCTTTTTCGTTTCAAGGACTAAATGGTAATGTGTGTGCAGAATGTGCCCCAAGTTCAATGTAATTAAATACAACTTCTCGAAAGATATGAAACCATGAATATTTGTGTAATATCGGAAAGAAATGTTTACTAAGGCGAATAGTTTCTAAAACTAATAATTTCCAACTCCTAAACCCCTAATCCTTCTCTCTCTCTCTTGGGGGGGGGGGGGGGGGGGGGGGGGGGGGGGGGGGGGGGGGG
>JAHXMU010000636.1:459639-507251 GCA_019455685.1 Philornis downsi
CAAAATTACTGCGAGATCTCTTTCCACAACAAGTTATTTCAAGAAATGGTGATGCTGGTCTCCACGGTCGCCTGATTTGACTGCTCCGGACTTCTTTTTGTGGGGATATCTGAAAAGCAAGGTTTATGCAAACAAACCAAAAACGCTTGAACAACTCAAACAAAATATTCGTGATGAAATTAATGAAATACCGCGTGAAATGTGTGAGAATGTAATGAACAATGTGCTCAAAAGGGCTCGCGTTTGTGAGGCTAACAGAGGCGGACATTTATCTGATATTGTATTCCATACATAATTGGCGACATTAAATAAAACATTTATCAATATAAGATCCATTCTCTTTCATTTAATCAAAAATTATAAACAAACAAAGTAGTACACCTCCCCGACGGACATATTTTAGAAGAAAAAACCAGAAAGCTGAATTTCTCATTCTTCACAAAATTGAGTTTTTTTGTCAACTCCTGCGTTGGGACAAACATTTTTTTTTTTTTGCAATTCCAATATTACAATACAATAATGCAATACAATATTACAATAGAATACAAAAATATGGATATTCACATGAAAGCATCCAAAATATCAAAAACCTCTACCTTTGACCTAAATACGCCAAAGAATTGACAGATTTTTCTTGAATTTTACACATAGTAGTATTGGTTCAATTAGCAAATATTACGACCAACGTACTTTAAAATGTTTATAGTTATATTTTCCTTACAAATATTCTCCCAAAATTTGTAGCACCCCAGCAAAGATAATTGAAAGTATTACAGAAGAGAGAATATTTTCATTCGCGAAAAGGTGCTACCGTTTCACCATTTCCAACAAAAGTACTTCTAGATTGCTTCCAATAATGTAAATATATATTAGTTCACATGTACAAGATAGTTCCTGCTCGTGAACGAGTTTTACAACAAGAAAACACACAAAAAAACAACACTTTCATATATTCGCAAGCTTTACTTGAAGCGAATCTTTCAATAGTAAAATTATTCACCAGAGATAGGAACAAGCCCAACCAATCTCTTGAAGCCCAATTCCTCTTCCAGGCTGTCCAATTGTTGACAGTATAGATCTGAATTAATAGTCTGGCCACAGGAGAGCAACTCATGTTTCTCTGTCAATCTCTTCAAATATGCAGCCAAACTTTGTGACCGCTGACTAGACCACCGTTTGCTTCATGTCACCACAATTTTAACTCGACCGCTCTCCTTTGACGTTGTCGAAAGTGACCTTCTTTTCATCACTAGTCATCACCTTCAGAAACAGATCGATTTTGTTGTGATTCGCATATGGAAAATCAATTCAAGAAGTTTTTTTTGAGTTAATTCGTGTGACAATCACATAATGAACAGTGCTTACATGAAGGTCGTATTTGAGGATTTCCATTATTATATCATTTAACGACATTTTCGACGATCAGCCTTCCACAGCGTAGTGCGTCTTTGACATCAAAATTACCAGAATAGAATCGACTATGAACAATATTTACATTTTCAGCCATCTAACTGGCGTTTTGGCCTTTACTGACAAAAAACTGTAAAATATAATTCTTCGCTCTTTTTTTTCGCTGGTGTCCATCTCTGGTGCGCTCTCAAACAAAGCTGAGTCAAGTAACCACAAAACTATCTGAGCAGTTTTTAGGGGGTCTTTCTAACGCCATCTAGTATAACCCTAGATACAGTTTACTAAACTAAAGTTTAACGCCATCTAATATGACAGTTTACTAAAGCCATCTATTGGATGACTAATAAATTCCTCTTTCTGCACATACCTTATTCTCTAAAAATATATTTTTCGATTCCGTATAACTATAATTCATGAGCAGATATTAAGGAAAGTATTTAAAATAAAATAAATGTAACCGACCGAAGGGCGACGGTTAGTACATGCGACTACCATACGCATGATCGCGGGTTCAATCACGCATACAGCCATCTATCATAAGTCAAGCGGCAGTCATCTCCATGTGTCTGGCGAAAAACTTCGAGTCGATGAGAAATCGACAAATTATATTTGAAAAGTTTATGTAATTATGTCATCATTCTCTAAGCTGCCTAAAAAATATAACCAAGTCTGACAAAGCTTCCAAAACTTTCCTCCAAAGACAGTTTGCGTGAATTTAGGCATTATCCAAAACCTTTGTAAAGCAATGTTACCACCATCAAATTGGTAATCACATGAGTAATATAACTTCTGTTAGTAAATGAAATTTACAAGACGAATTCTATTTTTCTTTTTCGTTACATTATATCGATTTTATTTCTGGCATTGATTTCGTCGATTTAATATTGAGCAAATAAAAACGTAATTGGCCTACTTTGCCAAAGTCATTAAATGTGTTACTTTTTTAGTACCAATAAAAAGCCATTAGTGGTTGTGTAAATTAATGATTTTTTAAGTAAAAAATATCCACATCGATCGTTTTAAACTGACGATTTCAGCAAGACCATAAAAATTAACTATATTCGAGAAGGTTTATTCGTAACCAAAGCATTTAATGAGAAGTATCTGACACGAGCATTCAATAGCGCCCTCTCCACCTAAGGGAAATTCTTTCAGACATTGTTCCAATCAACTTGGCAGTCATCGCCAGCAAGAATTGTCCATTGACAATTGGATATCATCCAATAGCAATCATTTAGCACCAGTTTACACTCACTTTGGCATGGGGGCTTAACAAATTTATACTATATCGCATTTACACTAACATACAACGAGGAAATAAAATGAAAGTGTTTACAATTTTCGTTTCATTAATAATTTTCCGCATTTGGTAGAAGGGGTTTCTTGAGGCATTTATATTATTAATAATATTACTTAATAACATGTCATTGATTAGTTTAAGTAGTTGCTACTATTTCCATGAACTTTTTATAAATTGCGTTTGCATTGAAGGAAATCATTTTAATTTTGCCCAGAGTGTTTCATTTTTATATTCATATAAATTCAACTTATGAGTTGATTGATTTCTTGAACCAACCTCATATGTAAGAGTTTACACATCAGGAAGTAAACAAATCTCAAAGAGCCGCCCACAAATCAATCAAAATCATTTGACATCGCATGAAATTGTTTATGGGATTCAATCGTTGTCATGGACTTTATAATTTCGAATGTCATAAATTGTTATATGTAAACATATTTCATGTTTCGGAAAGTAGAGGGTTGTCAAATATTGTTTTAAGATATGCTTTGTCTTTTTCTGATTTTTGGTTTAGCATTTCAATAACTGAGCAACGCATTAACAAACATCCATAACAAAATTTGAAAATATCCCATGAGCAGAGCGATTTCGACAGTGTTGAAATGAACTCGTTCATAGTACCAGAAATAGTTCATTTTAAAGTACACTTTAGTATGGCTGTTTATTATATGAAACAGGTATTTGTCTAAATTTTAAAGATCGTCGAATCTAATAATTTGCTACTTGGTCTAAAAATGAATTTGCAATGAGCAAAATTTTGTGAATATTAGACAACTCTTGAGACGCACTTAAGTTAAATTTTGTAGTTTTTAGCATCTTAAATTTTCCTACATAAATATCTGCAAAATAAGCATATTTTGCAGATTATCGTGAAAATCTGCTGTTGGTGCCAGATAAATCTCATTGTAGAAATAAGAAAAAAGGAGAAACTCATCTTAATAAAAATGATAAAATGTCTACGTAGCACAATCTGTTTGAAGGCACTTAGTTTTTTTACTCCAAAGAAGATGCAGAGAAGTTGGGAAAAATGTTTTTTATTTTTCAACATGATGTCCTTTTAGCTCGATATATTTTTTCCACCGATATTCAATAGCCTCTTTACCCTATTTATAGTAAGAACTGTCAAACTCCATAAAATAGCCACCAACCGCAGACTCTACCTCCTAGTGGTGTGCAAAAAAGAGCAGACTGTTCTTTTTTCACTGTGATTGCAAAGTCACAGTTGGTCACTGTGATTGAAAATAGCAAATCACTGCGATTGCTCTTTTTTCTACTAAACCAATGCCACTCTGTTAAAAGAGCAATCTGCTTTGGCAATCTGATTGGAAACTCACAGTATTCGCAGCGAATCGCTGTGATTGCTCTTTGCACTACTTCTTATATACTGTGATTGAGTTAGATGTGTGACTGAATCACAGGGTGCGCTTTATATTGTTAGCACTAAATTGTTTTCTGTTTTACTTAATATTTTTCTGTTACTTTGTTCATATTTATTTAAAAAATTGTTCGGCAAAGTCATCAACCGTAATTTCTAGTTGTTTCTGTTTGCAGTGCATTTGTTTTGTTCTCCTTCAAGGTTTGAGCGCTCTACGTTACAAATCGCAGTTTCAATCACCGTTTATAATCACTGTGATTAACAAATCGCAATCACAGTTTTCACTGTGATTGGCAAATCACCGTTTTGCACACCTCTACTACCTCCACATTGTTGGCATATCTTTTACCACTGAGTTGTTGATGAAACAATTTGATGTCTAATTCATTAGTTTTGGACTTCGCAATAGTGGATGTGCGAACTGGAGCATTGTCTTGACGAAGCAACACTTCCTTTTTCGCATATTTTCCATAAATTCATCACCTGAACGCTGCAATAAATCAGCATAATACTCGACGTTGATGGTCTTTCCATTCTGAAGATAATTCAGTAGCTTCTATACCCCATTTATAGTAAGAACTGTCAAACTCCTTAAAATAGCCTTCAAGCACAGACTCCACCTCCTCATTGTTGGCAAATCTTTTACCACCGAGCCATTTTTTCAAGTTTGGATATAGAAAATAGTCCGAGAGAGAGCTAAATCTGGCGAATAAGGTGCGTGATGAAGCAATTCCAACTTTAATTCATTAATTTTGACTATCGCAATAGTGGATGTGTGAACTGAAGCATTGTCTTGATGAAACAACACTTTCTTTTTCACCAAATGCTGCCTATTTTCCATAATTTCATACCTGAACGTTGTAATAAATTAGCATAACATTCGACGTTGATGTTCTCTCCTTTCTAAAGGCAATCAATAAAAACAATCCCATGCGCATCCCAAAAAAAAACAGACGCCATGTCCTTGTCTGCAGATGGAACCGTCTTCGCCTTCTTCGGACACGATTCTCCCATTCCAGTCGACTGCTTTGACTGTTGCTTTGTCTCAGGTGTAAAGTGGTGGACTCATTTCTCATCCATGATTATAAATCGGCGCAAAAAATTCCACTGCATTGCGGTGGAATATCGCCAAACACGGAAAGCCCAACAGTGAAAATAGCTCAATTTTAGCCCCAAATTGGCACATAGTAGTACTTTATGATAATTATGCTTAACATAACTGATGTGTAATAAATATTTGGAATCGGATACAAAAAGACCAAGTGTTTGACGAATGAGAAAATAGATCAGAATACCAAAAGAGAAGGTGAAATTGTATAAAAGAGGAATTAATAAATAGATCTTAACATTAAAAAACATAATAGTTCATCTATTAAAAATACAAGTCCGCGTGTTTATCACAACAACTTAAATTCTCTCACCACATTAATATCACTTGTTTTGCCGTATTAATTGTTATACAAATATTTTAATATAAGCATTATTTTAATTATATTATCGATATTTCTTGAATTAGTCCATTTTCCAATAGGTTTTTTCCGTAGACGACACCCAAACAACCATGAATGCAATAAAACCTAATTTTTAGTTCGGGTCTTTCTCCGATAATGATGGAAACCGTATCCTTAGAAGCAACAGCAACAAATTTGACATAGACAAAAGAAAATATTATACAAATTTTTGTATATATAACTTACTTCTTGTATACTTCTTGTTTAATAGATTTTTCTCTAGACGCGTCTACTCACTAAATTTTATTATATCGTATTGTTTCTGCCTCATTTTTATGGGTTATCTCTTTTGAAAGTTTTTCTAAACCACGAATTATAATTAAAATTTATTGATTTATTATATGAAAATATTTTGTTGCAACTGTTCCAGAAATTTCATGCATTTCTATACCCTAGTCGGATCACCAACAATAACTACAAAGCAGCCAAATTTTATAAGTTCTTCATTCATAAAAATTACGAATCTTTTTGGGTCATTACACCAGCAACAATCAATGCCAGTGTCTTACAACGAAGCCAAAATCATTCCGTATTCACGTTCTACCACATAAAATGCAACAAGATTTGATTGATTCAAAGTACTGTAAACGAAACTTTATGAAAAAATCATTAAATATCAAGATATTTCATTAAAATGCAAAACACATGAGAGAAGATAAACATAAGTTGGAAATGCTAAGAAGAATACAAAAGAGCTTGAAAAACTATAAGAGGTTTTCGAAGAAAACCTGTAAATGTTTATTTAACAAAGTCTCGTAAAAACGAAATTAAATAATTGCAAACCTTTTTTTTCAACCAAAATACAAAAAAAAAAACCAACAAAGAACAATGAATACAATTGGCTGATGTTTAAGTTTCGAATATTAATACACACCGAAAAAAAAAAACAAAAAAAAAAAAAAAAGAACTGTAAAGATCAATGACTTTGTAGGCACTACCTGTAAATCACCTCAGGAAATGCCACCTCGGGTAATCATACGAATACTTTGTATTCAAAGTTGTATCGGGATTTTGAAAACTTATCAAATCATTCAATCACATGAATTTATTGTATGTTGTGTAATAACGGTAAAACCACAAAACAAAATTTGATTTTTTTTGCAAAATTCCTCAGTCTTACACAATTGTGTTGGATATTCTGAGTCGGAATATTAGGTGGTACCCGACAATGTCGAATAACCCATATGATAAAAAAGGAATCAGGTCCGCATTCATTGATAATTTTAGAATGTAATCATTAAAGTACCGGCATAACCGCAACTGATTGACGTTTTGTACCCTAACAGTCTGCCGGATTTTGAATATTATCAATTTTGAATATCATTAATCCGGTGTGAGCTCTAAATCACAAAATATAACAAACTAGCCGACCCGGCAAACGTTACTTTGCCTTCAAATTTTATTTTTATTGGAAATGTTTCATTAGCGGGAGCAGAAATAATTGCTTTTTAATTTGTGGTTTGTATAGGAGGTACCACTCCCCATTGTCCAATCCCGCCCATATTTGCAGCAGCACTTAAGATATGTACACCAAACCGATGTACCAAATTTTGTTCAAATACCGTAAACAGGAGCAGAAATATTGGATATTTAATTTTTGGTTTGTATGGGAGGTATCACGCCCCATTGTCCAATCCCGCCCATATTTGCAGTAGCATTTAAGATATGTACACCAAACCTACGCACCAAATTTTGTTCAAATACCGTAAGCAGGAGCAGAAATAATTGATTTTTAATCTTTTGCTTGTATGGGAGGTACCACGCCCATAAATCTAAACCATCCCGGGCACCACCCAGACGCATATACAAAAATTTATGCAAAGCAGTCCAGCCGTTTAGGAGGAGTTCACTGACAACGCCCGTACAGTAGAATTATATATATAAAGAAGAAGATAATAAAAAAAAACAATTTCTCTTGCATGTCACGAGTGAGACATGGGAGAGTTTCTCACTTTTAGTGAGCTAACATACATTCTATTTTTAGACTCACTAAACCGGACCTACAGTTTTGACGACGTCACAGTTTCAGAAGCATTTACGAAACTTGTCGATTACTCAACTGCTCGAAATGTTCGTCAGACACATCCAGGTAACCGCCGATCAAATAATTATAGATTGAATCAATGATCATGCGAACTATACCATTGCGTATACGGTCACAACATGTAACACATACTGTTGTTAAAATTGCGCGAATTTTTATTGAAATTATTGGAAAGCGAATTATTGAGCATATATGTATATGATTGAGCCTACTCACGTTCTTTATCATTCTTTAAAAATAGTCCTGTAATTAACAAATTTGAATCAGTTTTGGATATATATTAAGGTGTAGTAAAAATAAAACATTATTTTTCCGATAGGCGGTTTTAATAATATGTATCTCGCGCTATATAACTTCGATCAAGTTACGCTAGATGGCGTTAGAAAGACACTTATACAGTTGTGTAACCGCATTATACAGTATTGTTTGAGTGCGCGTCCAAAATAGACTCAAGCAAAAAAAAATTCAAATAACTTTTTTTTAATCAATAATTTTTTTTTTTTTTTGTATAGAAAATTGAATTTTATTTTATATAACTAATAGGTTTTGAAGACGATAGACTGATACGAGACCCCTGATCAGAAAATTGTTCATTGCGAGATCGCCTCAACTATTGTTTTAATTAAATTTCTTGGTTTCGTTTTGTACACCTCTTGTTTGACATAATCCCATAAAGAATACTGGTGCAGTCAGGTCAGGGAGCCAGTGAAAAGTGGAGTTTCTGGATGTTAATTTGTTTGGGAATTTTCGTTGGAGCTCCATCATAACCGGTCTGGCTATGTGTGCAGTTGCTCCATCTTGCTGGAACCAAATGCTGTTGAAACGGATAAGTCTATGGCGCAGTTCTGAATAAAAAAACTCCTTCAATATCTTTATATAACGGTGCTCATTGACAGCTGCTGTTACGACGTAGCGTGATTCGTCCTGTTTTACAGTTTTTCTTCGATAAAGGCGAAAGCGCAAGCCTTTTGTCTGAAATAGCCCCAGCTGAGCCTGGTTGCTCTCAACAGTCGATAAGCTATGCTAATCGATGACAAACCCGTAAAATGCTTCACCATTATTTAGCAATTTGCTGGAAAGAAGAATATCTAAATACCTACATAAACGTACGAAATGGAAACTTCCCCAACGTAACTCTCGTAGTCATAAGACGCGACAACTTTCCCCCAAACCAGTGGCTTTTATGTCGGATAGAGAAAGTTATATCAGAATCAGGTTCGTGTAGCAGAAGTGCGAACTCGCAATGGTCTTATTACTAGACCCGCCGTCTTCCATTCTCAAAGCAAATAAAAATAGTTTGCAAATTCAGCTATTACACAAACTGTTTGGACCATTCCCACCGTTTAAAAGACTGTCCAAGCCGCGATAGGTGTCAAATTTCCTTATTAGGACATACACTCTTACATCGCAACACCAGAAGAATGCCCAAGAAGACTCAGACACAGCGGCGGTCAACCCAACAGATAACGTCGTCAAGTAATAATATTAATGTACCAAAAGGCCAAGGCCAGTGGTGCAACTATAAGTATCAACGTCAAATCCGGATCGTAAACACGACATTTACGTCATAAATCTTCTTGTTTTTTCCAGTGAACATGAATTACAAATTGAATTCACTTTTAACAATTAAAATATCTTAATATCCATATATTTGTTTTGAAATTAATTAATTACATTTAATTGTATTTCATGATTTTGGATTATTTATCTTATATTTAAGTTGTAAATGTTGAATTACATTAAGCATATTGAATCATACTTTGTACCGAATATTTCAGAATTGTCTAATTCTGCAAGACGGCGGAATGTTTACGCCCGAACTAAAAAAGTCAGAGCTTTTACCGGACTCTTTATTCTACACACGTCGACTTGTAATATCTCTTGTCACTCTCTTATATGAAATATTCTTTGTCACTATCTTGTAATATTTCTTGTCAAAAGTTTTCTCTCGCATTCTAACAGTGAGAATTGAGCCACAACTTTGGCTTACAAGACCTATTACATTTTAGTCTTAACTCACTTCTCACCTAACCTCAGTGGAATAAAGTCGTGTTTCTCATCCCGAAGAGCACCTCAAGAAAAAATATTGATATCCCCAAAGTGTTTTGTTCCATCGGAAAAACAGGTAAAGATCCCATATACTGCAGCAGAAGCAATACTCCCTACTAATTCTATTTCGTTTTTTCCCCCTCATCTTGAATTCCTTCGGAAAAACATCTGTCATCGCAGCACCCCCATATACAGGGTGATTTTTTAAGATTTAGATTTAGAGATTTGCTGTTGCAGCCGTAGCGACCAGTGTTAATGGCGATCGTGAAATCTCAATTAGTCGCCGTTCTCAGCGATTGGGCATGTGTTACTCAACCACAAGGAAAATTTTACACGTCGATTTGGGTTGGAAAGTCTATAAAATTCAACTCACGCAAGAATTGAAGCCGAATGACCTACCATAACGTCTAATTTTTGGTGGATGGGCCTTACAAATGCTTAATGGAAATTCGCTGTTTTATCGAAAAATTGTGTTCAACGATGAGGCTCATTTCTTGCTGAACGGATACGTACACAAGCAAAACTGTCGCATCTGGAGTGATGAACAGCCGCATGCCATGCATGAATCACCGATGCATCCCGAAAAAACGACAGTCCGTTGTGGTTTATGGGGTGGCGGCATCATCGGTCCATTTTTCTTCAAAGGCGACCGTGGAAGAAACGTTACCGTCAACGGCGAACAATATCGAGCCATGATACGCAATTTTTTTTTGCCCCAACTAGCTGAGTTGAACTTGGTTGGCATGTGGTTTCATCAGGATGGTGCAACATGCCACACTGCTCGTGAAACAATGGATATGTTGAGGAATGAATTTGGTGAGCAGCTTATCTCTCGATTTAGCCCTGTGAGTTGACCCCCAAGATCTTGCGATTTAAAGCCTCTTGATTATTTTTTGCGGAGTTATGTCAAGTCGTTAGACTATGTAGACAAGTCGAACACTATTGAAGCCTTACAGGATAACATAACACGCGTTATTCGTGGAATACAGGCCGAAATGCTCGGAAAAGTGACGAAAAATTGAACCTTCCGAATGGACATTTTGAGACGGAGCCGCGGACAACATTTACATGAAATTATCGTTAAAAATTAAATGGCAAAGACCAATTTATCGACTACAATACAAATTTTAATATATGATGCAAATTAGAGTGTTTTATTCGATTTAAAAAAAAAAACTACGCTTAAAAAATCACATTTGTATAGCGTTTATAGCAGCAACGCTATCTATGCTCAAAGTTATCCCTTAGCAGTTATAAGTAGAATCTTACTCCCAAACTATGGGGAACGAAGAACTTTTCTCTTAAATTATTTAAATTGCTGTTTTATAAAGCAAAGGATATCCATACATTATATATGACATTATATGTATAAAATATTAAAAAATGTTTTTACTACCGATCTTTCTTTCGTTACAGATCACAACTTCAATTAGACTAAGAAGGGCATCTCCACAAAGATGAAGAAAGCTAAACGATGGAGTCTTGTGATAGCAGGTGAGCCAACAATATTGAAATTAACCTAAATACAAAAAGCTAAATCCAATGTCTTCAAATGTTTGCTTAAATTCATATTTGAAATATTAAAAAACAAAACATTTCAACACCTGACCATGTGCTAATCAAAATTCACCTACTAATCAATGACTGACCTTGAGCTTTCTATCAAATCGCTTCAAATCAAAATTCCCCATAGATTCAAGTTCAATGTTATCATATGCTTGAACGTTTGTCGCGGTCTGGAGGGACGTCCGCTTGTCTGTCTATCCATCCATCAACTCATTTAGTATTTTAGAAGAGAAAACATTTATTTCACTTATTTGCATGTATTTAATTTATTAATTTGTATCTTTTTTTTATTTTTCAGCTCTTTTAGTTTTAGTCGTAGTTCAAGTGGATGCTGCAGCACCATTCAAAAAAGTTTCCATTGCCACAACACAGAGAACAACCAGCACGACAGAGGTGGCCCCCTCAGCACCAGATGACGCGTCACCTTCAACCGAAGGTGTGGCGGAAGAAAAGGTGGAAAAGGTAAATAGCGGCGGCTAAACGGCCGTCCAATGTTTAGCGTGAAATTAAAAGTGTTTTTCGTTATTTTTCTGTTTAAATTTCGTGCCTCTATTTATGGTTAACCGGTAGCCAAATAATCAACCGGCCACTTGAGTGTTCCACTTACATACTTAACCTTTTTTGGTTGCATGGAGAAGTTCACTTTGGTTCATGACGCTTAGTGGGTGATTGCTAGGCGAAAGTAAATACAATTTATTATGCCGGTCACGTTCAGAGTTAAGAATCACAATTTCTATTCAGTTGTATTTGATTTTAAAGTCATTAACCTCTTCTTTGGTTGAGTTGGTGTATCATTATAGTTTATAAACTATGTAAACCTTGATTATTTTTAAACCCCATAAAGTAAGATATTAAAATGCGTCTAATAAATAAACTTCTAACAGAACTATAGAAAGTTTTAAAATGAACTATCAGAATAATGTATTCGGTTGGCAAAAAAGTAATTTTGATTTTTACACACAGATGGTGCTATTTGTTATTTTTGAAATGTTTTAGCTCATGGGTTTTTTAAACACCGTAGTGGTCAAACAATTAAAGTGTCCACATCAGACACGTTAAAAAAAAAATCCACAACATGGTATTGGATAATCGTGCGTGAGCTGAAATGCTGAAATTACAGGCATTTCAAAAAGTGTTAAACGAGTACATCGTATATTGACCGAATATTTAAAGATCAGAAAGCTATGCCCAAGATGGATGCCGCGCTTGCTTTCAACAGAACAAAAACAGCGTCGTGATGTCGATGTTTTAGTAGAATGTTTGGCGATGTTTCTCCACAATCAAGCCGACTTTTTGCGTCGATTTATAACCATGGATGAAACATAAGCTCGCCACTTCACACCTGAGACAAAAGAATAGTCAAAGCAGTGGACTGAAATGGGAAAATCGTGTCCAAAGTAGGTAAAAATGGTTCCATCTGCAGGCAGGATCATGGCGTCTGTTTTTTGAGGATGCGCATGGAATTAATTTTATTGATTGTCTTTAGGAATGAAAAACGGTGTCAGCAACAGCGAATATTATGCTAATTTATTACAGCGTTTAGATGATGAAATTATGGAAAAAGGCCGCAATTGGCGAAAAAGAAAGTGCTGTTTCATCTAGACAATCCTCCAGTTCACACATTCACTATTGTGACGGCCAAATTTATGATTTAAAGTTTGAATTGCTTCATCACGCAACTAATTCGCCAGATTTAGTTTCTTTGGACTATTTTCCATTTTCAAACTTGAAAACATGGCTCGGTGATAAAAGGTTTACCAACAATAAAGAGGTGGAGTCTGCGGTTGACGGCTATTTTAGGGAGTTTGACAGTTCTTACTATAATCAGGGTATAGAAGCAAAGCCCTTATTGAGTCAGACCGACATGTTTCTGACCGAGAGGTTTCACAGAAACTGAAAGTGTTTGATCATAGAAAGGCACTTAAAACTGATTAACTCGTGACTAAACTCGATATTTGGTTTCCGCAAAATCTAATGGAAATACACTTAACGGAACGGATAGGCACTTGCGTTTGAGCAGTAAATGCAACCAAAATGATGCCTTTTTGTAAAAATATTGCCACTGCTTATGAAAAATGGGTCCTTTACAATAATGTCAACTGAAGAAATTCCTGGCTCAAGCAAGATGAACGCGCCCAAACTTCACCAAAGACTGAATTGCATCAAAAAAGGTTATGTTAACAATTCAGTGCGATTTTAAAAGAGAGGTTTACATTGAATTTCTTCGCAGGAACCAAACCGTAAATTTTGAGGTCTGTTGTCAACTACTGATAAGGCACTTAAAAAAAAAATGCGCTAACTTCTACGATGTAAAGCCTCAAACATCTTTATAGACTCAGTAAAAATATTGTAGATGATGGCACATTCATTTTACAGTCTTAATCTTGCATCTCCAGATTTTCATTTTGGGAAAACATTTCAATACAGAGGAGGACATATAAACATTCTTTATGAGCAAAATAACATTTATATTGTAAATTAAATATAATTATTTCACTAAAAAATTAAAATCTTTATTGAGCGAAAAAATTACTTTCTTTTAGAATTCGATTATATGAGAAACTCTATTTTTTAGTAATTTTTCTACATGGATAATAATTTGTTTATTTCGGATTTTCCAAAAATATTTAATAAAAAAAATATGAAAAATACAATTGCCTTTGTGAATTAAGTATGGTTTACACGGTATTTACCCCCTTCTACTGTCGCCAATCTATCTGCTATCACAAATTTCAGAGAGCACGATGTTATTTTCCTATAAATTAGTCGATTTACTATATTTTTAGTAAATTTTCTTGTTTCACATTCAAACATCTTGCTAAATATGCATATCTCTAGCCATGACATTTAATATTCGAGAAAAGAGAGTGAAGTTTATTCAAACTTGACAATTTCTCGAGAATCGTAATTCTATAAGTAATTTCAAATCAAAATAAAATCAGGTTATATTGGTTATTAATTTATTAAAAGTTAATGAAATACATTTTATGTTTGATTTCAGTTTATGTCAAACTACTTCATTTAGAAGTTATGTCCATACCAAAAGATTATGGCTCACATCTACTTTAATGCCAGCAATATTTTATAGTAGAGTAGATTCTTCTCTATGAGTCCTATTCAACGGCATAATGTAGTGATACTAAAAATAGAACATATTTCCAATAAGATCAGTGATTTGGAAATATTCCTCTAAAAATTGAATGGTGATATAAATGTCCACACTTCAGGGCCTTGAAGAACTAACAACAATAAATCTAATCACCATTAACCACTTTCAAATATTAGCTTTATTACAATAATACAAGACACAGCTTAGTCATAGGTCGATAGACTGACCCTCGTTTTTAATATTTTGGAGAACAAATATTTTCTTACAAAAGTAAACTAATTCCAAATTTAGTTTATAAGTAAAATTTTAAATATTTATTTTAAATCTTTTTACAGCCATGCCCAAATTCAGAGTAATTTTCAATTAACACTTTTATTTAGAGGACAATTTTAAAGAAAATATGTAGATAAAGTTGGAACAAGAACTAGAATATCCACATTCGAATGTAACCGGCATTTGGTAAAAATTTGAGTTCTGTTCACCAACGGATTACAACATTTATTAGAAATCCTTATCCTTACATTTCCTGGGAATCTGACTATTTCACTCCTGCAGTCTCGAAGACAATTTTTGCAGAAATCCCCAGAGTTTCATTTTATGTAGGATCGTATTCAAATATACAATTCTGTGATAACATATATAGGGTGATTTTTTAAGATTTAAGTTTTTCAGGTTGGCAGCACTGGTTGGTAATGGCGTCCAAACGTCATCTGTCAAAGTGAAAAGTGTACAGTATACTGTGCCATTTCATTATGGAAAGACTAACAAACGAGCAACGATTGCAAATCGTTGAAATTTATTATTAAAATTCGTGCTCTGTGACAAATGTCCATCGTTTGATACAACCATTTTATGATCGTCATAATCGACCTGCTGAGTCAACAATTCGTGCTGGTATCTCCAAATTTCGCACCAAATTTACTTTGTTGGACATAAAATCATAGACTCGCATAAGTAGAGTGCGTGCCAATCAAAAATATTGCAGCCGTAGCGACCAGTGCTAATGACGATCGTGAAATGTCAATTCATCGCCGTTCTCAGCGATTGGGCATGTGTTACTCAACCACAAGGAATTTTTTTTTGCCCCAATTGGCTGAGTTGAACTTGGTTGACATATGGTTTCATTCGGACGGTGCAACATGCCAGACTGCTCGTGAAACAATGGATATGTTGAGGGATGAATTTGGTGAACAGCTTATCTCTCGATTTGGCCCCCAATTATCATCAATTATCAATTATCATTATTTCTTGTGGGGTTATGTCAAGTCGTTAGTCTATGTGGACAAGCCGAACACTACTGAAGCCTTACAGGATAAATGGAAAAGACCATTTTATCGATTCCAATAAAAAATTTTAATATATGATGCAAATTTGAGGGTTCTATTCGACTTTAAAAAAATACGTTTAAAAAATCACCCTATAAAAAGAAACGAGTAGTCACAAAATTGTGTAGGTGTATAGTTAAACACGTGCAATATTTTGGATTGTTAATATTGAACATAAAATGCAGTTTGTACTCTATCAAGTCCGGAACAATGCTGAGATATAGTAAAATTTTATCACAATAAGATTTAAGTAAATTAATGGGAATATGTTAAAGTTATGAGTTCTTCGGTTTTAAACTATTCATACTCGTAAATGGCAAGCCTTCCTTAACAGTTCACATGTCAGGTGTTTAACAGCTAACAGACTTGCCAGACCAACGGTTTTGAAAGCACTAGCTGTGTAATAATATCCTATTATTAATTTATTGCCACATTTCTAACAACAAATAATCATATTTGCGTGTAAACAATGTTTCCAAGTAGTAGTTTTTTTCAGAGAGAACAAGATTCTCCCGGGTTTTGCAATTAATTGCTTAATAAATGCTGCTTTTTGGAAAATGTTGCGTCAAAAATGGTTCCTGTATAAATATTTTGTATTCTTCATAATAATAATACATATACAATAAATAGTTTGAAATACAATGTTATTTCATATGACATTGTATTTTAATTTTACTTTGTTCTAATTGTTGTAACATTTCAATCATTCGGTGATTTTGAAACAAACGAAATTCGTTCTTTCAAAATTTAACTCTTTTATGTTAAGGACGTTTCCAGAAATATTTTCACATTATTCACAATCAATAATTCTAAAATTTCTTATTTATAAAAAGTACATAAAATATACCAAATCGTTTTATTTATATGAAACTAATTACACAATTTCCAAATACCATGGCTGTTGGGACAAAATCGCTTGATTCGGCTGGTATTTAGTGCAAAAATAAAAAAGTGATAAACAATATCAACAATTTGCATATACGAGTACATATTTAAGTAGGAATGTAACGATAGGGTGTCTATTGAATTTTACTTGTCTTGTAAAAACTTACCTATAAGTAAATTGAGAATGTTGTATTTGAAATATGCTAGTGTTGGTGACGTTGAATGAGATTCATTTCAATTTAAACCGATTTTGGATAACGATTTTTCAACAACTCACTGAAAATTAATTTCTTATATTTCGTAACAGGCCATTTAAACATTTCATTTTTAGTAAATATGCATTCTAAATTATTTATGTGAATATTTACCAATTTTATTTTATGATTTTGCAACTTTTTGATTTTTTCCACCTTTTTAATTTTTCAAATTGCACGCTATTGCTTCGCTACATCCGCAGATGCATACATTTAGCAATATATTTTGCCCTTTCGGGTCTTTTTCACACTTTTTCTTACATTGCAATTTCAATTAACCTCTAAACGCGAGCAACTCCACTAGAACGAACATGAACCACTTCTTTTTCCCCAAGATTACACCAAAAACATTGAAGAAAACGATTTACAAAACAAAACAAAACATTAATTAAACTCTTCTTTTCAAAAGAGAAGCCCTTTGATATTTCTCATTCGGTTTTCACATATTCACACACACACACACACACATTTTAGCCCTACCTTACAACACATTCGTTCTGTTTTGGTGTACCATTCGCATAACAGCAGAGGAACAACTTTTCTATTGTAACGCACGAACCGGCCGACCGATATGTTTTACTCAAACGTCGATTTAATTGGACTTTCTACTTAAGATCTCGATAAACTAAAGAATACCGGTAGTTATTCACTTTTATACACCTGTTGCGGAATTAAAATCACTTCACACCAACCAATTATTTGATTATATGATGCAGATTGCAAATTAACATCTGCTTCGTCCAAGTTTCTAATTAGACTAAAGCAAATGCTAAAGAAATGTGATATTTGTAAAGAAGAAGAGAAGAGCGAGAACATATCCATGCAGAGATCCTCTCCCGAGTTGCCACAGTATAGATCATATTTTGCATAATATTTCGCAATGAAAAAAAGTATGCTAAATTCTTTAGCAATTTCTTTTTATAATCGTTTCGTTTTTCTTACTCTCTTTCGTTAACACTGTGGAAAAGCATTTCAAGTGGGACGAAATAATTCTGTATTGTGACATGAGGAATTCAAAAATGCTATTTATTATGTTATATCTGGTCTATACATTTTCCGAATGAAACTGAGAGTTTTAGACTTGGTATTGGGACGAAAACAAAATGTAAATCTTCATTTAATAATGAGAAAAGATGATTCGAAATGGAGAATATTGGAAAATGAGCAATTAAAAATGAAAATTTGTATTTAATATTTAGAACGAACTTAGTATAATATCGTTATGATATCGCTACTGATACCCGCCAGTAGCGGAACCAATCGTACTTAAATTATACTTTTTAAATTGAGATATTAGTAGTCGAATGATTTTAAGGCAATCTAAATATGTGGCAAATTCGAAAGATTTTGTGTTACAAATATCAAACAATCTTTTATTCATCTTTTAATAATCCATTTCTAAAGCGACGAGTTATCTTTACACAGTTGAAGAAGTGATAGCTGATCATAATACTGATATTTTTCCTAAAAGCGTTATATGTAAGACAAAAAATCACCACATGCACTTAATTCTCGAATTGGCAATTGGATGATAACTCATCAGATATGACAGCAATGAATGTAACTCCGATTGTGTAAAGTATCAGAGAATTCAATTGGATTTCTCTCTTCTAAAATCTCGTGGCTGTCTATAGTACTGAATATTAGTCAACAAAACCGAATACTTCATTTAATTTAAACCCGGATGCATGGTTGGCTTTATGCATGGGAATTGGAAAAAGCATAATCGTTTTTTCTACTAATACACCTTTGTGTTGTTTACACACATACAGACAAATTCTCCTCAAACGACTGCGGAATTTGCAAGCACGAGGCCATGGGACCGAAAGGAGCAAGTGGCCATAAAAAGAGCTTGAACTACAAGGTGGCTGATGAATTCTGATGCCAAGATGTTAGTTAAAAAAGTTGAAAGATTTTTTTTTGCTCCAGAACAACTCACTTTTTTTCTCTCATATCAAGGTCAGAAAATTCACCAATAAACTGATTTAAAGAGAGAAACATCACATTCCTGACATTAATATACCTGATTTTTTTTTTCTTGTGAGGTTATCGTAAACACAAAGATTAAAGCAATTTAAAGCAATGTGTTCGAACTGTAATTCCCGCTGCAGCCCTCTTGGCAATAATGAATATGAAATCATTCAAATTCAATTATTTTTAAAAACCGTTGAAGAACATTGTGTTAATTTTCAATGAATATGTAAATGAATAAATGAAAATAATGTATAAGAATTTATAAAAAAAGTTATTGTAGCAACATTTATCAGCCTCCATATACTATCAGGCAACTGCGGAAAGGAGATAGCGCTTCTTAGCGTGACTTGTTTCCGAACATTGCAGGAAGCCAACTTTCCATAGGAAATCTCTGAGCGGAATAAAAAATTATTAATTCCACTAGATAAAGGACTGAGTCTTACTATTAAACTCACACTTACTTGCTCTTGATTAAACCAGAAAGAAGAATAATTCAAAACAGCTTGCCCACTTAGAAGCATAAATTTCAAAACAGTTAACCTAATTGTTATTTATTGTGAGCATTTTGTCAAGTTCAGAAAATACCTTCCAGTAGTGCAAGGTGGTGAACAAGAATCAGTAGATCAAGACTGGAAAGCAGAAAATCTGTGCGATAACTTACAACTTGTATATTCACGCATATGAATGTGGCTTCCTAGCCCTTTCTGGAAGTCATTGTCCGCTGTAAATTCTTTCATGGAGACCAGTCAATGTTCGAAGAATTGCTCGACGCTTCTCACTTTTAGGATATCAACCTAGTATGTTTACAAATTGAAACGTCTTAGCTATTTTGCTAGTTCCTATCTAAACTGGCTCTAGGTTTTATTGGAACTGCCTGATTCTGTAGTTCGATTAACAAGTTAATGGTAAGTAGTTCCACTGAAGGAAAATCGGTCCGCGCACCCATTAAGCTAAGTAACAGCAATCGTAACTTGTTTAAAATTCTATTTTCAATCATATAGTACGACGCTAGTTAATTTCCAGATATAAAACTACAAACACTGGGGAGCAATAGGAGGTAAAGTGAATGTTCATAGCACAATCTTATCTGTAGAGTTTAAGATATATCACTGAACTATCGCTATTCAAATCCAATCTGCTATTGGTGAGTCTCTGTATGTTTCACAAGGCCGGCTTATAATTGTTTGTAGCTGTCTGAAATATACATTTTAATGTCAATGTAGTATGACATTACTGAAAAAGTGGCCCTATTTTGTAATTGCTCTGAATGTTGGTTCACATTTGAATCCTTATGTCGAAAGCGCTTTACCTAAGTCAGTTATTAGTAAACTTCTTAAATAAATGCAGTGCAATGGTCTATTTGGTTTCACAATTTATCAAACATGTACAAACAACCAAATATATATATTAAAACAACTCATGCGCCATCTATCGCACATTAAATGTACTATTTTAGAAACTAAATAAGCAAATTTTCACCACTATCGGTCTATAAGGCCACACAGTTTTTTGTATAGATTATATATATTCTGTAGAATACATATTAAAATTACCCACATCTTTTTTACTATCATTCACAGGCCGATAATACCACCACTTCAACGGGGCATGCGAAAAATTCAAAATTGACCGGGATACCACAAATCGATTACATTTGGGATCCAAATTTGCCCAGAGAATTGAGAGGGTAACACATTGATAACGTCGAATTTCACCCTTGACCTTTCACACCCCTCCTCTTCACAATAATCATAATCTGTAATTTGTAATTTCCATCATTTCAGGTATAATTTATCTAATTACCCTTTCTTTGCGGCCCCGCCACCCGAAGAAGATATCCACTTTAAATGTGATGGCTTACATGATGGTTTCTATGCCTCCATTGAACACAAATGTCAGGTAAATGAAATTGTATTGAAGCCATGTAATGACCTTGGCCCAAAAAATGTTTGGATGGATTTGTTAGATCATTCTTAAGTGATAGTAAGACACGCACAATGATTTTGTTTATTTCCAGGTTTTTATTAGTTACTTTAGGTTTAGTATTTGTTTTTCCACATCAAAGGTGGAGTTTTTTTCGTCGTCGGATTTTTACAATGGTTATACCCATATAATTGCATGGTTTACAATGACTTGTTGCTATTGCATCTATTTGGTCTTGACCTAAAAAAGTTTAAATATTCAATGTTTAAAATTGATTAGCCCGGACTTTGTCCGCAGTACTTACAGAGTTGGCCGGGGGTTTTTGTTCCGCTAAAGCGAAATTAACTATTATAATTATATTCAAGTTTTTGCTTTTCTCATCACAAAGAAAAATATAATAGATTCACCCATTCACAGTATTTGTGAATGAAGTTGTGTTTTTAGAATGTTGTACGTGGGGATACTCAGGGAGTTTACCAGCACTGGGCCAGCGAATTGCTACGAATTGGGATTGCCTATTCCAACTCCGAGAAGTGATTGAAATACATTCTATGAAACAAAATTGCCGGAAATTGATCATTTAGAAAGCTCACTTAAAGATGTTGTCAAAATTATTTTAGTCGCTAAGTTGGCATAGCTGTTTCTGCACTGAAGCGGAACTCGAGCGGGATCTGTCGTTTAGTTTGTTTATAATGCCCGAGTTTGTCAGTTCAAGTGTGTGTATCAAGTGTGTTTTGCTATTCTTACAATAGATAAAAACATCGAACAAAGAATTGGCCTCAAACTTTTTATTCGGAATTGAATTTAGTCTGCACAAGTATATAAGCGGTCGAGATGTGGTAGATTTGCATCGTTCTGGGTCGTCATCAATGTACTCAGTTGAAGCTGACAATCGATAAAGTGAAGGACACAGCGACTGAAAATCGTCGTTTAAGTTAGAGATATATAGCCATTGAACTTTCTGTGTCTCATGAATCAATTCATATCATTTTACAAAATTATTTTGATACGAAGTGTGTTGTTGCACCACTAGTTTCGAAAGATCAGAATTTTCTTTAAATGCTTAATCGCTGAAATGTCGCTGTAGACTTGTTCGAAAGAGTTAATTCCGTCTACCCATTCAGGAAACACATTTTAACTGGGTTTACGAATTTGGCATGCAAACCAGTCAATAAGCTTGAGAATGAAGCCTTTCAACTGAGCCGAAACCAAAAAAATTACGTCAAGATAGTGTTGACAGTACTCTTCGATTAACGCAGTTTTGCACACTAGGAGTTCTTGATAGAAGGTCATACGGCAAATAAAGAATATTACCCGAGAGCTGTGCTACGATTGAGAGATCAAATTCGCTCAAAAAGGCCAGATTTGTGGAAAGAAAACTCATGGATTTCGCAAAATGATTATGCACCATGCTTTTACTAGGCTACCATTGGAACGAATTTTTGGAAAAAAAATTCAGCAAATATCATCAAACAACCACTGTTTTCACCTCATATGGGTTTGGATGGCTTTTTTTCTCTATCTAAAACTCAAATTAGCACTTCGGGTACCCGTTTACAGCCTTCTCAGACTTCCCAGCCTTCTACAGCGGTTGGAAATTTGTTTTTATTATTGGGTTATGCATTAGCATATATAGGGTGTCCGTCGGGAAGTTATACTACTTTCTTTTGCTCCATTTTGGTAAACATTAGTCTTGACAGTTCATACTTGGCAGTCGTGAAGTAGAGACGTGGCAAATTTATTATTGAAAAATATTCGATAAACCAACGTGTTTTAATTGTTAAAACATTTTATTAAAATCAATCATCGATTACTGTGACGATGAGAGAGTTACGTGCCAACAATACGCACTATTTATCGTGTAGTGAATGAATTCGAAGAAAGAGGGTGTATAGCTGATAGGGCCAAGCATGGACTACAACGTACTGCAAGATCGGCTGAAAACATTACTGCTGCTCCAGAAAGTGTTCAAAACAATCCATCAACCTCAATTCGACGCCATGCTCAGGAGTTTGGTCTTCAAATAACAACTTTGGCCACAATTTTGCACAAGGATTTGCATTTGATTCCATTTAAGATTCAGTTGACACAAGAGCTTCTTCCACAAGACCATTTACGCCGCCATACATATGCCCATAGGATGTTACAGCTCGCCCATGAGAACACCGATTTTCATGAAAAAATCATAATGAGTGACGAGGCACATTTTCATTTGAATGAATATGTGAATAAACAGAATAGTCGGTTCTGGGCAATGGAAAACCCTCAAATTATTCATCAGCCACCTTTGCATCCATTAAATGTGACAATCCGCAATTTGTGCAATTTGATCAGGAGGAATCACTGGACTTCACTTCTTTGAATTTGAAAACGGCGTAACGGTAACTGTCAATGGGGAGCGATATCGTGATATGATTGATAACTTTTAAACGCCACAACTACATGCTTTGGGCTTGATTAACATGTGCTATCAACAAGACGGTGCCACATCGCATACAGCCAGGATTACAATGGAATTACTGCGACACAACAGTTATTTCAGGAAATGGTGATGCTGATTGGCCTCCATGGTCGCCTGATTTGACTGTTCCGGACTTCTCTTTATGCAAGGTTTATGCAAACAAACCGAAAACGCTTGAGCAACTCAAACAAAATATTCGGGATGAAATTAATAAAATACCGGAGGAAATGTGTGAAAATGTAATGGAAAATGTGCACAAAAGGAGGCTAACAGAGGCGGACATTTATCTGATATTGTATTCCATACATAATTGCCGACATTAAATAAAACATTTATGAATATAAGATCCTTTCGCTTTCATTTAATCAAATTATAAACAAACAAAGTAGTATAACTTCCCGACCGTCACCCTGTACATATTATTTTGAGAAAGGCCCTACTTTGAGGACGATAAAATAAATTTGAATGAATAAGAAATATTTATTATTTAATTGATAAATTTCCACTACTTTTTAAGTAGAATATACTTTTCTTCAATTAAAGCTGCGGTTCGGTTAAGAATATTAATCAAAATTCACAACACTTTAGAATATCGGAGTGCAGTCTTTTTATAGATTCGAATTCAATTCTAGTTTTACGAACCAAACTTTCCGCATTCCATGGAAGCTGCCGCAAAACCCGTAACGTGTGAGAGACTATCCCAGTTCTATGAAAGAAGCACCTTTGTCAAGCCCTCTTATCTGCTGACGAGTTAATATTCGCTCACAATACTGTGGCCCGAAGGTTTTGCAAATAGATTGATTTGATACAAAAGAAAATAATTTACTCTCACAAGAACAATATCCAACTTTTGGAAAATGTCTTTTTCTGATTTTTTCTAATATTTTTACTACTCATTCTGTAATTAAAAGAAATCTACAATAATAATGAACTATCTACGCCAGCGTGTCGTAACCCTGTATATCCATTTTTCGGTTTCAAAAGTAAAGTTACGTAAAACGCACATAAAGCAATGACTTCGATGAACATTTTATTTTCTTAATTATAATGCTTGGATCTTGCCATTATGTGCGACATACAACGTCATTTAAATAACTTTCTCTGGATTGGTTACAGCAGTGGATCCTTTTGAGGTTCCTTTGGCTTTATTTCCGAACAAAAATACTGCAAAATGACACCTCCAGACCATAATGCGCACCAAACAGTCACTTTTTCCGGATGCAATGACTTTTCCACAATCACTTCTGGGTTCTCCGAGCCTTAAATGAGACAATTTTGCTTGTTGACGTAACGACCGAGTGACTAATGAGCTTTATCGCTGAAGAACATTTTGTTCGATTCAAAGCTGACGTTTGAATCACCACTTTTGTAGTAAGTTTTAATTATTTTTGCGCATTCTTCGGTTGTTAAACAATCCATTTTCATAAATGGCACACCTTTCACGGAATAAATAATACTTAACAGATAACTAACAGGTACTTAACAGATAACAGTCTTGCCGGATCGGTGGTTTTGAAACCACTGGCCTTCACTTTTCGAACCATTTCTGGCTATGTTTCTGTATTTAAATGTCCATCGTCAGGGTGTTTTTTAAGCTACCAGTATTATTGCAGAGTGTAATGGTCCAATAACAAAAACATTTTGTTCGTACGTAAATGTCGTAGCTTATTAACTATGGTTGGTTGCAATTTTCCAGCCAAATATAAGGCAATAACACTGTTACATTTGAATTCCATTTCTATAATTTTTATTGACTACGACGTATAACGGTATGCTTCTGTAGGCTTATAAACAGCATAACAGACTAAATCAATTCAAAAAAATGAGCGCGCTGTCATTGGTCATTTGGTTGCTATAGCACGTTAATTTGGTAACACTTCGAGCCCTTAGCCTTGTAATTTTAGTAAGCCCTTTCTCTCGAGAGATTTTTAAAAATTAATTATAGTGGGGAATACTACAATAAAGTTTAAAATGTTTTCAGATAAGTTAAATGTCCATCTGTTTTTTTTAAATACTCCAGGAAAAGGTACATTTTGAATTATTGAACGAAGCATATTAGGGTGTTTTTAATCGATTTTAATCGAAAATATTAGGCTTTTTTTAATCGATTTGGAATTTGCAAACCCTTAAATAGAAATGTTTTAGAAAAACTATAACTCGGTTGGTATAAAACGTCAGCAGAATGCCAAAAGTTAAGCAAACAGTATTCCCTAATGTATTTAGTATAATAAAATTATCTATATGAAACACTTTTTAGGCCAAATAGAAACTTTTATGAACTCTTAAAGGGATTCAATTTAAGTTTCAGTCTAATAAAGCCAATTCTTGGTTGCGTCGAAAGATGCAAATCTCTCAATAAGTCAGCAGATTTACCTGTATAATTATATGAAATCTCAGTAAAATTAGCCCGCCAAAAAACATTAATGTGTAAGAGTGAAAAATCAGTCACTCAGAAATATACTTCTTACGAATTTTCGAAAACTAATCTCATAAAATTTGCAGAGCTAAAATAGCATTACGAATACTTAGTTTTTTGAAGTAAATTCTTAGCTTTTAGCTGGCAAAAATTGCGCGGGAAAATGGAATATACAACCTGCATACCCCACTATCGTTTAAAGCAGAAGCAGAACGACAATTTGAAAAACTCTTATTTAAACCTTTTAAGGTACTTTTATAATCCACAATAAGCACTGACTTAGGAAATAATCATTTTCCAGTTTAGAACTGAAGTTGGTACGAAAAAGCTCAATATATTTATATATTTTCATACGGGGGGAATATTTTGAAAATTTATAGCACGGAAAAATGCCGCAATATTCAGTAAAATCAAATTTATTCTGTCTAATACTTTTATGACACCAGCAAACTGCGTATCTATAATAGCCATCAAATGGCACATTGTATGGAAAAAAGCAGCAGCAAATTCCATCTAACTTGAAGAAATTTCTCCGACATATTAGATAAAATCTAGATCAAATTTACCTGAATTTCGGGATAAGTATCCAAAATCAACCTCGCTCAAATTTTTGAACGAACAAAAAGTCTATTCATATAGTAAACGGCCTAGTATAAAAGGACAATTCCATCCACGATCCATAAGTCATCCAATTTATCCATTGTTGGACCAGTTAATCCAAATAACTCCTACTCTCAGCCCTTAATTATTATTACATTTTCTCTCCCCGAAATTTTAGGTTTACCATCATTGTGTTTATGGCATAAGACATGATTTTCTTTGTGCCAATTTTACCGCTTTCGATCAGAAGACATTTATTTGCCATTTCGTGTCCGATGTAGACTGCGAGGGATCACAGAAATATTGGAATAGGTAAAGTAGAACTTAGCTAGTATAGAGTGCTACATAACCAAAGACTTCTTTAATTCCTTATATTCTTTAGAAATGATGATCTTTATATGGCCACCACCACCACCTCAACTACTACCACAACTACCGAACCACCGCCAACACAACGCAGACGTCCCATCAGACCCCAAAGACCGCTCCGAAGACCAAGCGGTCGCAGACCTATCGATGATTATTATTATGATGAAGAGGAATACGATGAGGATTATTATGAGGAGCGTTTGAATAGAAGGCGTAAACAGAGACCACGTCAACGTAAACCGGTTGTGGAATATGATGATGAGTATGAGGAAGAGAAACGTTTGGCAGGAGATGAGAAACCCAGGTATGTTATAAATACTCGTATATTGGAAATATCTGTTGTATCCAATATTATAACAGTTCGACTAACGTATTGTAAAATTAGAGTTTGCCTTGTTAACGTGTTTCGTCCACTTTGCCAAAAATTTTATGTTTTATGGGTTCCAATATTTTACTAGGAAACATTTCATGTAAAATGGACAACGAAATTTTTCGAAATGGACTTGTAGTAGGCCAAAATATAAAATTCTAAACAATTATTTACAAAAGGTCTATCTAGGTTGAGAGTTAAGAGCACCTAAAGTTTTGCTTTTTTGAGAAGTATTAAATCACCTAGCAGGTGTTACATGGCTCTTAAGCAAACAGTTAGAACCCCATAAGTGCCAAATTAGATTTTTCGCAAGATCATTTTTTCATATGAACTGACTTGTATATGCCCTCATCCAGCATCCACTTGCATTATTGCAAAAGTTTCCGGGTGCTAAGAAGGACGTGTAGTTTGCAGCCTTTAAATGAGATATGGGACAGCTTCTCACATTCAGCCATCTCGCATTCTATTTTTAGACGGGTGACCCCTGCTCATATAATGATAGAGGGCAGTATCAGGTATTGAACCCGCGACGGCAAGCAAACAACAAATTACAAAAATTTCAAGAACAATCGCATATAGTGAATAGGAACCTTCACAGAACAGAGAGACAGCTTGTTTAACTTATAGAGAGAGATAGATAGGCACATTATTTGATATGTATAGGTGCATATCGTGTATAAATTGCAAACAATATAATTTCCATTTCTTTTGTAGGCGACCAAACTCCCGCGATCGTTTTCGCGATGATGTCGATTCCGAGGATGATTACGATTACAAACCAAGGTCCCGTAATAAGCCCACTCCTGCCGCGGAAAGACGCAAAATAAGCAGCCGTAAACCCAGCGCTTTCGTAGGCCGATCAAGTGCGGACGAGCGACGAAGTTTCAGTGATGATCGTCCCATTTTAGGGCGCCGTAAGCCGGCTGCGGCTGCCATCGACGAGTCTGAAGAACCTGTTGAACCTCCTCGCCGTCTAGCTGGTCGCCGACGCATTAATGAGAAGCGCATCTCCACCACAGCATCGCCTGCCAAAGATTTGGATGACTTGGATGAGTACGAAAAACCTCAATCCAATGTTCCCGATCAGGAAGAAGCTGCAGCCGATGAAGACGTCCCGCCTAAAATAAAAACGACTCCAAAACCTCTCGAGGAATTCATAACGCCTAAAGCAGCTTCGTCTTCGGTCTACGCTCGCCCACGAGCTCCGCCACGCATTGCCCGCCCTGTACCTATAAACGAAAAGAACAAGTTCAAATACCCAGTGCAAAAAACGGCTACTACATCAGCACCGCCAGCTGTCGCATATCAAGGCGACGAAGACTACTACGAAGATGAGGAATACGACGTTAGACCTCGTGGCCATTCCAGAAAACGTATAGCAGACGACTCTGCCACCGAAGAAGATGACATCCCCCCCACACCGCGAAGGGGAGCGGCTGGTCGTAAGCCGACCCGTACTTTGCGAAAACCCTTGATAGACAAAAAACATATTGACGAAGAAGAAGACTACGATGTAGCCCATGACCGTTATGAAGGTCGCGGTAGCAGTCGTCGGCGTACTCCTTTCGCTGGCCGCACTCGTGGTCGTGGCTCTGCTCAAGATGATGTTGACTTTGTGGACGACGACTATGAGGAACGTCCCGTCAGACGTCCCAAGCCTGGCAGTCGCAAAGGCGCAAAGAAGCCCCGATTGCCAGAACCCTCAGAAGAAAATGAACAAGATGACGAAAACCCTGAACCAGAGACAAGACCATTAAGAGGACGCGGTGGCGTTTTGGCAGGCAGACGCAAACCAGCTGGCGCATCAAGCAGTAGATCGCGTGTGCCTCTGGCCTCCCCACTTACCAGCAAAGACTCGGAGGAGCCAGCGCCCGAAGAAGTGGCCGATGAATCTGAAGCTCCCAGCAAACCCAGTTTACCCACCAGTCGTCCAGCTTCGGTACGTGTAGTTAAGCGACCCTTCTTGCCATCTCGTGGTGGCAGTCCATACCTGCCTAGAGGCCTGCAACCCGTTGGTATCGCCCACAAGCCCCCAGCCGAGTCTCACACTACCGTCAGTAGTGCGGTTGACATGACGCTGTCGACCATATCAGGGGTGCATTTGCTCGAACATGGCCTTCCGTTGCTGCGCGACTCTGGGCCACGTACCACACTGCCACCACGCAGTCCAATCCCGGTCTCACAACCGCGGCCATCAGACCATCAGCCATCTAGCAAGGCCACTTTGGATGAACTCTACGAGAATGACTACGACGTGACGCTTAACGACGCATTAAATCCGACGCTTAAACCGCTTTCGCCGCATCAATCTTCGCACTATCATCAACATCATGACAATAATAACAACAATAATAACCGTCCGTATCAGAGTATTTACTCTCCTTCCGCTCCTTCTGTATCTTCATCCGCATTATCTGATCCATTTGTATATAAGCATCATCCACCATCTAGCTCTTCATTAGCTTCTTCTTCTTCCTCCTCCTCATCCTCCTCCTCCCCCTCTTCTTCTGCTCATTCTCAGTCTGTGCCTCATCAATCGCAATCACAGTCCTTCTATAATCCTCATCATCAGCAGCAACCACAACCACAACAGCAACAACATCAACAACAACTGCATCCTTCAGCACAACAACATCAATATGAACCATCATCGCCCCATCACAATCAAAATAATAACAATAGCAACAACCAGAACAACAATAATTACAATAGTGATTCGTATTTCTCGTCAACAGATATCCGCCGACGAACGATCATCTCGCCGCCAGCCCCGCAATCGAATCGCCAAGGTGGAGGAACAGGCACAAGAATAGCACCCAACTACTACGACGAATATGAATACTAATTATACTGATTATAGTAAACAATATAAATATTAAGCATTAAACGTGTCAAATCCTGCGGAGGAGGATGGGGGAAACTCATTATGGACTCCGAGCAAAAGTGAGTACACGAAATTGCCCAATTTCGCAAAAACTTGTTTGCAGTATTATTAGGGTTAGTTAATTTGAGAGATTTTCGGCTGGCTACATTCCTGTTTTTGTATGTCCGCCTCCATGGCTTTTTTTGATGCTATCAGTATTATTATAACGTAGTCCGACACAAAAAGATTTTATGCAGATGTAATTGCTGCAACTCAATGACAATGGCTGGTTGCGATTTTTCAGCTAAGTACAAAGCAATAACACTGTTACGTTTAAATTCCATTTCGCTAACTTATTTTAATGACGACATGAAACGGAATGCTTCGATAGACTTGTAAAAAACATAACATACTAACGCTTGCTAAAAACATGAGCGCACTGTCATTAGCCGTTTGGTTGTTACAGCATCGTGAAGTTTGTTATACCTCGAGTGACTACCCTATATTTATGTTTATTTATCAATCCACCTCGTCTGAACCTACTACTGGGACTGGCAACAATCATTAAACCACAACAACTAAAAGTCGCGCTTTCGTTATTCCTACTTCGCTAAGACACATCGGTGTTAGCATGCCTTCTAGGTTGCTCAAACTACTATCAGACAAATGTCTGATGGCATTATCAGAAAAACGTTGGAATTCTGCAAGGTGTTCTCAAAGGAATAACAGCCAGAAAGGCCACATTGGAATGCACCCTTTCCCCCACTGATTTGAGGCTCTAGTGTCAGAGAAATTTGTACAAAAATATCCTCCAAAAAAGGAATAGAAATTTATCGAAAACAGAAAAATATTAAAAAAATCCAAGCGTTTGAATTAAGGTTCAATCATACTCTTCATTACTATATGTAATTTGCTTCCTGTCTTCATTTCTCCACTTTAGTCGTCTATTTTGGGGAAACTTCGTCAGGAATTGTAGGTTTGCTAACTTCGCTATACAAATTTCTTCCACTTACTTATCTTCATGAAAATTGGTTATAACTTTTACTAATTTCACAAAAGAGAAAACCTACTCAGCAGGCAGACAGACGACCATCTGTTTCAACCGTCTTAAATTTTTTATAGCAAGTTTTTTATTAAATATTCTTTATATGATTTACACTTAAATCCGTATCAAATGACATATATTCTCTCGTATGGCGTATCATATACTTCTGACAATATCAAACTTAAGTTTATTCATAAGAATTTAATTAAATCTCTGTTTTTTTACTTACAGACTATTCCCCATTTGTAAATATATCTACGAGTATAAACAAACAAAAAAAAAAAAAGAAAACGCATAAATTGATGTGGCCCTACGTAAGCTGTATTTAACGTCCTCTTAAACCGCAGTGGTGTTCAGGACTCACCCACATACTTTGACTTAAAAAAGAGGAAATCCCACATTGAATTATGATTATATATTCGAATGCGATTATAATAATATGCCTAGTTGTTTTCTCTTAATTGTAGTTTCCTAAAATAAGAATATTCAAAACCTTGTTTTAATTATAAATACTCAAATTTCGTGATAGTAAAAGACAAAATTATATTTGTCTTACAAATGAAAAACGGAAGAAAACAAAAATTATGTTTATTGTTTAAAAGAATGTAATTCACCGATTCATCGTTTTGTTTGTTTCTAAACTTAAATTATTTTTTTTATTTTGGTTCTTAAACTAAACTATGATATTTAAATTAAAAACAAATATTATGTGTAATACCAAGACTAAATTCAAAATTGTTTTTTTATTGTACTCAAGAAGGCGACTTAATAATAAATACTCTATTTTATTCCTTATACATCTATATAATATATACTATTAGATTTTACTAGAGAAAGAAAACAACATTTTATTACAACTTTTCACCATAATCAGAGAAGACTTGAGTGTCAATTAATTTTAAATTTAAAGAAAGGGATAAGATAAAAGTGTAGACTACAAATGTAATACTGAAAAGGACAAACAACAAAATGTCAAAATGTGTTAATTATGAAAAAATAATGATTATAATAAAACAAAATGTATACTCTATTACAGTAAACAAAAAAAGGACAATTAAATCGCTAAGAAAATTTCTTCCGATTCGATTACATTTTCAGGTTTAAGGCAAACCTTAATAGCCTCCGTTTCCTCCTCTAAATGGTCTAGCTTTTTCATTAGGATTATCTGCAATAAAGATCATACATAGATATGTGGACGTAAAAAGAGACATATCGTTACGAACCTTGGCAGCCGAAACAATTTCTTTGGCTATTCTTAAGGGCATGTGTTCTACAGCCTTAACTAACTGCATAGGACGGCATTTGGCAATGTCTTCTATGGTTTTATAACCAGCAGAGTAAAGTTGACGGGCGCGATTCTATAAAACAGAAATTTATTTCAGAAATAATTATTCTGAAGAAAGGAATTAGTTTGGAATTTCAATACTTGAATACTATTAATGGACACTTCAACACTTGTATATCGCAATATTTAAAATTTCGATATAAATATTATTCGTATAATTGAACATTTTAATATATCGACTTTTCAATACCAAAAGTTTAACATATCAACATTCCATTAATGGAGTATTTTAGAGCCTCTGAACTTCAGCAGTAGTTCATACACGAAATTATAAGCTCAAAAGATTTACCATTTTCACAGCTGGCAATTCCAGCAATTGTTCCAGTTCAGCTGTACCGCATCGATCCATCTTCCTACCGACGCGCTCAAACAAAGGCATAAAACACCAAAACTCCTCCACCTGTTCACATAAACGTACAATGGCACTGGCTGCCGCTGTGGCCTGGCTAACCAAGTTTTGTAGCATACCGCGTTCAATGTTATACTTGGCCGCCACCGTAGGTATCGGAATGACATTCAGTACATCGAGCAATATTAGCACCTTATACAAACGATTCAATTTCAGTTCCATGGGTCCCTGTACGGACATCGTTTTAACCATCTTTGCACAAAGAGCCTCTGTAAATCCGATCTGTTTAAATAATCGCTGCGTTGGTTCATCCAATTTCTCATAGGCTTGAAATAAAATCGCAGGATCGGCAGGAAAAAGTTCGTCACCCACAGCGTTTGAATTGAATGCAACCACTAAATACAGGAGATGGCCGTAATTGGATAGTATCAGTTGTTTTTGGGCCGTTGCAAGTTCATTGTAAATACTATATGCTCGTTTGTAATCAATACCCGCTTTAAATGCTGCCCTCCCTATTGTTGTCAGCTGAAATCGGGTCATATTGTGCAGTTTAATGGTACGCTCCGGCAGAAGACTGTTACTTTTATTCTGCAAATCTTGTGTAATCAGAATATCTGAAATATCCCTTTTGTCTGTGTTACTATTTGACAATTGTAACACTTTGTTCTTGAACATTTCACAGAGTATGTCTTTCACCATAGTTTTGACGGACACGCCAAGTTGCTCAGCCTGAACTGCCAGCAGTGTGCTTTGAACTAGACGATGTAAATCCGAGCGACATGAGGCTAGACCTAAACCAATCGCACTCAATACCAGAGACTTAAAAAAGGAAGAACGTTAAAGGCAGTTAGGGTTATAAATGGGAACTATGTAGGATTTTCTATTAACATAAGGAAAACAATCAAGCAAAATTTCTATCTCTTGCCATGAGATCCGATCCAAAACTAATATCATTCAATGCCATAGACTTAACGTGAGAGACAAATAAGAAGAATTGAATAAATGGAAGAAATGTATGGTTTCCTAAAAGTACAACAAAATAAAAATAATTATTTTTCCTACTTATAGAAGCCAAGCGAGGCTTCAGTGGGATATAATATAATTAGATTTTCGGAAAGGATTGTATTGTTTACAAGCATACGTCCTTGCTTGTCCGAGCATGATGAATTATTAGCACAGAAGGTGATTTTCTGAATGATTTTCCCGAATTCCGTTCAACTCTTGATGGTTGTGTGGCAAAACTATAAAACTTAATGAATTCTTAACTTAAATAAATTCTCTCATCTATTTGTTTTTCCCACAAAATGGAAAGCAAAAAAAAAAACATTACAGTCAGTTTTTAATTTATTTGTCGATCTTAAATGTAATTTGATATCGGTTTCAAGATAATTTTTCTGTCCTACCCTATCGCGAGAACAAATAGCTCTCTATCGGTAAGTTATGGTTGAACTTGTTAGATGTAAAACGTCATATTGTAAGGCTGGACACCTGTCACATTATAGTCGTGAAATATTAGCTCGTCTCTTGTTCCAGCACAGAGGTTTATATCTGACGATATGTTTAGGACCAAATCCGTATAGCAAGTGAATTTTATTATATTTTTGAAACAAGATGGAGCGAGGTGGCTTCTATCAGCGGTAGCCGTTACTCGTTAAAACTTATGTATTTCAGTCTGAGTGAAAACTCAGACAATGTTCAAACCGATTCGAAAATTACGAAAGGGGTTGCCAAACCATTGAAAACGGTTTGGTCGTTTAGAGCTAAACAATCACATATTTTTCCGTAAGAAAATGTCGAGTTTTTAGAGGAACAAACGTTATATACCGCAGCTTTTGATCTATACCTTGAATTTAAATAAATCTGCATAGATTTATTGTAGATGTGTATGGCGAAGTCTGCTTTAAGTGGAAGAAGTTGACGGGATAGGAACGAAAAACGTAAGAACGGCGAGTTTGATGCCGAAAACAAGAAACGTAATGGAAAAACGAAAGTTTACAAGAAAGCAGAGCTGGTATCTTTATTTGAAGAAGATTCTCGTCAAAGAACTTGCAAGCACATTAAGAGTAACTTAACAAGGAATGTCACATCGTTAAAAAAAAACTCTGAGAGTGACTCAAGGAAAATTGACTTCCACATGAACTGACGCCTATAAATGTTGTTATTCGCAAAGCGAAGTGTTGCTTCTAATATTTTTCCACTCTATCATCAATTATTTATTATTATTACCAATAGCATTTATTTTTCTCAGATCTTTAAAGATAACTATATTGATAGCCAAAAACACTCTTTACTTTCTACATCTTCTGTCCGTATCTTCTCCAATATCTACATAGTCGTATGTAACCATCGGATACAATTGCAGAGAAGTTGGTGTTATCAAACATGCCATCATGCCGATTTCAATATTTTTACTATTACATAGTTTTACGAATACACTTTCCATACATGTGCAAACTGCTGGTATAGACGCTTAAAGTGTTACCAATTCCTTACTGGTGTAGCAACCAAACGGCTGGTGGCAGTGCACTTATTTTTTGACGAATATTAGTCTGTTATGTTGTCTACAAGCCTATGGAAGCATATCGTTCTAGGTGGCAGTTAACAAAAGTTATCGAAAGGGAATTGAGACGCAACGGTGTTATTGCTTTATATTTGGCAGGAAAATCACAATTATGCATTGTTATTGAACTATGACATTTACGTGTGAACAAAATATTTGCGTGTCGGACCATTACACATTGTCACCAGAAAAATGCTAAAGAAATGGACATCCAGAAACAGCAACATCGCCAGAAATGGTTCAAAAAAATGAAGGCCAGAACTTAAGGTAACCGACGATAAAGCGCAGTTCAATTGCAATGTGCCTGCTCGTAATATGTGGGAAAAGAATGAAAAACGATCGATGAAATTATCAAATACAAAAAGTGCAAAACGCAACACCTGAACAAAGAGCAGTTTGTGTAGCGAGTGCAAATTGTTAGCGGACTCTAAAATTTGGTCTTTTCTCCTAAGAACATTTTTACAGTTCATCAACTTAGAATAGTGAATTGCTCTGCAAAAACAAACGTCTGCATAAATAATGGTTTGTGCCGTGATAATATAAATATATATAATTAATAAATTAACAGATCTACAATGAAAAGAAATTTAACGTTACTTTGTTACCTTAGGTTTGTAAACAATTCAGTAAAAGACATTGGACGTATCGATAAGGTTCGGAACGATCTCATGAAACTCAAGGTTTTTAACAAGAAGAATTCTTAGCCTTATTTCTTCAGAACAATATTCCATATTTCCCGGACTTAAGACTTTTTCAACATGGTCCATTTAGTAGACAACTAAAAAATATGAGAACACCTTAAAAATTCTCTTCGCCGAGAATGGGACAAAATACCATCAGACCAGACAGGCGAATAATAATAATTTTTTTTTTAATTTTAATATTTTTTAAAGTAAACTGAATTTAAATTACAGCATTTTTAATTGGTAACAACTCGAGCGCCGATCCCTGTAATATTAATGCTGGGATAAGCTGCCGCTATAATCTGCCACAAGGGAAAATCAATAGTAATAACAAGGCCATGGTGCTCTTCTAGTATACTCGTATAATATAATTCAAATTTCATATAACAAAAATTGAAGACGTGAAAATGAAAAGTGGATATGAACCAAAAAGGTAATTTTATAGGAGAACAAAAAAACAGTTTATATCTAATTGAGTTAGATTTTTTTTGCTAACAATGATTTTAGAATATTTATACACATATATGCATGATAACGAACCAGTATATATTGGTTTTAAAAAATTAATTACTATGTTATGGCTTTTTTAAGATTCGGATATGTTCTGTTTTCATACTCATTTTTAGATTTTATTTATAGCAGCCGGATACAAAGGGTATATTAAGAAGAAATATACATTAAAACGTTTTATTTTGAGACTTTTAAATTTTTTTTTTTGACATTTTTTGAGAATTTGACAATATTTTATTGTATTTTATAATGTTTAACTTTATTCTCAATCAGATTCGTAGTCTTCAGTCACGCATTCTTCTGGAGCTTCACCTTCTGGAATAACATCACTGCGAGCTTTTGTCAAATCATGGTACCAAGTTAAGAATGTTTCAGGGATATACACTTCCAACTCTTTCATATTTTTTAGCTTTAATGGATTGATTAGTATTGGTATATCATATAGCTATTCGTATAGCTGTTGACATCTAGCCTACCGAACGATGCGTTAAGTAACAAGGAATAGTAAAATTCATAAAACTCATTTTAGCCCAAAATGGTTCATATCCACTTTTCATTCTCGTGTCTTCAATTGTATTTTTCGAATGAACTATACGCTACGCACTTTACGAACAATACTGATACAATAATATTGGGCTGGCAAACCAAACCTTAAGTCAAAAGCATAATAAAAATATCTCAATAAAATCGCATTCAATATCTTATTAAATCTAACATTTTCTTTGTAACATTGTTATAAACCTATAGTTCCAACGTACCTGTAATCCAATCTTCCCTTGCCAATCCAACGAGCTTATCGCCTTATCCATGGGAGAAAATAGCATTTCTCCCACTCGCACATTGTCACGGCTAGAACAAATTAAAATACTTTCACCGGCCTCACCCATACCGGCCCGTCCGGCTCGACCAATCATTTGCTTGTACTTGCACAGTGACATAAATTCGCTGCCCACATAGGGAGCTCGTATTATAACCCGCTTAGCTGGCAGATTAACCCCTGCCGCCAATGTAGATGTACAACAAATCACACTGAGGACACCAAAACGATATGCGGTCTCAATGAATTTCCGTTCATCAGTTGTAAGACCCGAATGATGATAGGCGATACCATAAGGGATGGTGCGAGCAAGTACGGGACTTAAAATACCACAAATTTTATCTAGAGCATCCATTAAATCAGTTTTTTCCGATTTGCGATATTCCAGAAACTTAGTTCTATCAAAACAATGTAGTAAAATTAATTCTTTTGCTAAATAGAGCTAGCTATATGATGATATCTTACTTTGGTAGAACGCGACTTAGAAGCACAGCAACATTTTCGCAGTTCTTGCGAGATGAACAAAATATGAGGCAGCCATTTTTGGGAGCACACTCAGTAACCAGACCGGCTAAATGATCAGGATCTGAACGAAGCACAGCATCACTGTACTATTGACGTAAAAATCAACAAATTACTCGTACATAAAGGGATCACATTTTAAGAGAAAAAATAACTTACATTAAAATTAACACTACGCTTATAAACAAATATCTCCTCCAATGAGTTTCCTTGCATATTAATTTCCAATATATCACGACCGCATTTAATATACTCTTTCAGTTCGACGGGACGAAAACCTCTTGTATACACGTCGGCATTTAGAAATTGTGAAATCTCCGACAGATTACCAATTGTAGCACTCATACCTACGATTTGTATTTGGGCTGAAGAATTCGAAATATCTCATTTATTATTTTATAGTTTTGTTTAATATTATGCCCACTTACCATTGAGATACATAACTTTTGTTAGTAATGCCTCCAAGGTGGCCCCTCTGCCCTTCTCACCAATCAAATGCAATTCATCGACCACTACCAAGCCTATTTCATTTGCTCTTTGCGCGTCAATTAAACTATCAAATAATACAGCACCCTTTTCTATTGAAGCAATAAAGATGCTTTTACGTTTTTTCCTTGGCACAGGCGGACATTTTCCCTTGCCCGCTGTATACTCGTCGACAATGAAATCCAAATTTATGGCAAATGGTGACATGGCACTGACCTGGAAGGTATCTATTTCATTTTTACAAATCTTCCAAAATTTTGGGTACAATTTTCAAATGTCAATGACGAGCATAATTATAAAGAATATAATCTGTTGTACACTTTTTACCTTTTCTTGCACAATGGAGACGTAAGGTAATATGAACAAAACGTTTTTCTCTCGACATATCACTTCCCGCAACATTAGGATTTCAGCCACCAATGTTTTACCACCACTAGTGGGTAGCGCATAGATGAGATTTTTACGTTGACGTATTGCAGGCAAATTAAGACATTCATTCTGCCATTCTGTGGAGACATTTTAATCAATAGAGTGGTTTCAAAACTCTTTACGGAAATGTATACAGCATTAATTAAAATTCAAGAGGGTTTTACAACTCTGCTTTAGTTCATAAAATAAAAATTAAGGAATCTTTAAAAGATTTTTTTACATTTTGGACATAATTTGTTGTGACACTAACAGCTACAAAGTGGTAGTCAGTGGTAAACTATTATATTTTTTTAGATAAATTGACTTTCGTTTATAAAATGCCCATTTTTCTAGGATTTTGTTTATTCTAATGTATCTTAAACAGTCGAAACCCCAACTAGTAGTTACGCTATTTGGAATTTAGGCGATGATATAAAATATTATTGTTATTTACAAATTTATACACAAGAAAACAATTATTTTAATCTATTATGTAATCTCCCTCTTTTTCAATAAGTTCTTCCCATCTCTCTGGGAACTTTTTAATTCCGCTCTCATAAGACTCGGGTGGTTTTTCTAAAATAAAGCGTTCAATTCGATTTTTCACTGCCTTGTCGTTAGAGAAATTCAAATCTTTCAAGTGGTTGCTCAGACTGCGAAATAGATGATAAACGGACGGGACGAGGTTTGGGGATTACGGTGGGTGAGGTAAAACTTTCCACCCAAGCTATCTTAGGCCTCGGCGAGAGAGTGAGGTACCCACACATTGCTCGCAAATCCGGGCTCTTTTTTTAACCCCGTGAACGGTTAGGACTGATTTTTTTTATTATTTCACCTATTTCCCTAACTGTTGCACAAGGATTAGCAATAATTAAATGTCTCACCTTCTCGGAAACAATTTCTTTTGATCGTCATGATCTGGAAGCGCCCGTTGCAGAGAAATAGCCCGTACAAAATCTTTTAAACTATTTCTGGCAAATTTTTTCATTTGACCCGTATTCTTCATAAACAGAGCTTATTTTTCGGCTGGTCGTTTTTCCTTTTCGGAAATAATACAGCCTAATATGCTCTTTTTCGCTCATTTTTTCAACTTTTTGAAACTTTTTTTAAAACGCTATAACTACTCAAGACTGGAACGAGAACACAAGTAAACAATAGTAAACAGTTTACAGAAGGGGTGGGACGAAGTTATGATAGAGTTTGAAGGAACTCTACGTCGTTAGAAGTGACGTGTGGTGAACTAACGAATTAACCGAAAAAACTTTCCGAACAACCCGATAGTTGGGTAATATAAAGTGAGAACAAACATAGTTTCAAAAACACTGCCTACGTAGAAATTGTTAATTGTACTAAAAATCCAGTAGAGGAACAGTACTAATTTTTTCGTGAAATCAGTAAAGTAACTTCAGGAATCGATAACTCACAATGGCCACGAAACAGCCCGCATAAACGCCACGGCAGATTGTTCTACGTATGCAAATCGCTGAGAAATTTTCTGACCAAAAACTACCACCTCAATAGCAAACGAAAATGTTAAAATTTTCGCAGTGGAAACACCATTAGTTGGACAGTATACTCTGTAAATTTAGAATAATTTCGTCATGCCAATATTTGAGTAATAACAAGCATAGTTTCACAACAAACTACATAAGCGGAAGTTTTTAATTGTACCCAAAACAAAGCATTGCTTTAATACTGATGTTTTCGTGAAACCAATAAAGTATCTTTAGGAATTACTAACAATATCTGAGTAGAGTCCACATTAACCCCATGACAGACGATTCTGTGACCAAATCCGTTGCTTCAGTTATAGAAAACAAATGTTTCTATTGTGGGAGCAGATTTTTCCTCACAATTTACACCACGTTCTATTGGTCCAGGCAAGCGTAGAAATTAATCCCCCAATCACAACTCACAATTGATAGCAATAAGTAGACCAAACAGAACAGAATAAGGTAAGTTAGATAACGAATTTTATGTCACGTAGACGGATGCAAGAAACTGATCACATTCTTCTGGCTGGCATTGATTTTAAACTTTTCAGAAGATATCGCGTCCAGTAATACAGAGTTCAATGCGATACATATATGCCTCAACCAAACTTGACTTTGTCTGGCCACTGTATATCCCACCCATGCCCAACACCCTATTGCCTTTTGTCCTGACACCAGTTTTCTGAATTCTGTGATAAATGGTATTTGGAGATTTTATTATCCACCATAACTTGTGGCATTCTGCCCTGGGTAATAAGCAGAAAGTAAAAGAGGATGCATACGTTAACGTAGTTGACAACTGCTCCTAACTCGCCAGATATCAGTAACAAGTTCTGAATTGATAAATAATACGAACTGGGTGCCTGTTACCACTGTCATCAAAACATTGCCATCGCCGTTAATAGGCTGAGCGATTTTACTACTTCACAACAATGTGCTTTTGTGACCCGAAGGGCAAACTGAGATGGCTTTGGAATACACACGAGCATCAAATATGCCCCTCCTTATTGACGTTTGGGTAGCGGAAACGTCATTACGCACAATTTTCACCATATCCTGCTGGTCAATAACACGAGTTGAACATAGGGAGCACACTTATTGAATGATTTTGATTACATTCATTCTTCTGACCCAAATGATCCCTATATTCAAACTTTTAACTGGGATATTGAGGGATTGCTAGTAAGTTCCGAGGTACAGTAAAAAAAAGCACTACGTTGATGATGGTCATCAACCATCATCGACGTTGGCGCTAGATGTGCCGGGGAATCCTGGCCAGAATCCAAAGCTTATCCGAAGTATCGCTGACTGTGCCTAATCTAAGAAAACTGGGACTATCAGAACCAATTCCGATGTGCCAACAAAAAAAAGTTGCGACAGTGGCTGGAATACATCTACGACTGTGCCATCAGCTCACCGATCGCAATGCCTTCAGGATACCAGTTGCATTAACTGTATTTGATAACCATATAATAACCGAACTGCTTGGCACATATTTGGTTCAAATATTTCTTCAACATACATACTTAATATGCATTCATATAAATTCGAACATTATTTATGTAGAGCTAAAATTAAAATACCGAATGAAGGCTTTAAAAAAACTCTCACAGGCCTAAGCCAAAAACAATCAGACTCTTACAACGGCATATACAGCGATTAGTCGCTCAATTATTAATAGTAACTGATTCAGAAATATGCTCTTAGAATTGCCAGCGGATGTTTCTCAATAACAAAGCTCTTCTTTATGAAAAGGTCGTCATTTTGCTGGCACAACACCAAAATATGTTGCTATACCCTTCTCCACACTATAATATCCGAAAGGTCTTTAGGCGCCTCAGATCAGACGTATAGAACATTATGTCATTGTACGTTAACAGAAAGTCGATCGCTAGCGTGATCCGAATTGCATAGTGATGTCGCCTCGTGGACCATCGGTGCAAAGAATGAACATCCCCTTTGTATTTTAGCTGCTGTTGGCAGCAAGGACAACAATGGCGCAGATAGGAACCAAGACTGTCAACACACAGCGCATTTGTTAAATTTTCCCCATAAGATTACAGGATTATGATCAATGGTCCAATAGTCAACACTGTTAGAGGTTGAAGAGCTTCTCCCACTCCCCGGCACCACTTAAGACAATATTCAATTCAATATTTCCAATGAAGAAAAAAAGTAATAAGTAAGTAATATAAGTAAAATAAAGTAAGTAAATGGTAATCGAATGAATAGATTATTTTACGTGGATGCCTTAGAATTATCATTGAAAGAGATGCGTTTGGTTTTCTCTGAATTTATAGAGCTTATTTAAGAAGAAAGGAATGAGTAATTCGAAAACGTTTCTTTCATGCGGAGTGCAACATATCTGAATGCTAAGCTCTGGCGCTTCTTAGAGGCACTATGAAAAGGAACTACTCCTCATTGATAAGTCACGCAAACTTGAAAATCCTGTGAGTAGCAATCTGTTTAGGGATACATATTCGATCACAATATAAAATAATTAGAATCGCTCTGTAAATCTATAGTTATATATTATTTTATTTCATTTATTTATTTGCTTACTAGCTGACCCGGCAAACGTTGTTTTGCCATCAAAATGAATTGCAAAAATCTCATCTCCAACGCCATCTATCACTTCAAATAAAACCTTTTGAACCTTCCGGAATACTCTACCAATAATTTAAGACCAAAATGAGCCAAATCGGTCCAACCGTTCTCGAGCTTTAGCGAGACTAACGCACAGCAATTGATTTATATATATATAGATTTGGCTTGTAATTTAATGCCTTCCGGCTAAAACGTAACACAAATTAAATGTTAGATTTTTAAGGACAAAAAATATGAAAAAAGAACTAATTTAGAAATTAGTCGGTATATAATATAGAAATATAAGACACAATTAATTCAAAACACAAAATTTTACTGGAAGGTTTGAAAATGTTGCAGAACCCACCTTTTGTAAAAATCGAGAAATAATTTCAAATATTTTAAATGTTTTGGTAGCAAATTATAAATTCATGGTACTCTCAGATTGTGCCTTTTGCAAAAATCGGGACATAATTTAAAACATTTTAAATGGCTTGGTAATGAATTATCAATTCGTGCTACTCTCACTACAAAAGCACGACCCATGAGTGTGGATATTTTGGGAATAAGTTATTTATTACGAGCAGAACGTGTAAAATTAAATGAATAAAAATAAATTGATGACTGCAAATTCGAACAACTTTATAAAATAACAACAAAGACCCCAAATGGATATGATTTTTAAAACTGCAGGCCAAGAAACGCATAACATACGGTGTTATATTAACACGACACCTCAGCGAATACAAATATCTTATGACTTTATTAAATCAATCATGATTAAAAAAATAGCTTTAGTTTTTGGAATGTTGATTGAGAGTTTATTGTACGACATCTACGAACAGATCAAATTTAACGAATAATTAATGTTACTTTGTGAAACATTCGCAAACTGATACTTCCCCTTAGAAAGCAATTGCACATCATCTTCAAATGAATAGAGAATAAATGTATTATCAAGGCTACTAAACAAGTCATTGAAGGGCAAAAGTATTGGAGCAAGTACCGAACCTTGATGAAAATCGCTTTGGACAGGTAAAACAAAACACGACGAAACTGGCAACTATTGACACCTACCACATAGGTATGATGATATCAATTGACAGGTATTAATGACGAAATTAAAATAAGTGTATAACTTATCTAACAAAACACACGATCAAATGCCTTCTCTAAGTCCAAGGACAATAACACTCAAATTTTTATTATTATTATTTCCTTATGGTATCAGCAAGACCAGTAGGCAGTCCAGAGGGATTCTTATCATTTCGAAATCCACTTTGACAGTCATTCAGTAATAACTCAATGACACGCTATAACTTACATATACACTTCAAAATGAGTTCTAAAATCATTGATAATATAGGAAATAAAAAAAAAGAAAAACCAGTCCAGCTTATAATGGAACCAATTAATAATAAGCTTATAATGTACGTAAAATAGACTACTGGAGTAATGAAAATTAAATATAAAATTTATAAAAATATAATATGAAATTATGATCATTAAAGACAAAAAAAAAGTATGAAAAGGACTAATTCAAAAGTTAGAAGTTAATTGGTATATAATCTGGAAATATAAGATAATCGGTATATAATAAAGGCTGCTCACAGTTTAATTGAAAACAAAATTTTACAATAAAGTATGAAAGTGTTGTAGAATGTGCCTTTTGTAAGAGTTAGGACATAAATTATAGCTTTTTAAATGGCTTGGTAATGAATTATAAATTCGCGCTACTCCCACTACGAAAGCTCGACCCACGAGTGTGGATATTTTGGAAATAAGAAGCTGCTTATTACGATTGGAATGTAAAAATTAAATGAATTAAATAGAAATTAAGGACTACACAATCGAACAACTTTATAAAATAACGACAAAGACTTAAAATCTATGTAATTTTTAAAACTATAACCCAAGAAACGCTTAGCATACGGTGTTATATGAACACGACGCCTCATTGAATACAAATATCTCATAACTCTATTAAACATCATCTGAATTTTCCACATATTTTGTTTATTAGTGCCACTATATAACTCTAAACAATATATATACTAGGCATGATATAAGCATGAACCAATTTCTCCTCAATCGATCTGGGCAACACTAAATCAGTATTATAAAAACTTCGCAGTGAATAATTTAAACACCGGAGTACATTATCCACATGATAGCTAAAGCTTAGTTTGTTGTCTAAAACTACTCCCAAACAATGTACACTGTGGACCACTTCAATACGTGTGCCATGATTTTTTACTGACACCTTTGCAACAATTAAATCCTCCAGTTAACATCATTGGCATCATTAATATATCCAAAATAAGCTAAATCACGTGTTGAACGGAGATATAGAATTTGTGGCGATAAGTGCCATTTATCATGCGGGGTATATATTTTTTTCTTTGTAAATGGAATAACAAAGTGGATTATTCAGGATTTACAGACAATCATTAATATTTTTATAATTACGCTGAACTTTAACATAAAAAAAATAAAAGCAAAAGCATGCTTTGAGATAATATATAAAATATTGTTAATATACTTACCGTACAGACTCTGTATGTTCTTACTATCGAATATCATTCGTTTAACCCTGTCCGGCAATCCATAGAATTCACCTTTGCACGGATAATCTTCGAGCACTTCCTCTGGGAACATTTGCGTCTCCCAATTGAAACGAGACAGATTTTCGGTTTCTTTCACTACCCGGGTATCGTTTAGCAGATGCATTGTTCGATTTTTAATTTCCTTTCGTGTTTCGTATTGCGTGCCTTGAATGCAGCAATCAATATTGGTATTTGTTTTATTGACAACCTTATTCGTCTTTACTTCCAATGGTTTAGGTACTTTAAAAGCTACATCATTTAAGAACTTTTGGGTACATTGTACTAAGTCTTCGATTGGAAAGTCCTCTTTAAAAAGGTCATTTTCATTCGCTGACATTTGTACTTTATTACTTTCTGGTTGTTTCTTGTCTTCCTCTGGCATTGAGCCGATCTTAGTCGACGTTTTTCTTTCTACTGGTATATTGTTGGTTACCGGGGGAGTATCGCTCACTTCAGCCACTAATAGGTCAACATCGATTTCGGAAAATAGAGTATCATCGCCGACAATTCCGTTGTCATTATCGGAGGTAGGTAAAACTGGAACTAAGGGAGTGCCACCGACATTACTTTCAGCATTTTCCGAATCATGCGGCAAAACGATGTCACTAAATAAGCTGTCATCTGCATTATTTTCAAAAAAATTATTGCATTTAGTTTTGGTCGTTGGTTTTTTTGTTTCAAGAAGTTTCTCCAACTTGGCGTCAGTAAAAAAACTGTCCTCCGTTTCTGGCCATAAGACACTTTCACTTGGCTGTATTATGGTCCGATTGCTACCCGAGTCACATTTTTGTTTTTTCGTTATATGCTCATTACTTTTATGGGTCCATTCTCGCGATCGTGTGTTTTTCGACATGTCTACAGTTCCTTTTTTATAACTCCTAGATTTAAGGAAAATATTTATGTTTGCTTTTACGCGGTACGGCGAATGTAAACAAAACTATCTTGTCAGCTGTTTGTGATGATATATGTAAATAGTGTTGCCACTACGTGCTATTTTCAAATCCTTCAATTTTGTTGACAGCAGACACTTATTGCAAATGAAATGTTCGTTTGTTTGGGTTCCAAAATAATTATTTCCGATATGATGGACGAAAAATGTAAAGCAGGAAAAAATATCTATCTTTTACACATATGCAATATGATTTGCATTTCTTCAAGCCTCCTTATTAATGTTATTTAATTTGATTTAATTGATTTGATATAGAAAATACCGGTCAATTACAATTTAAAGTGGCCTTAACATTTTTAAATGTATATACCTTCAAACTTTCAAATATATAGATATAGAAAATACCGGTCAATTACAATTTAAAGTGGCCTTAACATTTTTAAATGTATATACCTTCAAACTTTCAAATTATTTCGTTTAAAGGGTTTTTCAGTTTCCACTATTTACTATAATTCTTCATAATGGACTTTAATTAGTTCTAAGATTGGCATTTTTACACGAAATATGATTTTCTTGGTAACGTACATAAGAGTATATGCCAAATTCATTGCAGGGTCAAGTCGACATTTGTAAATTAAAAGTGTTTAAAAGTATATATTTGGAATAACAGTTAATTCTGTAACCACCCACAAAAGTGTTTCAGACTTTGCGGTAAACCCATCAGATTAGATCCATTTGCGATTGAATCAATGCTATGGGCAAATCATCAGATTATGCATATGCAAAATAAATATCAGTCGAAATGTCGCAGCACTTATTGCTTGAACTTTTCCCATACACCATCCGATAAGTAGTTTTTTTTTGTTGTATTCCAAATAAAAGGTTGGATGCTTATATCCCACAGATACAACAGTTCCCAATCCTGTTCAAATAATGTCATAATTTCATCGATCTGGCAGCATTATGCGAATAATATGATATTGACAGTTTTGAACAAAATGTAAATATTTCGACCACAAACGCCGAAAAACAGGGAATCGGTGGTTATTTATTATCGCAACAATATTTAAAGAAATGCTTTGGAATAACATAGTTTTGAAGCTCGATCGATATTGAAATTGCCAATATGTTCTCCTCTTGGGTCTTGGAACGAATTGCTATCGGCGATACACATCGTTTGCGTACGGGGCTAAATTCCGTCGGAAGACATTCTTCGTCGCTTATACGGATTATGGACTCACATTATGTGTCCAGACATCACGCTGAAATTAATGTATCCAGTGATAATAAAACGGTGACAATTAAGGATTTGGTAGGTTTCACGACATTTATGTGTATGATTAACAATAACAAAATTTTGAGTGGATTGCTTACCTTGCATGTAGTGTATTTTGGGCTTCATACGAGCATAAATGCACAAATTTTAAACAAAACTTTTGTCATCATTGGAATTAGTTTTTGCTCCTTAGGCGATGTCGGGAGTAACAAGAAGTAATGTGTGTTTAAATG
>JAHXMU010000636.1:507261-569672 GCA_019455685.1 Philornis downsi
TTGAAAATGCCCATAATTGATCTATAATCAATATAAATGCCGCTGAAGAATAAATTTTATGCTCCACAAATTAAATCATTTGAAATTTATTGAAGAAAAAAATTGAGAAATTATTTCCTGAAGGAATTAGAAAAGATAAGGGAATAAATCAAAATTTACAACATTGGACTACCCTTATCATTATCATAAAATTTATTAAGCGATATCTTGTGAACTAGAAATAATTGCCACAACATTATCGTATTCATTAGTAGATATTATATATCTACACATATGGTCGAAAAAATAAGTACACCTGCCTATTTTTGCTTTATGTTTAATTTTAGTTACTTTAACGGAAAGTAAACATGGCAAACCTTTTTTATTTAATTAACTTTAATACGGTAATGCCTTTACAAGTAAAAAATAAAACAAGGGCTTCCCCGTTGTTTTCATTGTGAGGTAGTTTTGTTCAGGTGTGATTTCAGTACTTAGTTAAAATAATAAACACATTGCTCAATTCTTTAATATTTCCGCAGTTTGCTGTAGTCGTTTTGGAAAGGCTAGTTATTTTACTGGTGTTTCATAACAAAATATTTTGTTAAAAAAATATCAACCATGGGTCCAAAAAGTCATTGTTCTCCGGAGGAGAGAAAAATTGTTCCAAGACTAACAGAAAGTGGGCAAAGTCTTCGTTCTATAGCAGAAACTATAAATCTATCGCTCGTCAAAACTCACGGAAGACCCAAAAAAAAACCAAAAAAAAAAAAACAGATATCCGCATTGTAACAATTGCAAAGAAGGACCCGTTTGTGTCTTCATGAGCGATATCAGCAGAAATTGGAAATGTAATTTCATTGCGAACGGTTCGTCGTAGACTGCAAGAAGCACATTTACCAGGACGGATAGCCAGAGGAGTTCCTTTGCTTAGACAAAAAAATTTAAAGGATAGATTGGCGTTTGAAAGAAGTCATATCAATTGGTCCGGAGGAGACGGTGAAAAAAATGGCGAAACATTTCGTGGAGCGATGAAACAAAAATTAATGTATTTGAAAACGATTGTGCCTGGAATGTTCGACCCCCTAAGGGTAAAGAATTCCATGTTCGCTTTACAAAAAATACGGTCAAGCACGGGGACGGCAATATTATGGTCTGGGGTTGTTTCTCGTGGTATGGTGTCGGTCGGTCCGATACATCGAATTACCGACACTGTGACCAGATTCCACAACAAAGATATCTTGGAAAATACGATGTTGAACTATGCTGTGGATAGTATGCCTCTTAGATGGGTATTCCAGCAGGATAACGATCTGAAGCATATTTCTAAGTACTCCTAAAGGATTGGTTCCAAGATAATAATGTTGCCCTTCTTAACTGGCCAAGTCAATCTCCGGACCTAAATTCAATCGAAAATCTTTGGGGAGAACTGAAACAAAGAATCGGAAAGAAGGTTCTTTAAAATAAGGATCAGTTATGGAATTTTGTGTAAAAAACTTGGTATGGAATACCAGTAGAAACCTGCAGGAAGCTTATTGCCAGCGTGCCAGAAAGAATTAACAGAATAATTGAAAATAAAGGTGGATGAAAACAACCGGTTTAACCGGTATTTTTGTTCGTCGTAAACCCAAAAACTGGATTTCAGTTACGGGGAATTTTAAAATGAATGGTTATACTAACAAAAAAAAAAAAAAATTTCTGTATGTGCGACGACGCCAGCCCACAAGAGGTTCCATTAATTCCCTAGTTAATGTATCCACAAAAAGCTACAGTTCGGATTTTGGACCGCAGGCATCATTACTGCATACTTCTCTTTGCAAACGATTATGGCGATGCCATCATCTGCGATGAAAATAAAAGTCAACATTAACCGGGCCGCCGACCAAATTCAAGAGAATCTATGCGACAGAGTCATTGAACTCTCTTGGATTCGTGCCACCGTGCAAAGCGGACACTTAAACGATTCCATACATATGAGCGCCGTTAAAATAGAAAAAAAATTTCGTTAATATCTCACGTACATCCTGTTTAATATCGGTTCGCCCTATTTGTAAATCACTTTAGTATAAACCAAAATCACAGGAGGCGTAATATCTTATTATTTTGGTGATTGCATGCTTCATGTCAGAGTTGTAAACACTTTAGTTTTGTTGCGATTTTGAATCATAGCGTCATGTGAAAGATACCACCTTATTCCGTTGCACAATCTAGCATCATTTTTTTCTCGTTAAAAATGTAAGATTGTTCTATATGAAATGCGTGACAAATGCATTTTTGGCATAATCACTTACTTGATGGTGACTATTACCATCTTCATTATGCTGTGTAAGGCTTTTTTTTATATTGATTGGATCTGTAAGACCCTTGTCCTTATGTGTTTCGTGAAGACTTGCCAGATGCATAGTTGCAAGATGATGTGATGTCCTAAACGTCGGTCTATTTTCCGTAAGACATTTTCCGGATATACCACAGTATGAGTATCTGGTCAGTTGTTGATTTCACAACGAAACAAGAAAAAAAGTTTCTAGTAGCTTTCACAAAACTGTATCAACCACGAACAGATTTTCAAGACCATGGAATTTTTAGAATAGAATATATATTGATCGAATATGCTAAGAGACCCAGGTTATGTTTTCACCGAAATTGTCGGTTGATGGTTTCTGTTGAAATTTCTGCACAAGATTTCCTGGAGTTCCATCACCGATTGACGCCTAACCTATGACAGTTACCATCGTCGTAAGCCTTATATCAAGCTTAAAAATGTTGTTTAAAAAAATTATCGAACGAATCTATAGTCAATTCGAAAAATTGTTTCTGTGGAAACAGACGATCAAAAAGCAAATAAAAATATCGTTAGATAAATTGACAGAACAAATTAGATTGTAATAATTTGCGTGAATTAAGTTTAAATGACAAGAATCTAGACAAGATTTAACAGCGTTTTTTATAATCGGGTTCTATTTTTATACTAAATCAAGTGGGGCCCGAAGGCCGCTAAGTGTTTGCACTTCATCTCTTCACATATAACCGGCCTTTCTGTTTTTTTATTCATTCCAGAATTCGGTTAATGGCGTTTATGTTAATGCGAACGTCCACAATGCAGTCACTGTTACTTTAAATAATGGTGATCACATTGGCATTGGTGTCTCTATCAATGGCAGTACAGAGGAAGATGAATTAACACTACCCATTTTCGAATTAAAGTATTTGCCAATAACCAGGACCAGAGCAACTGGTGTATCAACCCTGACTAAATCTTGTGCTTCTACACAGTTCTTTATTAAAAATGAAAACGATGAAAAACCAAGTACCAGTAGAAGTGGAAGTAATGTTGCCGAACCCCTAAATGTTGATGAAATTTTTGTTGTAAGTGATGATGATGATGATGGTGATGATGTTGGTGGTGGAGGTGTTAAAGCAGAAGAAAATAAAAAGACCACGGAAAAAACATCGAAGGACGCCAATGTACAACTGCATACATCGGTTCAAACACAATCATCGGCGCAGTTGTGTAAAAATGCCAATCCATTGCCAGATGGAGATAAAAACTTAGGTTGCAAAGAAAATACTAAAGAAACAAACCTTCATATTCCCATTATATCCAATATAAAAAAGGAATTTATACGCTCTGTATCAGAAAATGTAAAAAATATATTTGGTGATCTAGATGATGACGATCATATGAAAGATAAACTTAAAGAAATCAATCCTTTGGTGTATAACGATCTCAGCGGTAAACCTCTATTGCCCACAACCAATGCGGATATACACATACAAAACGGCGATTGCATAATATTAAGCGATGACGATGCTCTTGAGGAGGACGATTTGGGCGTTGTTATACCCTTTAAAACCAATGAAATTCGTGAACGAGAAATCAGAATGGATACCACCAAAAGTCCTAATATTTTTGAATCATCCAAAGAAGATGATAACGAATTAGAAGAGGATAAGGAAAATAAATCTGAAAGTAAGCCTAGCACACTGGTTCAGTTGAAAGCCAATGAACGATTGATAACTACCACCGATAATATCGATTTAGATGACTATACCTCCTTCGAAGCCAATGCAGCCGACGAAGATATTGAAGAACTAATGTTCTCGCAGGTTTTAATAAACGATATGAAAGCTGAGCTAAGAGATGATATATTTAATACAAATTTTGATGATGAAAAACCACACTCAGATAAAGAGATCGAAACGGCTCTTAATATTAAGCAGGAACCAGATATAGAGAGGAAGGTCTCGTTATTAAATGAAATTGAGAATTCTTGTTGGGTTATCAGCGATGATGAAGACTATGACGCCGAATTAGAGAGCAAAGTCACCGATTGGTCCAATAAGATATTTTCCCAGAGTTTCAGCAACATCAGCATGTCCCAAGTATATGATGTAGATACCGCGGATATTTCAGATGACGAAGTTGATCACCATGATAATGACAGTAGCGATCACGATGAGTTTAACATTTTTGATGACGATATTGATAATATTGCGGATCTCTACAACCAAAGTGACGATCAACAAAAAAATAAAATAACTGCTGAGCTGCAAAAAGATATAGCAAGAGACCAACATGAACATTTACAGCTACCCAGGAATAAAATAGAAACTATCCTAGAAAAGGCGACTACAAAAACGGACGATAAGCTCATGAAGGTCAGAAGCATTAGAGAACTGAAAGACCCCGTACAGAATGAAATCTTTCAAGTCAGCCAGAAAGGACCAAGCAAGAGGAAGGAAAAAGAAACAACTACTAAGAAACCCAAAAAGAAAAAGAAATCTATAGAGGAGAAAAATAATGAATTTGCCTTAAAATCAAACACCAATGCAGGTTCAGCACCTTCAACGGACGTAAAATCAATGACGATTAAAAAATTTGCACCACAGGAGCAACAGCTCGCTGCACCCAAAGATTCGGGCAAAGGAAAAAGTCCTGACAATGCAGGTTCAGCACCTTTAACGGACGTAAAATCAATAACGATTGAAAAATTTGTACCACAGGAGCAGCAGCTCGTTGCATCCATAGACATGGGCAAAGGAAAAAGTCCTGACACTGAAATGCTACATCTCATAACAGAAACCGATATTCCTTTAATTCGAGTAAGAACAAAAAGTAGTTCGAATGACAAGAGTGCAGCTCCGCTATCTCCTTCAGCAGATGTACACACTATTACTCCTGACAAATCAGAGCATTTAAACAGTCTAGATGTGCCACGCAAAGAAAATGTAAATAAGGCAGCTATTAGACTACCCCCAATGATAATAGAAGCACCTTCGCTTCCAAAATGCAAAGGCAAATTAAGAGGTGTTTCTGCAGAGAAGCCTTTACTTGTACCTTCTCTTGTGAATCCTAAGAAGAGTTCTTCATCCTCCTTACGCGAGAAATTAACTTCAGTTAGGGATCGAATACGTAATGATTATATTTCAAATGATCTCAAAAGAAAATGGATGGAAAAGCCAACTGTACACAAAAAACGTGAAAAAGATCGCATACAGAAGATTAAGGAATCTCGTAAGGACAAACTGAAAGAGTTAGCCGAAAAATATAAAACGTCCACCAAAGAATCACTAAAACGTAAAAATACAACAACTTCCGATAACGAGGAAACTAAGTCCAAAAAGGCCAAAGTTAAGGTAACACCTTATAATAGAGGTGCTTTCCTGGCAGGCACTGAGCCCGCTCCATTGGTTTCCAAACCCAAAGAAAACAAAAACGAATTTAAAATACCCAAAATAATCAATAAGAAGTCGGAAGAGATAAAAAAAGATACAGCTACAGACGAAGTCAAAAGCAAAGAACCCCTTAAACGCTCCAATAGTACAGATGAAATAAAAAAGACTGTGCCTTTAAAACGTACAATTAGCATAGACGGATCATTTTCACAACAGATTTCCATGCCAGATGATTTGTTGCTTAAAAGAGCAAGCGGTGATACTAAAAAGACGCTGGCGCCAAAACGATCAACCCTGAGGCCTGATTCTAATACAGCAAATACGAATGACACTAAGGGCACAGTTTGCAAAGAAGCTATAGCGGCTCGTGCCATTAGAACAACGAATAAAATTACTTTTGCATCAATGGAAAAAAATCTTACTGACACTGAAGCAAGTAAACAAAAGCTCTCTACGATAAGCAATGAACGTTCTAGTGTCATCCAGTCAGACTACAAAACTTCGAATTTCTCGACTAATAAATGTGTTCCCGGAAAGAAGACTGTGCGTTTCAATGATACACCTATAATACATTATATTGAACGTATTTCCGGCGCCGGCCGAAAAGTTGTTGGCAAAGATATTTTACCCCAAACCACCCATAAGGATCGCCGCATTATGATACGGCGTAATTATCCGATTATTGATAAAACCGACAATATTATCTCTCAAATTCTTTGTTGGAGCAATGAATGGCTGATTAAGCGTGACGCTGCTGCAGATGCTGCAAGTGATGTTGTGTACCCAATGCCAACGCATTTCAGTTCATTTGATCATTACAAAAGGTAAGCTGTCATTTGTAATGAAAGAAATTAATTAAAAAGAATTAATTAATTAATTAAGAATACTATTTCACTTGGATTGATTACATTTGGCCTGCAACAGCACTACAATCGAATTCGTGCATAGTAAAACTATGGTTTAGGAGTAACTGTTAATAAGAAGAGCTTTGATTAGTATGTTGATAGTGTAGTTGCTTGTATGTACCTATACAATAGACTTCTGACCTTATTTCGCCGAGGAGAGTGAAAAAAAATTTTGGTAATGCCAATTTTTTTTATTAGAAGCCTATGCAGAAACAAACAAACGCAATATACAAAGATTGCAAATAGCGCTTACTGCCGCCATGCGGTTTATATATATGCGCAGAAGCATTATTTTCATATAACACTATTTGTTATGAATTTCCTTAGAAATGATCTACACTGCTTTTATTTTATCCCTAAAATAACATATTTAAATCATTACTCTTTCGAGTCAGCAATACTGCTTTTTACCAAGTTCTTCATAACTTTAATCTGTTCTATTCAAATTTTCGAAAGCACCTTCTTCAATATTTTCATCCGACAATATTGATATATAATATTATTTTCTTTTATTGATTCCATATCGGGAATTTAATGTGACTTTCATATCGATGTAATTTTTTAATGTTCTAATTGAATTTAATACTAATACTGATTGATAATTTTTTATTAATTTTGATATTATTTATGTTTATATTTCTTGAGAGTAATTCCTATTTTTACATGCTTACAATACATGAAGCCATTGTAGTTATATATTGTAATTTTATATTCAAGTGCCAAATGCCCGCGGCTTCGCGTGGCCTTTACACGCATAGATTCCACATTTTAAGCAAAAAAAAATTCAAAGGTTGTATTCCTCTCGATTTATTAGTATTGCCAGGGGAGTCTCTTTGCTAATTTCTACGATTCTAACTTCAACGGTTTAATTAAAGAGGTTCTATTTTTTTTTTTTTTTTTTGTCCCACATCCAACTCTTTAGCCCAAATGATGGCACAGTTTTTATCCTTTTCATCTATGTCTGAAAATTCGATTTACGCAAAATCCGTTATTAAAGTATGAACAATCACCAAGAAGAATGTGCTCCTTAAATTGATTCTTACAGCTTCAGTCTCTAGTTTTAGTAGAAAAATTCGTACAGATACCTCGGTTAGGCTATTATGCAATATTAAAATCTTTTAAAATTCCGCTTTTATTACAGCATATTATTCCCTTTAATGAAACTCGAATTTGCCAGCCTCTTACAGCGTGAATACCAAATGACTTCAAGTACTAAAAAATACAATGTTGTGTTAGAGTACGTAACAGAAAACAAGGATCGCTTAATGTTGGTAACAAAATGTAATATTTGGCACATCGCGTTAAATATTTCTTATGAATAATTGATCTTAATTGAGTATCGCTTTAGATCACTTCAAAAATCGTCAACAATTAGAGAACACTAAGTATGACTTAGTCATACTGGAATCCAAACAAATGAATAACAGCATGTTTGCTTATTTAACATCGGTTCGTAATTGGGCTGGTAAGCTGACAGAGACACCAACATTGATTTTATTCCACTAATTTTATACATTTTTTGTTCTTCTTTTGTAACCTGAGGTTTCTGCAACACCATGGTTTTTGAGATTCTACCTATGAATACAACTAAAGAATTTTTTAGTGGCGTTAAAGAGCTCACTATAAGACCGGTCATCGATAATGTGAGCGTGGAATTCGGTGCGTTTAATGCAGTATACCAGTTGGAGGCGACACCACTGTTTCAAAAAATTCTTAATCCCTTGGAATTGTTGCAATATCGCCATCCGCCCAAAAAGAAAATAATATATCGGGGCTGTGATCAACTGAATGAGAAACAACGACAAGTTTTACTCAATACCTACGTTCGCATCATCGATGAGACGACACCAAATATCTCACTCATACAAGGACCACCTGGTACAGGGAAATCGTGCGTTATAACAAATCTGGCCCTACAGACATTATACGGAGATGAAGTTCGATATTTGGATAAGAAAATACTGATATGTGCCCAAAGTAATGCTGCTGTTGATGTTATTGCTGGTAAATTGTTTAACATCAGTATGAGAATGCGACCGGAGAGACGTTTTCGAATGATTCGTTTCGGATTGCCCGAAAAAATTAATCCTAGTGTTAATCCAGTTTCATTGGTATATATTGTGGAACAGGAGATATTAAAGAAATTAAAATCGGCAAATGCTAATGTTCAAGTGGAAAATAAAGAAAACTTAAAGAGTCAGGTAAGCAAATGGTTTGTTGTAAACATTAAAAAAAAATACTAATTTTATGTATTGCATGAAAGTGGATTTCAATAATATTCACTCGTTTGTTCAATAAATCAAATGAAAATAATGGTTAAAAAACTGACGACATAGTCAGTGTAAATGGAAAAAGAACAACTTGCAACGTCTTCTAAGTGCCATAAGCATGCAAACCAGCATGCAAAGCGATGCAATTTGAGAGCTATAATATTGATATCCAATAAATTTTCATTTTTTTCAATGTTCTTGCATTGTCAGGGCATCGGGATCCATTGTTCTCCGTTCATTGTGCTGCGAATTTAATAGAAATAAAAAATGCTGACTGAAGAAACTCACTACACCGCTACTAGTTCTTGCAACGAATGTTGATGCCAAATTAAATGTTAACTCGGACTAGTGGGATTACATGCCCAATTAAATTCTGATAAGAAAAAAACCATCGATCTAAAGAACCGTCGACTGAGTTCTCTTAAAGTTGCTGCAGCAACTTTCCTAAAGTTACAGTAGCAACAACAGCAGCACTTGACACAATATTGAATATAAATGAAGGACTCGGTCTAGGAGGTTAGTTTAGATGATGGACGGTACTCTGGAAAATTAAAACGGGATCGGAACTATCTCATGCAGAGTGCATAATACAACTGGCACAAGGACATTTGGAATTATATAAGAGCATTGCAAATTGTATATTAGTACCGTGTGATAGTATCGTATCGTTATAAGTCGTCAATATCTTAACTTCATACAAACTAGAAATTTTTTTATAGATTTCAAATGGGCTGCACCGGTTAGGTATTTTTGCTGACCGTAAGCTTTCATTGTACTGCGGAAACACCCTTCTTTACCTTTTCTATATGTCTATGAGCGCACTTAAACAGCCCTATAAGACCACATTCGACTTAGGCACATATTAGGCAATTTATGAAGATGCTCAATAAATAAGGGATCTCAGTTTTGCTATATTTTTACTTTTTGCTGAGGCACAAAATATCAAAATTTAATCTGCAACATTTATTTCTCTAGTAAGTTTATATAACAATCAATAAATATTTCATACACATGCAATTTTGTTCCTATACGTATACGTATACAAATGTAAAAATCGTCCTTCTATTTGCAATTTGATACCAAGCAAGTAAGCAATTTTATCAGGAATATGTTTAGAAATATACATAATAATAAAAAAAAAATTGTAAGGAAAGTACGTAATAATATAAATTACCGACACAAAGTATTCTTTAGGAAAACCTTTTGTTTCTTTCCAAAAGAATAGTTCCACTGCAGAAGTTTTCTTATACGACAACTATACCTTAAGAAAATTTCTATTGTATTAAACGATGTTTTCGTAAAAAAATATGGTTCTTTTAAGGAAAATTAACTTTTCTAAAATGCAAACTTCATTTACTAAACTGTTATTATAGACAAATTCCAATAAAAGAATGTTTAAGAAAAACAATTGTCTTTAAAAAAGTTATACGAAATAAAATATTCTTGAAGTTCCGTAAATTTCATTTCTTAAAAACATATTTTCTTATAGAAAATAAATATTTCTTTTTAAAAAGTTTTAATAAATAAAGTTTTTAAAAAAGGTTTCATATGTATATACATATATATTGCTGAACTCATTGTGTTTTGGGAGGTATGTCTAATATCAAGCAAACATTAAATTAATAAAACTTTCTTGAATGATTGTCATATAGAACACTTTTATTAAATCGCAGGGTAGCTAGGCCATTTTGCGAAAACAATTAAAATATAAATTTCACTTATACGAATGTTGTGCTTAAGCAACCTTTGTTGGATCAGGACAAATTTATAGAATTTCGGCCAATCCAAAAGTGTTTCCAATAGTTGGCTATATTTCTGTCAATGTGTGCATAATAAGGTTTGTGAATTGTTGAGCAGATGTTTGTTGTTGAAAAGGGGTTTGCCAACCCTAAGTCGAGCGAGAATTACGCACTGAGATCTGGGGTAATCGTTGTGTAGTTTTAAAAACGTTTCCGAAATTATCCTTTTCATGTCACGGCTGAAAGCGCTTCCTAAGCTGATCAGCAAAACCATTTCCATTGATACCAATATGGGTGGGTATCCAAAGTATTAAAATTTGAGTATTTGTTTTTTTTTTTTTTTTTTTTTTTTTTTTAAGGGAAGTTTTGTCGTATGCTTTGTTTTATTTGATTGCTCTTACAGTGCTTAAAATATCGGGTAGGAACTGCACGTCTTTTATTCTTTTCGTTGGCATAATGAACGGCAAAATATTTATTTATTTATATACATGTATTTTACAAATAAATTTATAAAATACTTTAAAATACTATTTTAAAATTCAGAGGCGCGGGGTAACTGAGACCATATGCGCCCGCCGTCGTCATATAAAAATTAATTAAATTTTAATAAATTTACGGTGAAATCTGGTTTAAATATCATTGATGTTGTGTTTCAAAAGGCAGTTGTAAATCTTTGGTAGCATCTTATCACTGGAACAGTCAAGTATTTCACTTAGTGGTTTATTCAGCTTAGAACGGCTGCATTCAATTCGGCAAAATATATTCCAGACAGTTCGTAACAAAAGATCCCACAACAAGGGATCAGCTCTTCTTGAAAAAGTTTACATATTTATGAAAAATTTGTATTAAAAACGTATTATCTAGTAAAATTAATGTTTTGTTTTAAATACTTTCTTTAAGGAAATGTATGCGTAGATGTTTTTGTAGACTCTCAGAAAAATCCAAACAATTTGAAAGAAAAAATAAAAAAACTGGTTAAACTTGATTCAGCATTCAAAAGACGACTTTCTGGTGAAAATATATTTTTCGAATGAAACCGAAATTGGTTCTCTGAAAAATTTAGATATTAATACACTATTTTATTATCTCAGCTCCCTATAAGAATCAGAAAAACCCACGGTTAACGTTTACTTACATTATTGTTTATTTACTGCGATTTCTTACCTTATATTTATCGACAGCGGTTGCTTTTATTTCGCAGCAATTATTCATTTCTGAAATTATTGTTATTTTGAAAGATATTACTGCTTGAAGCAGAAGTAGCAGAAATGTTGAAGCGAAATGTCAAGGGAACTGTGGAAGAAGACATGCTTCTGGAAAAACAACGCCAGCTAAATATGATGCGTAACATTACGAATCAATTTAGAAGACCTGAAGATGAACGAAGTCTGTACACATGGTATTTGAACAACGCCAACATTGTATGTGCCACACTATCAAGTTGTGTTAAACTATCACAGTAAGAGTAATAATATTGACCATATATTTTAAATGTTAAATTATTGTTTTATTTTTTCAAGATTTGTAAATTATTTTGATATCTGCATAATAGACGAAGCTACTCAATCCACGGAACCTTGGACGTTGTTGCCATTAAGATTCGGTATCAATTCTTTGGTCTTAGTAGGTGATACACAACAATTGCCAGCCACGGTTTTATCAAAGGTATGTAAAATGCAACCAACCGTATTCGCATGATAGCGAGTTCAATCCCGTATGCAGACACTTAGCACTATATCACCGTGTCCGACGAACACTTCGATTAGTCGAGTAATCGAGAAGACTGAAAAATACTTCTGAAACTGTTACGTTCGGAGTTGTCGTTAGTCTAAAAATAGTCGTGGAGGGAGTCTAAAAATAGAGTGATTGTAAGCTCATTAAATATGAGAAGCTCTCCCATATCTTATTAATGAGACCCATTATATTTGTTTTAAATCCCGGTGCATTTTTGACAGAATGCGCAGCTACATACATAGTCAAGGAACATAGATTCATAGCTTCCAAGCTTGTATCATACTTATTATCAAGTAACAAATAGAAATTCAGATCTAAAAGTATTTTATTGCAAATATGAAAAAGTCTTTCCAAAAATGATGCCAGAATGTCAACAATAATTTTGATATTTTTCATTGATCTACCGAATTTTAGCCAAAAAGAGAGAAGTTTTTTTGACGTTAGCACTATAAAAATGCAACAAGCCCTTATAAATTTACACATAATGTTCGCAGACCTAAAAAAAGGGGACACGTAATTTGAAATATGCTTACGCCAACACAGCCTACGTACCTCATTAATCTGTTCAAAATTAGGCATAACTCTTGCATTGTGAGCAACTGAACGACTCTTTTAAACCGTATAGAAAAATAGCCTTAAAATAATATTAATATATATAGTAGTACTATAGGGAGTAATATGGAAGAAAGTCATCTGTCCCAATTGAATAGGTAAGTCTACTGAGCACATATTTGTGCGTCAGTTTGTGATTGTTCTAGGTTTAATGCTGTATTCGTTGACAATGCTTATAATGTAGAGAATACCATTGGTTTTGGATGTTTTACAGGAACTACCTGTTTTTTTTTTCATTTTCTTAGCCCTTATATCTTATAATGACCGGAACAAAAACCTATTTGAAAAAGACACCAACATTTTGGATTATGTTTTCTTTTACATTTCAGAAAGCGAATGAATTGGGTTTAGGAAAATCTATGTTTACCCGTATACAAAACTGTTTAGACAACGTACCAAGCGCTACAGTCAGTGGAGAACGCATTAGCACAATAACCCCCAGTAACATCATATTTGGCTTACAAACCCAATATCGTATGAATGCCGAAATATGTAGATGGCCGAATCAGTATTTCTATAGAAACGAATTGATCAATGGTAGAATAACAATGGAATATAAATCGCCGCTAAAGCCATTCTCAGTATTAAATTTGGCCTATTCTCAAAATGAATTCTGTTCAAATGGCAAAATAACAAATAACTTAGAAGCGGAATTTGTGGCTAAACTTCTTAAGGCATTGGATGGCTTTATTCCAAATAAATATAACAGTTATGGTGTCATAACACCATATGCACATCATCGCGCAACATTAGAGAGTTCCATAAGGTAGAAAAAAAAACTTTGCAGATTAATTTAGAAAATTGTTCACTTTTAAAATTATACACCATTATTTTTCATTAGATCTTTAGGCCTAACAAACATAATGGTCAACACCATAGACTCATATCAAGGACTTGAAAAGGATGTGATTGTGATATCAAATGCTCGTACAAATGGCATTGGATTTCTTTCAAACCCCCAAAGATTAAATGTAGCCTTAACGCGGCCCAAAAAATGTCTCATACTGTGTGGAAATTTTAAAAATTTAGAGGTAATACTATAACTTTTCTATCGTATCATACAGCTCTTCATAAACAACCACAAATGTAGCTTCAAAAAAGTTATTGCTTATTGAACGTTATAACATTTAATAAAGGTTTCATAGGTAACATTTTCATGAAGACTATTTCGATTATATATTTAATAATTTGGGTATTGTTCTCTTTTTACATTTCCAACAATGTTTTCATATAAATGTTATAAAAATCATTTGTGCTATGCAAACAAAAAACAATTTCCGCTTAAAAAACCCTATTAAAATAGATGTTAAATAAAGAACTCAAAATTGTTGATAATATAAAAAAATGAAAATTACAGCTAAATTGAGTCGCGATCATTAAAACAAGATAGATAAAGTTTTTGTTATCTGAAGAGAATTAAAATAGTAAAAAGTCCAAAACCTTTCCAAATTAAATATATGCATAAAGCGTATAAAATGATAAAGCGTTCCATAAAATACACGATTTTTGATTTATGAAGGCAATTTTAGAGAACTCCATCATAAAACCTATAAAAATTATTTTGAATAACACCATAAAAATATATATATACTTCCTTTTCGAATTTTCATATTTTTTAGGTTGTACCTGCCTGGCGTTGCCTACTGCAAAATGCACGCGAACGTCATTTGTATTATGAAATTTCGCCAAATTGCATTAATGACATACAAACAAATGTGATGGATAAAATTAGAATAAAAAAATGATAATCAATATGTTTCCCAGCATACACAGTTTAACCGTAAGTTAGCTTATCTATCAATATTGGTTTACAATTGCGAGTGTAAATAGTTAAGATATCGAGTTACTTTTTATATACTAGTTTTTGTACATGTCGTTTTAAGCTTTCTAAAATTACATGATATAACAAGCCCTAACGGACAACAAATTCATAAATTTAAAATACATTTCTGCGTCATTCGATTGTAATATTTTAGCAATATTTTTTCCCCATCAAATTTTTTTTAATTTGTTAATCTTGAATTTATTTTCTTGTTTTTAAACTTGAAGTTATTTAAAAAATAAAAATAAATTCGTTCTTAGTTTTAAAAATTGTCTTTTTGGTATACAATCTGTTAAAAAAAAAAAAGGACCGCTGAAGAGAATTGTCAATATTCTTTGTTTGATAAGTTGGCACCAATGTTTTCTGCATTAACGCGGGGTCCGAGTGCGATTTATCATTTTGTTTGTTTTTTTTTTTCAGCTGTATTTTGCGATTGTTATATTGGATAAAAATATGGAAAAAATTCGTTTACAATTTTATATTGCAAAAGAAATATCGTTTACGTAACGGTTGATCTTACAGAAAATAAAATAAAAAATAAAATGAAATAAAGTACAGTGCTTTCAAAAGCGAAAGTGCTATGGTGAAAGATTTGCTTGCCCTAGTCGGTCTCCAACTGAAGCTATAATTAATAAAGTGAAGGAAATTACTGTGACTGAAAATCCTTACTTCATTTGACAGAGAAAGACGCTGAACTTTCTATGTCGCACGAATCAATTGGTGGGTGTGAAACACGTTGCCGCTTGAATAGTTCTGAAAGATATGCTGGAACACATTATAGGTGCTGATGAGACGAAGGTTTGGGAGTTTGGCATGCAAACTAGTCAACAAGCTTCGGAATGTCGCCTCTCAATTGAGCCGAAACCGATAAATCCATGTCAAAGTCGATCAAAAGCCAAGGCAATGTTTACTGTTGTGTTTAATTAATCATTGTTGTCCATTCAAATTTCTCGCCAGAATTTCAAATGATATGCGGCTTCTGGAGACTAAATCCGTCTACAAAGATAAGATTTGTGGAAAGAAGAGAGAGAGGCTATCATTGTGAATAAATCACAATTTCCATTTTGTATCTTTTGTTTTCTCTTTCCAAAACTCAAATTACCTCTTCGAAGAATCTTTTTCAGTCGATAGAAGACACATAAAGGGTGGCGCATAAGAAACGTTAACGGCGACTATATTGAATGCGTTCTTGTGCATCATTTGGTTTTAACTCGTGAACCAATTGCATTTTATATGGGGAAAGATGTAACATATGTAAAATTCTTTGCAAAGACCGCCTACACATCTCTATCTGCTGAGAACGTCGCCTGGTAGAAGTTTCGGTGTTTTCCTCAATATTTGCTTGCACTCGAGCAATGGTCACTTCATTTTACAGCACACGGAAAATCACAGACAGCCGCTTATTGCCCAAAACTTTAAACCATTCAATAATTTGTTGGAGGGCTAGGAGCATTTCGAACATGAAAGAAATTTCGATATGATCTGAATAATCGAATGCTACGTCGTCGTCCCGGTCGAATATTCACGCTGCGAAGATTATGATCTGTATTTGGTGGGACCAAGTCGGTGTTATTTATTACGAGCTGTTAAAAGCAAGCGAAACCATCACTGGGGATCGGTATCGACTTCAATTAATGCGATTGAGCTGAGCTCTGAGGAAGGCCCACAATACGCCGAGAGGCAACATGACAGCGCTCGGCCTCAAGTGGCCAAGCCCGTTAAAACCTACCTGAAAACGTCTTACCCCATCCGCCATGTTCTTCAGATATTGCGCCGTTAAATTATCACTTGTTCCGTTCGATGACACACGGTCTGGCTGACCAGGAGTTCCACTCATATGACGACATCAAGCAATAGCTAGATTCGTGGATAGCCTCAAAAGATGAACAGTTTTACCCTGACGGAATTCGAGCTTTACCAGAAAAATGGGAAAAAGTAGTGCTAGCGATACAATACTTTCAATAAATCATTTGTAAACTTTTTTTCGTAATAAAGTTGCATTAAAAAAAAAAAAAAAAAAACACACATGCCGCCCTTTTATGAAATCCATATAGGGCAGAAAGTTTTTTAAGAAGTATGCCAAGATCTACTCTGCTGAATGCTTCCGCCAAATCTGATGAAATGGGAGCGCTGAAATTATGATTATTAAAATAAAACCTCGCCATGTCCGTAATTTCGTTCTCGTAAATATTTGAAAAACATTATCAGTAGATTTCTGTTAAAATATAATTTTTTTTATCTATTATGCACCGCAAATGGAAAAGAATTCCAAACTTTTCAATCTTATCTATTTTGTTCCATTTAAGTTTTGACAGTGTTTCAAAAGCTTGACCATTCCAACAGAATTTTTCGATCCGTTTTCGCAACATGACCTAGCCAACACCAGCGTTTTCATACATTTGAGACGTCGATGCCCGCCGACATGAAACTCGTTACTCCGTTAATAATAATCTTATGGAGTGTTTTTTTCTACCACTCCTAAAACTGATTCATCCGCTTCATAATCCAGTATTCTACGCTGTACAGCAAAAGGGATAGGACCAGTGTCTGATGGAATTTTGTTCGTCGTTGGAAGAATTTGTCATTATATCGCTAAATCAATATAGAGGCATTTTTGACTGACATAATTATTTTTTATACATATATGTATGCGTTCGTTTACTGATCCAAGGTTATCCCAAACGCGCAGACTTTTTCGTCCAAACAAATAACTTGTCCTCATTTACCATTAGATTTTTTTTAGTCGATTCCTCAATGGTTGAGAAGACTGTAGTAACATGCCAGTAACATATGGCTGAAGATGGTGTTTACTGCAGATTTCCTTAAAGAAGCCGTACAATATGTTGTGTGCCGTCTATTTATTTGTATTTATCTCCACTGAAGACTACCTGTAGGTCACTGTCATGCTGCAAAGAAGCATAAATTTTCCAGAAATACCAAACACGAATCGGACACTTGGAGGTAGCTTTAAAGTCAACGAAAATGCGACATGTGTTGATTTGTTTTCCTTGAGTCTACTGCAAAATTTTCCATATTATGAATATATATTGTCAGTTGTAGATTTATCAAGTCTTAAGCTGCGCTGACCGCAGCTATAGGAAATACTTACCTTCGTCTAAAAAAATGGGCCATCACTTGACCGACAAGACTGTTTATAGCCGCCAATACTTCTTTGATTTAAAACTTGTTCGATGCCTTCACATTTTTAATGTAAGTGGAAAGGAAGTACAATAACCCTTGTCAAAGCTATTTTAAGCAGTGGCCGTGTCAGGAATGTCATCCAACGCTTGGAATTTCTTTGCCTTTGCCGTTGCCACCTAACTAATAAACTACAATAATATTCGTTTAACTATATTATTTATTTTATTGATTTCCTTTTTTTTCAGATTACACACGACATTTAAATTGTTTACTTTAAATTAAATAAAACATCAAAATATATGTGGTGCTTTAGATCATTCCAATCGTTTTCTTCATTATCCGCTATCAATACAATTAAATTAACACTCGCAATTATTTATTTGTATTCAACAGTTCTATACAAATGACCAAACAATAATTATACTACATTTTCGATATCAATTCGAATCAACATTACATATTACAAAGGATCTTAATGGGGTGAAGGGAAAGAATGTGCCATTGTTTGCACTACAATAGTCAACCACATTTAGAGCATACAATTAATAAACGTTTCATTGCGATAATTAGTTGCTTGTTTGGTTGATTGATTGGTTTTTTAAATAGTACACTTTTCTACGAGTATTTTTGATGTATATCAGCGTAGCGTTTAGTTTGAATGAAGAAAGTTTTTTGTAGCTTTTACTTATATATTTAGAATAAGAGTGTTTGTTCGTCACTTTGGATTTCGTTCTATAGTTTACATATGAATTAAACTATATTGCACTAAGCTTAGGAAATACAAACAAAAGTATAGTAGATAAACGATGAACAAAGTCATATTGTAACTAATAAAGAGATAATAAATGATTGCTTACATTTATAAGTAATACTGTTGTATTGAACAGTATTTGTTTAGCATTCTCTTTAAAGGAGGGACTGGTTTTTAATATTTGGTATAAATAAATTTCTTTCCAAAAATCTCAGAATTTTGTTGGTGTTCCCTCTTATTTATACTTATTAGTTAAAATAAACTTGTATTTGTTCAGTATTTCTTTTTTTTTTTTTTTTTTTTTTTTTTTTTTTTTTTTTTAAAACAAAAAAATTTTATTTTTTTTTTTTTTTTGTTTATAATTAATGGAATTCAAGAACTCAAAAGAGTTTTCGGTACTTTTTCAAATATGCAATTCTCGTACTTTAATTGCAAAATAAAATAATTAAATTCTACTTTAAAATTCATCAAAAATTATCATTTTAAGAGATTTACGCTTTCACGTTCAGCAGTTGATGTACATACAAATTATGCCAGCTGTTTTATTTTTTTATTTGTTTCTTAAAATAAAAATTAAATAAAAAAACTAAAAGATAATTCGTAACTTTTGCTAAATAGTCGATAGTTGTAGAGTAAAACTAAAGCTCACTCAGCTTCCCAAATCTATCTAAAAATTATAGTTAAATAAAAAATAAAATTAATAAAATAATAATAATTCCATTATCGTATAAAGTATAACAAAAAAAAAACAAATGTTGAAAAAACAACAAATCAGATTCTATAAAAGAGACTACATTTCATTGATACATACAATGTAAATGTTAATGTAAATATCATCGATTATAGAAATAGTATAACTTAATTTAGAACGTCACCAAGTGATTCTTTGAGCGATTCAAAGATTTGCAATTGTTGTTCAGGTTTTAAGTTATAAATCTGTAGAATAAAAAAAAAAACAAAGAAATTACTTACAAAACGTGCATTATAATTTAAACTAATTCAGATAAATTACCTGTGTTAATAATTTGGCTGGTGATGGAGTTCTTATAAAACTAGAAATGTATACATTAACGAAGGTGGCCATTAAAAATTGGCAATCGAAGCGATCCATTATGCCACCATGGCCAGGAATCATATCACCAAAGTCCTATACAAAATGTTTACATTTACACAAATAAATATGTCAGTGCTGTTTATAGTTGGTGTAGAAAATATCTTGCAGACTTACCTTAATTTTAAATGCTCTCTTAAAGCCCGATGCAAAGAAGCCTCCAAATGGTCCAATTATGGAACTAAACAAACTCAATGAAATCGAATGCCAAACGAAGGGATACACACTAATAGAATTACCAATACCGAACTACAAGGAATTAATACATAAATTAGTGCTTGATAGCGTTTATTTTTTTCATTTTCGTCATAACTTACAACACTCAAACTGTACTCTTGTGGAGTAAACAAATAACTTGGCTCGCAACTCATTGACATGCTGCCCAATTCTTCTGAGTACACAATGGGGCAGATGAAATATTGGAAACGACACAAGATGGTGGAGAAAATTAGTCCAAAAACAACAGTGGCGAAACCACCGCCAATGAAACCCTCCCAAGTTTTTTTCGGACTCAATTTAATGAGGGGTGTTTTGCCGAAGAAGAAACCAAACATGTAGGCCATAACATCGTTGCAAACAATCATGGAAACGGGTACAATAAACCATATTAGACCTAAAAAGGAGACAAACGCAATGTAAATTGAATGAAGAACATGTTATAAAATGTATTAAACTATTAAATTAGAAAATTAAAATTAGAATTGAATTGAATTGTAATTGAAGGCAATACGAAACAAAAAATATTCACTTGCATCCCATGAATGGGATATGATAGAGTTTCTTGCATTAAAGTTTTATATTCACTCAATGAAGAAGCATTTAACTAGACATGTCGATTAGCCGAAGCGTTCGTCAAACACATCAAGCTTACCGCTGGTAAAAAAAATATAGGCGGCACCTACAATGCCACCATTTGAATTTGAAGTTTTCAAATTAGTTCCTTAAGGTCTTTTGATCTAAAAGAAAAGATGAATATTTGGCGATACTTCAACACACAAATCTTAGGTGAAATAAAAAAAAAAAATTACGGATAATTAAAACAAATTTGTTTCTAAAGTCTCATTTCTATACGATACCCTCCAATTTTAACGATTTTTTTTTTGTGAAACCAAATAAAAATAGCAATTTCCACCTTCACAGATATAGGGTAGTTTTTTTAATCGTAGTTTTTTTTTAAATCGAATAAAACACTCAAATTTGCATCATATATTAAAATCTTTTTTTGGAACCGATAAATTAGTCTTTGCCATTTCTTTGAAATTTTTAAAATTAGTATTCCCTCATACTTCAACTCATATGCTACATATTGTGAACACCATCTTGACTACATCTAAGTATTCAACAGCATGGAAATTAGTAAAAATAGTCTCTGTGGTAAAAAAGGATTCAACATAGTCTGTGGCCAGTTATAGGTCGATTTCAATTTTGCGAATTTTGTCAAATTTATATGTAGTAGAGCATGTTTGAAGGTCTTTTTTTGAATGTTTGTCAATGCGGCTTCAGAAAGGACAGAAGCACTACTTCTTTGCTACTAGTGCTGACTAATAGTATTCGGGAAAATTTTAATGGGAGCAAATTATGTATACTGGTGTCATTGAACCTGGAAAAAGTATTTGATCGAGTGGATCATAATTTTTACAGTTTTGCAAACAATGCTTGTAGTTTAATTTACTCCTATCTTTCAGGAAGGAAGCAACAAGTTTGTGTCAATGGTAGATATAATAATGTGCTCAGCGTAAAGAGTGGGGTGCCGAAAGGCTCAGCCTTGGACCCAATTTTCTTCATACTTCACATCAACGATCTTTTTCCAAAATTGGATGCTCCTTTTAAACCGTATGTCTTTGCTGATGATATTCACAGTTGCTATTTAAATGAGATTACCAGACGTTCTAGACGTTCTTCAGGACAAAATTAATTATGTGCTCGATAGGTTACATGATTGGGTATCGGAGAACAGATTTTGTGTTAATTTTTCTAAGTCCAAAACTATGCTTTATTCGAACCGAACTGAAGGGGATTTGTGAGTAGTTTATAATGGTTCTAATTTACAGTTTGTGCATGACATGAAATGTTTGGGAGTTTTATTAGATAATAAGCTGCGCTTTGAGAAACACATTAATCACGTTGTTTTTAACTATGTATTGAGGCAATTATACACCACTTACTTGTCGCTCCCGCTGTATATGAAAAAGCAACTGGTTCATGCTCTAGTTATGCCAAATATTATGTACTGCTTAGAGGTATACTCTGCAACTAGTCAAAAATATATGAAATTCCTTCAATTATATTTGAACCGAGCTGTTCGCTACATCTTTTCCCTCAAGAGGCTTGTACATATAACACCTTTTGCGATTAAATTTCTGGGATGTTCATTTTCTGCATTTATAAATGTACGATATTGTTATGTTTTTACAAAATATATTCTAACCAATGTCCGCGTTTTCTGTATGAAACTTTTAAATTGTCATTCCGTTCGTAGAACGCAATTGTTCATCCGCAAACTTTGCCATCTTACAGCCCGATCTTTAAAAGTAAAAGTAGCTCGGTAGCTACAATGCATTGCTAAATGAGCTTAGAAATTTAAATGTGCCATACGCAATATTTCGTAACAGACTTATCTGTCGTATTCAGTTGACATAGGTGAATATTCCTTTACGTCTGAATGCCTGCATTTATGAGTGATACTTCCTAATTATTATATAAATATAAATATATTAGGTCATGTATGAGCGTTATAAGTTAATAGTTATTAATTAATTTGATGCTATATTCAAAGTTATATTTTGTTTTTGTTTTTTTTTTTTTTCTTTAATTGCAGTGGTATTTAATTTACTCGTATGCATTTTGTAGTTTACGTAACATTGGCCAAATTAAATGAAATAAATGAAATGAACCACACCAATAAATACATAAAGATACGATTATCTATAGAAAAAATAAGATACATCAACATACAGGGTGTCCGTCGGGAAGATATACTACTTTGTTTTGCCACCATTTTGGTAAACATTAGTCTTGACAGTTCATATTTGGCAGTCGTGAAGTAGAGACATGGCAAATTTATTATGGAAAAATATTCGATAAACCAACGTCTTTTAATCGTTAAAACATTTTATCAAAATCAATAATTGATTACTGTGACGATGACAGAGTTACGTGAAATTTTTAGGAGCAACAGCGTGCCAACGAGACGCACTATTTATCGTGTAGTGAATGATTTCGAAGAAAGAGGCCCTATAACTGATAGCTCAAGAAAGTTTAAAACAATTCATCAACCTCAATTCGACTTCGTGCTCAGGAGCTTGGTCTTCAAAACTTCTTCTTCAAAGAACGACTTTGTCCACAATTTTGCACAAGGATTTGCATGTTTCCATTTAAGATTCAGTTGACACAAGACCATTTACGCCGCCGTTCAGGAGCTTGGTCTTCAAAACTTCTTCCTCAAAGAACAACTTTGTCCACAATTTTGCACAAGGATTTGCATTTGTTTCCATTTAAGATTCAGTTGACACAAGACCATTACAAGACCCGTACATATGCCAATAGGATGTTACAACTCGCCCATGATAACCCCAAATTTCATGAAAAAATCATAATGAGTGACGAGGCACATTTTCATTTGAATGGATACATATGTGAATGAACAGAATAGTCGGTTCTGGGCAATGGAAAACCCTCAAATTATTCATTAGTCACCTTTGTATCCATTAAAGTGACAGTCTGGTATGCAATTTAGTCAGGAGGAATCATAGGACCTTACTTCTTTGAAACTAAAAACGACGTAACGGTAAGCGGAGCGATATAGTGATATGATTGAAAACTTTTTAACGTCATAACAGCATCCTTTGGGCTTGATTAACATGTAGTATCAACAAGACGGTGCCACATCGCATACCGCCAGGATTACAATGGAATTACTGCGAGACCTCTTTCCACAACAAGTTATTTCAAGAAATGGTGATGTTGATTGGCCTCCACGGTCGCCTGATTTGACTTCTCCGCACTTCTTTTCGTGAGGATATGTGAAAACAAGGTTTATGCAAACAAACCAGAAACGCTTGAGCAACTCAAACAAACTATTCATGATGATATTAATGAAATACCGCGTGAAATGTGTGAGAATGTAATGAAAAATGTGTTCAAAAGGGCTCGCATTTGTGAGACTAACAGAGGCGGACATTTATCTGATATTGTATTCCATACACAATTGCCGATATTAAATAAAACATTTATCTATATAAGATCCATTCTCTTTCATTTAATCAAAAATTATAAACAAAGTAGTATACCTTCCTGACGGACACCCTGTATTACGTATGGAAAGAAGTCGTTTTTGTCTCGCCCAACTGTCTAATGACGAATCAGAATGCATTGCATTATAAATATGGAATTACATTCCAAAATACTACGCTAGCTGGACGTTAGTAAATCACCTCTTATGTGTGCGAGAGTGGCATCATCACTCCCGTAATCTAGTCCGTGAAGAGCAACACATAAGCCAATATCCACCACGGAAACGGTTGGTTCACCTATCATTTGCTCGAGAATTGGCTTCACTCGTCATTCACACAGTTCACATTACGCAGAGAAACGCATGACACTGCTCCACTGTTCCTGGCGACTCTCCGGTCATGTGTTCAATTTCCTTGGCTTATTTTCTCATGTGTTTAATCTATGAAGACAGACATATTCATAGTCGACAACTTTTGTTTAATATTTCTGTGAAGCCATATGAACGATTATTGCTCTTTATGTTTCAATTCAAATTCAAAACAATGCATAACCCTAATTAACGGCAATATATTGATATGGCAAAGAACTTTCCTAGTTCATTAAGTTTTTAATAGCACCGTTCTAATTGAGACATGCTTATTTATTGTCATTGCATATTTCTTTAGAAAAACGGACAACACCGAAATGTTGTACATAAGAAGAGAGATTTGCAAAACGCCCAGCAACGAAGTGGTGCCTAGTTTATGACACTGTCCGCCGCAATGTTGGTGGTGAGTACGTATGTAAATTCCACCCTGGCCAAACTTTTGGCATCACTCCAACTTTGCTTTTCCACTATAACCACACTATTACTAATAAGTTATATGGTATACATATATATATAGACAATTAAATTCAATCATGTAAAAAATTTTTATCTTCATACTTTATATGCGCCAGATAACTTTGAATTAAAAAAATATTATTAATATCCTTATCACCGCTATATACCAAATTTTACCAATATAACCATTTGTAATTCTATATACATCATTTTAACGAAGAACTTTATCGTTTGACCCAGATCTATGCAACAGAATAATCAAATCAAATCCCATTTCATCCTTACCTTCAAAGATATTTTGTATTATCAAATAGCTCTGTGTCACAACAATCAGCAGCGAAACATGAGTCCAAGCAAACAAACTGAATTGTTTCATATAGTATTTCTTCACCAATGACAACACAAACCAAACGAATCCAATGCAGTATAAGGCGAATGAGAGGAATCGATGATATGTAACTAAAAATCGCAAATATCCCTAAAGCAGGAGAAGGAAAATATTTGAATTTTTCAAAAATATAAATTCGGATTAATAAATTACACATACCACTCGATTAATGGCCACTCCAAAATAGTCAACTAAATTTTCACCATAGAAAAAGTAGTTGGACGTCAATAGGAAATACCATGATAAACTACGGAACCATGGTAGGCCATGAATACGATACACTTGGTAGCCAATTGAAATTATCTCTTGGAAACACTTAACTTGCACCAGTAGCGTCTGCAAAATGCAAACAAATGAAATATAGTAAATCATTGTTTTTATTTAATTTTGTAATTTACCGTAATCATTAGAGACAATGGGCCACCATAAATAAGCAGAGCAAAGCCACAGATCATAATCCATGTAAAAATACCGCGAATGACCCAATTTTTCCATCTAAACAAAAGAGAAATAAAATATACATTTTAAGATTTTATTGCGCAAATAAACAAAGTTGAATGTTGTTGGTGCTTTCATCTATTTAAAGATATATTTATACTGAACTTTTGAAAGAAACCACCTGTTTTCAAATCTTAATTTGTTAAATGAGTTAATCATACCTGTCTGGTAAATCTTTCAGAGCCGAATCCAAAATTTCTGGTGTTTTATCGGTACCTTGGGGTAATGTTTTAGACAATTCTTCAACAAATTTCTCTTCTGGTAATTTCTCTTCCTCAGAATCGATCTATTAAAGAAAACATTTGGCCATTAATGCAATTTATTTTCGAATAGTCTTCTAAATAGTTAAGTCTGATTTGAATTTCTATTTAAATACTTGCAAAAGCTGTTTACCCCGATGGTCGCGGATAGAGCTGTTCAAAAGCGGTGGTGGTCAGCTGACAAAGAGTATGTATGCTGAAGTCCTAAATAAATTTGTGAATAAAATCTAAATATCATAACTGTCCAAATAATCACGTCTTTTAAGAATAATTAAAATTCTTCGTGCGAAATTTTATTATCCGGATTGCACAAAGACCAAGCGAAAAAATGCGATTTAACACTGCAAAAGCCAATAGAGACAAAAAAAAACTACAGGTTCCATCAAGTGGAAGAAAATGTCATTAGGATTTCAAAAGCTCACCAAACCTGGAAAAAGTCTATATCAACAAAGGAAAAAAGTTGTCAAACATAAATGATCGCATTAAATTCCTATAAAAATATTGGCCTAAAGGAATAACACTCCAGCTTCCTTCAACAGAAATAGAGAACGGAAAAGTAAGAGTAAATAAAGACATTACCAAGTAAATTAAAAATGAAAGAATAATTAGTCTGGAACATCTGTAACAAAATTCATATATCTTTTAGAGTTTTGTAGAAACTGTATTCCGTTGAAGAGCCCAAGACCTTACAAACTTCTGTGGCTTACTAGCGGTTTTAAAAAACTTAAAAATCTACGCAACAAATTTCATAAAAAGTTTACTGAATCTGGAAATGTGGAAAGTCGTGAAAAATTTGTCTATTATCGGAGAGAATTTAATTTCTTAAATAAATTTTTATATAATCAATTTATATTGCAAAAACAGAATGAAAATTTGTTAATTCGAAAAGGAGTGTTTCAGAAATTCCCTCAAACATGATATTTATGTTGTATCAAGGTCATGCAGTGATTCTGTTAACTTGTTTGCTAATTTTTTTAAATCAAATTTTGTATCTTCATCGGTCCATACAGCTAGATACTTAAATTTGTTTGACATGCTAGACACTGGTGTCCTAGAACTCACTGAGGATGAGATGGTGTACGACGGAATCATGTATTTAAAAATCAGCTATAAATCGGATTCTGACCAGATTTGTGTTTATGTACTAGAGAAATGTTTCACGTCACTAAGTTTTGCTCTTAAACATATTTTTAATTCTTAACTAAAAGGAGGCAACTTTATTGATAGATGGAAATCGGCGTCCATAACACCAATTTTTAAAGATGGTAAGAAGAATGATGTTACGTGTTATAAACCAATTTCCAAACTAACAAATGTTTCGAACATTTTTAAGTATATATGTATAATTTATAAAAAGTTATCTTTTCTTTCAAAATCGATTATATCACCATCTCAGCATGGATTTTGTCCAGGTAGATCTACCACAACAAATTTAACCATTTTCACAGATTATTGTATTTCATCATTTGAACTTGGACATCAAGTTGAAATTGTTTACACTGACTTTATCAAAAACTTTGATAAATTATCTCATAGTATACTTTGTGCTAAGTTGCAATCCATGTGATTTCATTCCTAGATGTTAAAGTGGTTAAAATCGTATTTATCAAATAGAATATGCAAAGTCGTTATTAGTGATTATGAATCTTTTCCATACTTCCAAACATCTGGCGTGCCGCAGGGTAGTATTTTAGGACCTTTGTAGTTTAATTTATTTATAAATAATATTTCTAACTATTTTAAAAAAGTAAATTTTCTTTTATATGCAGATGATTTGAAAATATATTACAAAATTTCTAATATTTCTGAGGCTCTAGATCTTCAGAACGATTTAGATAATCTTCTTGACTGATGTTCTCTAAATAAACTTTCATTAAATCTATTAAAATATGTCCATATTTAATTTTCTCGTAATCCAATTTAACTGGTTTTCAAAATTGGTGATTACAGGCTGCTCACTACTGAAAGTAAAATGGATTTAGGTGTTGTTTTTGTTGCGGCGCTGACTTTCACCTCGCATATAAATTATATTATCCCTAAAGCTTATTCTATACTAGCGTACTCGTATATTAGAAGAAATTGTTCCGATTTCACTAATCCACATACCTTAAAAATAGTGTGTACTTCCTATGTAAGATCAAAGTTGGTATATGCCTCTATTGTTTGGAGTCTCTTTTGCTAAGTCAACCTATCACGCATAGAAAGAATTCAGCGGGTCTTTCTAAAATTTGCTCTTTCTTCAATTAACTTTGGTGATTTTGTGTCTTCTTATATTTCGATATGCTGGTTTCTGAGCTTACAGCCATTGCAATATCGCCGTATTTATCATATCTTGTTATTTTATTCGATATAATAGCTGGTATAATTGATTGTTCTGAATTATTGTCGCTTATACCGTTTTATGTTCCGCAGAAATCACTCAGATATCATTATATATTGAATGTAACACGCCATTCCACAAATTATGCCCATCATAGTGCTTTGAATCGCGGATTTATTGAATTCAGTATCCTAAATGGGATTGCAAGAAATGAATACCCAATTCAACACCTAGAGTTTTGTATGTCTAGAAATAATTATCATTTCATTTTCATTTTTACATTTTATTGTTTAAAGTCTTAAATGTACACAATAATTTAATATTTAATTGTAAGAGTTTAGTTAAAGAGCATAACTTTTCTACTTAAACCTAAATTTACGAAGTGATAATAATTTTGAATATGTTATATGAATTTAGAGGAAAAAGTGTTCTATATAAAACCCTTGAACTTTACTTATGGCTAATGAGTCAGGAGGTAAAATACCATATAACTAACAACATAAAGATCGTATGTGATCATGTGATGAACATGAACATTTTTCAATAAACTTGTCTGTAAGACACTTTATTTTATCTTTAACTAAAGGTATACTATAGCGTGAATGAAGACGTGAAGTGGAAAAATGCCACGGTAGATTGCACATCATTTTTAGAATTTTATTTTGACTTATTTGGAGGCGTCTCAAGTGACAATTCGAAATATTATGCCATACTGGCGCACCATAAAACATTATTGCATGAAATATTACTTTAAGTATTATAAGTTTATTTTCAATGCTTAATTTGGATTGTCTATTGATGAAAGGATATAAAACTCTAATGGCGATGTTGATTTTGTTTACAGTGTAGCTTATGTGTTCATTGTACAAGATTTTCTTGTCATGTATTATGCCTAGATATTTGACTTTTGGCATCCAAGGAACATCCACACCGTTGATCTTAATATTCGAACTCGGCAGAAAACAGTTTTTTCTTTTCCGGGTAAAGTAGATGGCTTGTGTTTTTGTTGGATTAACTAATATTTTCCACTTGTTAAAGTAGTTAGTAACAATATCTACTGAATTTTGAAGATTGTTCAGAATATCAGATGAGTATATGTATGAACTTAGAATAGCGGTGTCGTCTGCGAATATTGATGACTCGCAACCGTTTAAATGTGGGAAGTCATGCGTGTATATATTATATAGTACAGGAGAAAGGCAGGAGCCCTGAGGACACCCAGCTGTGACGGTGAAAATATTCGAATGTTCATTCCCTATATGAACGGTGAATAATCTGTCAGTCAGGTAATTTTTTATCAATTTGACTGTAGGAATATCTAGACCAATGTTTATCAGCTTACTTAATAGTGCATCGTGCCAAACAGAGTCAAAAGCTGATTTGACGTCTATCAATAACATAGCTGTAGATTTTCCCTCGGAAAACCCTTTTTTAACTATTTTCTTAATTCGGGTTAGTGGCTGGACGGCATTATGTTCTGACCTAAATCCGAATTGCTGAGTGGGTAAAATATTATTATCATTTATGTACCTAACAATCTTTTCCTGAATGATTTTTTCTAGTATTTTACTCATTGTATTAAGCAAACTGATTGGTCGATAGGATTCTGGATTGGAGATATCCTTGCCAGGTTTATGTACAGCAATTTTAATAATTTTAAACTGTTCCTTTTTAGATATTTAAAATAAAATAATTTACATATTTACCTAACTTTCTTGAAATGTCTTAACGCAATTCTTAGTCTGTAAGGATTTATATGTCCGTAGACCTAAATAAATTAAATGAAAATGAAATGAAAATGGAAATTAAATAAATGGGAACGTTGCATTAACGTTGAAAACAAATAACAGGAGACCAGAGAATGAACGTTATAAAATATAAGAAAAAATCTCCGTTGACGCATATTAACGTCGTCTTATGAATTGTGAGTTGTATGAGCTAGATGCCATCACTGACGTAAATAAATGCATAAGAATTGTTGAATATGATTTGAATTAATTAGAGGTAACCAGTATTGAGCAATGTGACCATTTCTACTGAAATATGCAACCCTGCATTCTGCAGGAATTCTCTGTTCTCCTTTTTGTACAATATTCAAATAGTTTTTTAGTCTCTAATAAACGTTCTTATAAGAAACATCGTGTGTTCGTGTTTTACGTTTTTTGATTTGTACCAAAACGGGATCCATCGGCTCCAACAAGAATAAGTCATTTGAAAGGATAAATATGATCAAACAAAAATTATTTTTGAGCATGGACTGTGTAGACGGAGGATAAGCGGAGCTCCCTTGGAATAAGCAGTTGACGAGACGAATAGGGGAATCGCAAACACGGAGAACAAGCCAAACTCTTTGACTGGAATAATCATCGTTGGGTTGGCGGGCTCATGGAGTTTTAGTCGCTATGAATCACTTCGACGGGAAGCGTCGCGCATTTTGCGTGCGCGAATTTTACGAGAACTAGGCGTCTATATTGTGCTGAATATGGACTACGGCGAATTAGTGAAGCTCCGAGTGCTAATTTAATTAAAATATGGGTAAAGCGTTTTGAAGAGACCGGTTCAAGATTTAACCCACAAGCAAATGGTCGCCCAAGATCGATTTTAATCGATTTTCCAATTTTGACAATATTCTTTCCTCTGACGAGGCTCATTTCCTTATGAATGGGTTCGTAAACCGTCAAAATTGTCGTTACTGGAACAGTGAAAATCCCAAAATCAAACACCAGAAACCATTGCATAGTCCTAAAGTGACAGTACGGGCTGCAATCTCTGGCAGAGGAATAATTGGTCCTTTTTTCTTCGAAAATGCGCAGGGCCAAAACGTCACGGTTAATACGGAACGCTATATTGAGATGGTGGACGGATTTTTGGCTCCAGAAATTGAAAGTTCAAGAATAGTGAATTCCAGAACTTGGTTCCAACAAGATGGAGCTACCTGTCACACATCAAATGACTCCATGTCGGTGGTGAAGCAGATGTTCCCTGGCAGACTGATTTCGAAAAGAGGTGATATCCCAGGCCTCCACGTAGTCGCCTCTTGACTTTTTTTTGTGGGGATACCTCAAACACAAAGTCTACAGTAATAATCCAAGAAACATCGTTCAGCTCAAGGAGAATATCCGTGGTGAAATGACAGCCATTACACCAGTATTACTGAAGAAAGTTTTCAATAATTTTCGTTTGCGGTTAGAGGAGTGCCGTCATAGAGAGGGTCACCATTTAGATGATGTTATTTTTAAAAAATAAACTCCATTTATTGCTCTAGAATTATTTTAACCATACCTTTTGTATTTATTTTTTAATCTATTTTTTAAATATGCACGTTCTATTGCGCCATTCTGTATAAAATTTATAAAAATCTAATATGATTTTAACGATGATATGATTATTAAAGGCAAAAGAAAATACGAAAAAAAGACTAATTTAAAAGTTATATGCCGATAATCTGGAAATATAAGATAATCCGTACGTGATAAAGGCTGCTCACAATTTAATTGGAAATAAAAGTTTACAAGAAAGTCTGAAAGTGTTGCAGAATGTGCCTTTTGTAAGAATCAGGAATTATTTAAAACATTTTAAATGGCTTGGTAGTAAATTGTAAATTCGTGCTACTCTTACTATAAAAGCACGACCCATGAGGTGGTTATTTTAGGAATAAGAAGCTTCTTATTATGAGTGGAATGTGAAAAATTAAACGAATTAAAAAGAAATTGAGGATTACACAATCAAATCATCATCAGTTCAATCTGCATCAGTTTTATTAACAAATGGAAAGCAAAAGAGACCTTCTTCTTGCACGGCCCCTATAACGAGTTACTCAGAACTGAGATAGATCGTAGGATAATTTGTGTTGTGCTTTAACATGTAACTAAAGAGATTTTTCCTTTTGGGCGTTTCTTCGTACTTTATCGTTATAAACATTAATCTTGTGATTATTTATGTTGTTCCTAATTTAAGAAAAGTAAAAATATTGTCATTATATATTTATAGTTTAGCTAGTGACGAGTACTACTTGCTATTGGTAAAAAGAGCCCCATCAAAATTTGGCGAAACATAGTCCTTCTCATGAGAACTAATGTGATTACAAAGCAATTAGAGAAAACGCACAGCACTTGTTTCAAAAACCAGCGCTAATGCAACTAGAAGCATTTCTTACAATCTTTTAATCATTACCACCAAACGGTTATAAAAAATCGGCATTTACAGGCAAATATTGATTTATTTATGCACCTTGTCAGGTCTTATAGCAACAGTACACCGTCTCTAAGGTTAGTGAACGTCTTGTTAACATAATATATTAGACATATATATATATATATGTGTATATGTACATATTAGCATAAATATAGGGATTTCCTTTTTCGTTTTCAGGTCAAGTTAAATACAACACACACAGCCATGTTAAATTGCAATTAGCATTAGCAATTGATGCAATTGGTTTATATTGTCTAATTCATGAAACAATTAGAAATAGTTCAACTAATTCCCATTAGATAATTGAAATTTTTATTCTAATTGTAAAACTAATTGCAATTAGTTGCCATTACCACAAAAAATTGGTTTACTTTTACAATTAGAAATCTAATTGACTTCTACTAATGCAATTACATATTCAATTATTTTGATGTTTTCAAAAACAAAAAAAAACAAAATATTCATAACATGAATTTCACACATATACATATATAATATACATTGTATATATATAACTTATGTACATAATATGTACTACATATATTACATACTAACTGTTTAATAGCTAGAATGACCGGGTATATTCGCTTTCAGCAATACAATCTTTTCAAAAGAAAAGTCCGTCAAGCGACCCCGCCTTGGACTATTAATAAAGGGGGCATACAGTGAATCACATCATTACTTGTTCACGTCAATAATTCTTTGGAAAAAATGTATTTTTATCAAAATAATTGATTCTAATTCGAGCTAATTGAATATGTAATTGCATTAGTACAAGTCAATTAGATTTCTAATTGTAAAAGTAAACCAATTTTTTTTGGTAATGGCAACTAATTGCAATTAGTTTTACAATTAGAATAAAAATTTCAATTATGTAATGGGAGTTAGTTGAACTAATTCTAATTGTTTAATGAATTAGAGAATTTCACGAAAGAAGGTTAATTAGCAATCATTAGCATTATCTAATCATTATTTAACATGTATGAACACACGTAAAGCTATGATTCCGATGAAACTTTTATTTCATTAGAATGTTTGGTCCCTGCCTTGCTTATGTATGAAATACAATTGCTTTTAAGTGACCGTCTCTTGATTGGTTAAAGCAGTGGATCCTTTTGAGGTAGTTTTCGAAAAAATATAACCTAATGACACCTCCAGGCTATGACGCGCATCAAACAGTCATTTTTCCGCATGCAATGGCTTTTCCACAATCACTTCTGGATTCTCCGAGCTCCATATCCGAGAATTGTGCTTGTTGACGTAACCACCGAGTGAGAAATAAACTTCATTGCTGAAGAAAATTTGTTCGATTGAAAACCCACGTTTGAATCACCACTCTTGTAGTAAGTTTTAACTATTTTTATGCATTCTTTATTTGTTAAAAGACACATATTCGTAAATGGCAAACCTCTCACTAAATAAATAACGCTTCACATGATAGGTATTTAACAGCTGACAGCCTTGCCAGACCCTATAAATTAAGAAGAGTTTCACAAAAAAACTATTCTTTGAAAAAGTTTTATTATGTTAATTATTAATATTAATGGACGTAGATATTAATATGTATTTGCTTATAATGCGTATATTTTATGTATTGCGCAACTCACAATCACAAAAATTGGTGGTAAGTGGAATTACATTTCTGACAAAAATTTGCATTGCCAAAGCAAAAAAAAAAAAAAAATCTTTTTTTAGACATATTAAGGTATTTAATTATATTTACGCCTCGATTGATGAGTTATGCTGTTCATTTGATTTTGAAAATAAATATTGAGAGTGTAAAATGGCGTTCACAGTTAATGGCAGGCTACTGTAGTACACCAATTTTCTGCATTCAATAGCTTTTGTTCGACAAATGAGGCAGGAGCTAACGCAAGATATACACTTGAATTAACTTCACATGGTGATAACTCAGTACGTAAATGATTTTATTGTATAAATATAATAATGAATGTCGGTTGTTATAAAAATGTTTAAAGCTCTTAATATTACTTATTGTTAATTCCAGGAAAATACATTCTGTAATTTATTCTTCTACCAATCGAATTTATTACAGCACTCGGGGGTGGTTGCACTTGCATCAGTTGTAATTCTATCGCACAAAATAATAGCTTTCCTTGCCTTGTTTATTTTCCACATACACTAATTGGATTTACATTGGTAGTTATTGTATTTTTACATTTCTATTAGTTCGAACTTGCGTTATATTGAACCTACATATATTTTTTCCTTCAATGGCTGGATTTCATATAGAAGACCATTTAAATACAGTGCCAGCTCTTGTTGTGCCATGACAAGTGTAATTATATAATCTACACCAATAGTTTGCAGACAAAAGCAGTAACATCCCAAGGAAAAGTCGACAAAAATATGTCCAGAACAGCGTAAAACTGTTAAAAGCTAGTCTCGAATAGGCCCACGTTATGATACTAAATTTTCTAACATTCCGTTGCAATGACTTCGGCTAGTTCTATTGCCAAATCGACTGTTGGGACATATCTTATAGCACATTCCTTATAAGCTAATTAGCATACAAACAAATATGCACACTTTAGTTTTGCTATTATCATCCAAATTGATTAAAATAAGAAATTTGAATTTATTTTTAAACATATCTTAAATGAAATTCATTCTTAAATTTATTTAGTCATAACTTCTGAGTAAGAGTTATCCATATTTCGGTTTCAAGTAAAGTTAAATAAAACACACATAAAGCTATGATTTCGATGAAACTTTTATTTCATTATAATGCTTGGACCTTGCCATTATGCACAATGTCATTTAAATGACTGCCTCAGGATCGGTTGCAGCAGTTGATCCTTTTGAGGTAGTTTTTGAAATAACACCTCCACTACCATAATGCGCACTAAACGGTTACTTTTTCCGAATGCAGTGGCTTTCCCACAATCACTTATGGGTTCTCCGAGCCCTACATATGACAATTTTGCTTACTGACGTAACCACCGAGTGAGAAATGAGCTTCATCGCTGAAGAAAATGTTGTTCATTGAAAGACCACGTTTGAATCACCATTTTTGTAGTAAGTTTTAACTATTTTTACGCATTCTTCGGTCCACAGTCGTAAATGGCAAAACTTTCACTAAATAAATAACACTTCAGATGACAGGTATTTAACAGCTGACAGAAACCACAAAATGCATAACCCTATAAAACCTGATCATTTTACGCCAGATATTTTAGAATTTGTCTTCCATATAGACGGTAACGCAAGCCAGGCGTCTGAAAATATGATTAGTATTTACCATTCTCATAATGCGACAGTACGAGCAAATCATACGCAACTTTGGTTTCATCTATTTCGTCCAGGTAATTTTGATATCAAATATACACCTAGCTCTGGAAGGTCAATCGTCGAAAATGCCGATAGAATAATGGCAATCGTCAAGTTTGACCGTCATGTAAGCGCTGTTGCGATTGCTTTGGTACTAAAAATCGTACAAAAAAAACCACTTGAAACTACTTGAAATAGGCCGGATAGAAGAAGCCCGATAATATGGATGCCACATGACTTAACGCAAAAAAACTTTATGAGACCAATGCCCATTTGCGAATTGCTGATAAATCGCAATAAAATCGACCCATTTCCGAAGCGGATGGTAACTGGTGATGAGAAGTAGGTCACTCATGACGATCTCAAGCGTGGTCAAATGGCGGCCAATTCAGTATTGACGATCGGCAAGGTTTAACTGTGCGTTTGATGAGATTGGCACTGAGCAGTCTACTAGGAGGTGTCTTCTGCATCCAAACTCTTAATTCGCAACTGTACTATCAACAAATGGACCATCTAAAGGAAGCAATTGTTTTCCATCAGGATGGCACCAGGCCCACACATATTGATAGTGATCCGCCAGAAGCTCCGAAAGCTTGGTTGCCAGGTTCTTATGTATCCAGGTTCTTATGTATCTAAATGATTACCACACGGAAACGACAGTAATCCGCGAATGTAGTTCTATTATCGTTCATATTCGTTCCCGTGTGAATCGCTCTCTATTCCCGGGCCATCTCCCAAATAGGACGTAAGCCCTGTTACCACCCTGATATAGACATGCTTACATTATTCACAAATATCTCTATTTTTGTAGCCAGTCTGTCTCCAAAGCTGCGAATCAACCCAGGAACCGGTAGCTGAAAATCATCAGTCAATGACCTTTTGGGGTAAATTCCAAGTTGGATGATGGACCGTGAGGCCCGAAGCGGAATTATATCATCTTGGACGTCGACTCCGATCACGAAAAAATATGAGTTGCATCGAATTCCAGCTTCGATTCAGTACGATAGGAATGAACTAATATGTACCAGTTAAACCATTATATGACTACAAAATTCCAACAATACATTTCTTCATTTTATAAAACTTAAGTATACGAAATAGATTAGAAAGGGAAATAAATGCTGGCCATCGATGTTGTTAAAATTAAAAAGGATTACTAAAAATCTGTTCTTGAAGTGCGTGATATCTGCTCTTATTAAATTAGTTTTAGATTAATAATATCCAATATAATAATAAAAAATATTACGAATTTGCTGCTTTCAATAGGATGAATGGAAATATATGATTCTTAATTGTAAAGAATTTGATAACAAATAGAAGCTTCTTTTTAAATGTAAATATGTCAAGCGATTTGAAGACGAAATATCATAAATGATATTGGTATTTGCACATTTCTCGTCAATTTGTCATGCCTAAATAACACACTAATAACAATGACTTTTTCTTTGTATAAACGTTGGACAAATGCAATTAGTTTCCCATATTAAGAAAAATTCAAGAAAGAGCAGACCAAAAATTCCTAAACGTAACTTAAAATATGTAGGTCCTTACTATGAAATATTAAAGCGCACTTCCTCCAAATCGAACAGAAAGTTTGGCATAATTAACACATGGCTCTCCAATACTTGAATGTTTCTTTTATGAGATCAATATAAATCAAATAATTTGTTTAAAGCAAACTTTACTTTGAGATTAATTCATTTACATGTAAGTTAAAGATAAGCTTGTTATCAAAAATTACTCTAAAACATTTAAAACTATCAACTATGTCTGTACGGCATTAATAAATATGAACTGATGCACCGTCATTTTGTAGATTACCCAAAAATAATTGTCGTAGTTTTATTAGTGTTTATAGAAAAGATACATCTTCCACTTAATCACTACATTTGATTTTTAAATATTAGCAAATCGATTGCAAATGGAAACCATAGAATACCATTATTTGGTCTCAAATCATTGATAGATATTTAAAGACAAAATACAATCAATGATCCATAAATAGACCTCTGGGGATGCATCACTATGAAATGGAAGAATTCTTGATGCATAGCTGTTATACTACAAAAAAAAAAAAAAAAAAAAAAACTGTTTGCGGTGTTAGATAATTGAACCAGGAATGAAGCTTTTCAATTGAACTGGTACGATATTTTTTCGAAGGCCTTTTTCCAGATTTGGAGACAGAAGAACGCGTCTTCCATTACCAATATTTGTTCTCATTTCGTCTGTCAGTCCTTCTATCCTTCCCCATCTTTCCCGTTTTTTCTTACTAAATCCAGAATGACAAGCATTTAGAATGACTTCCAAATAGTAATTACTTTTAGGTTTCATTACATGCTGACAATTTTTGCTCAATTTTGATACCTGCAGTATGTTGCCTAATTTTCTTCCTGGTTTTATGGAATATATATGTATATGCTTGTAGGCACAATTCCTTAGAGACGATAGTCTAGTAAATATTTTCAAAATTGCGTTGGAAGGAAATTTCCTCAAATATGCATTTCCCTAATGAATTATAAAAATCTTTTTTATATAACAAATTTTTTTATTTGAAAAGGAAGATGATTGCTATCACTACACACTTTCCTATTGAAATTCAGAACTTTCCTTTTAATACTGAAACCAGAACAATTGAAATTGTACGCATTTTCATGTATTATGGAGAAAATATGAAATTGAAATTAGATTTTATATATAATGTTGGGTAAACATAAATTGAAAATGCGAATTCACATAACTCCGTTTGTTACGTGTTTTTTGGGATGTTCTTTTGAAGTTTACTTGCATTTTCGATTACTGTTTGTCTTTTACAAATTATTTAGGAATCAATATTCGCAGTTGCTTCAAATATGTTCATTTTTACGCGATTGAATTGCTTTCATGTGAGAATCGCCCGAATATTTAACTTAACTTTCAACTGCATTAAAGGTATTCAATATCTCTAATATTGCATTTCGCAGTAGATCCTTTCTTCCAGCATATCTACTTAAAAATATATCTGTTTTGCAATTTACTATTAGGTTGCTTTTTAGCATTTGGGAGCTTCGAATTTGTTTTCTTTTATGTTTTTAATTGTTATTTTTTATTGATAATTTTTATACTAATAATATATTAATGATTTCACAGAGCAGTTTTTCCCCAACTAGTGTTATATTATAATTTGATTTTGATTCGGGCTTTAGGCTCATAAATTACAATTTGTACATCAAAATGAAATAAAATGAATTTCCATTTAACATTGAGATCGCTTAAAAATGAAAATTTATAGTTTATAGTGAGAAAAAACCCATTGAAAATGGGAATGTTTAGATGGGGATGTAGTTTAAGCAATTATTTAGTTAAAAAAAATTCATGCCCCGTCTGTAAGTTCACAATTTTGTCTCATTCATTTTTCAACTCCTTTTTTGATTTAGTGGGTTATACAAAACGCTGTCTTTGTCTACGTGGCTGAACACAACTCGTTTCTCTGGTAGGCTTCTTTTTCATTTATTTTTCAATTTCTGCTTCGATTTAGTGGGTTTGTATACTTGTATAAATTTATAAAGTAAATACCAAATTCTGATATAAACGGATAATTTCTTTTTCACATCGAGAATATGATGAAATTGGAAGAAGTCTATCTAATAATGAGAATTTGTATTTGATATTGGAAAAAGAACAATTCAAATTGAGAATTTTCTTTTGAAAAGTCAAAGGTTGAATTTAGTCCATAAACTGGCAAGTTTTTTCATAATTAGCTTTTTCGTCCCAATTGTGATGCATTTTTCAGTCACCTCTCCCACGATTGATGCGTTTTCTTAAAATGTTTATGAGCTGGGACGGTCCTTTACACCATTTGTGTAATAATACGATTGTTGGGAAAACACTGAAAATGCACATTATTCCAAACCTGAATCCAGTCCTTGTATAATGGCTAATTTTTTTTTTCATACATTATGTATCAAGTTGTTCTTTCGTTTAACGAAAATAGTACTTCTTGGTACTTGGTCAATAACATCGCCGGTATTTAGAGCGATTCTTTTAAAAACTACATTAATTGGAATGGTTCTATCCAGTTTGTATAAAATACCACTGTGTGTTACTATCAGTTAAAGATAAAATTGTTGAAAAAATATGATAGGTCAATACATTGTGTTTAAAGAATCCGTTTTTGACATGACCATTTATATAATGACGAATGAATATATTGGCGAATATACTTGGCGATGGAAATACGAATTTGACTCGGGACGAAATATCAATGTCAATTGTTATTATTTCAAAGAAAAATTATCCATTTCAGTCGGTCTTTTCTCAATATCACACCAAATTCTCGTTATCTTAATTTCAGTTTAAAATTCTCATTCTCAATTGCTTTTTTCTCAAACTTAGTTGAAAATTTTAATTTTAAAATTATTACTTTTTTCAATTTTCAATCGTTATTTTCTCATTTTTAAACTGTTACTATTCTCAATTATCAATTGTTATTTTCCCAATGCGAAATGAAAGTTCTTGTCATCAGTAGATATTTTCTGAATATTAAATTAAGATTTTCATCATCAATATATCTTTTAACTTTTTTAGTAGGAAATGAGATTCCATCCATCCTTTCCCACAACGTCGCAATTGAGGTACGAAAGCGGACCTGAATGAGTCGCCCCAGGTGTTTCCTTCCAATTTTGTCCATGTTTGAGGGCAAACCCGAAGAGAATGTCGTATTTTTTCTCTTTCATTTTTTTTCCTGTGACCAGTCAAAAGCGTTTCAGTATCAAAGGATCTTATGCCGACTGTTTTTCCCAACATCAAATGGAGACTTTCAATTTCAAATGTCCCTATCTCTGGCTAAGAGTTGAACATGTACTGCAACATGTGTCTATTAACGCAATGCTACGTTGTCAATTAATTCCAGAGCGTAAATAAAAGTCGAAGCTGAAAATTGCGGCGATTTCTATCTAACATTGTCTCACAAAGGACATTTTATTGAAAAGCGTTCCATATTTGCAGCTTTCCCATTTATAATTCCCAGCAAAAGAGCCGCAAAAAATATATCCTTCGCTTTTGAACCACTTAAACACTGTGCATGAATGATTCTTCCCTTGCTGGCGCTACTGCTACCAATGCTGCTGCCTTATATTCCTGTTTATTTTCGCTTTGCCATTGTCTTCGTTTTTATGCGTGTGACGTCGTCCATCACAATTGGATTTGAAATTATATATACATACTTGCATACGAGTATATATGTAGTACCAAAAAGAAGAATGAAAAGCAAAACAATATGGATATTTCTTCAATAAGCCAGAACGAACCTTTGACCACCGCCACCACCTACCTCATTATTGCTCATCACCGGTCGAAGGTTTAACTTAGTTATGCAAAATGTTTGCAGGAATATTATTAGATATAACGCGTCACGAAAACTAGAAGGATATGGAAACATGGAGGATATATGGAAACTTACATTATCTGAGGAATCAGCTGCGGAAGAGTTGCGCTTTTCAGCATCTGAACCACCGCTAGCGTTGGCACCCAAGGAAACATTGGGAGCTTCTTCACCATCCCCACCAGCTTCATCGGCTTTTCTACGTCGAACTTCAGACATTTTTCTTACTACGCGTTCCGGCTACCGTCCAAGTTATTTCTCGCGTTTATTAATAAATATAGCGTCAACAATATATCTATATTTCTCGATGTATTTTCTGCCAATTCAATTGGTTTATCATCAACTTATCCACACAAGAATTCCATACACACACCGAGGATTTCAATTGTTTATCGATACTAGAATTCGACAGACAAAAATATTAGAATTTGTGTACAACGTTGGCTTCTTTCTATAAAGTTGTCTTGTTCTGCGCCGCCTCAGAGTAACAAAAGGTGGTTGTAGTAAGACTTCGCTGGATTTTATAGAAAAAGAACTGAGCCGAAACGATTTCCTATTTGTAAATGCAATTAAGGATTTTCAATCACTTCACAGGTGTTCACTTTTTTTATTGTTATTGGAATATTTTTTTCTTGGTAGTGTTTTGATTGCTTCTACATCTGAGGCTTGTTCTACTTCACAACCGAACCGTATGCTTTGAAATTTCCCAGTTGATTAGTATATTTTTTTCTAATATTATATTTTTTTGTTCCCTTTTGTTCAATATTTGTACTAGCGGCAGGGTTACCAATTCAACGTTGCTTTGATCTAGAATAGCGACAGAACTTTTATTTCCTGCGGAAGTGTAGATGGCGCTGATAATTCCATAAATAAATTAAATTCAAATGAAATGATGGGCCTGTTTCTTTATCTCGAACGATAGGTTTAGTTCCTACTCTAAGCGAAAAAAATCCGATTTCCGTTTCTCTAACTCTACTTCTGCGCGAACGCTGAACGCTTGCGTTTCTCTATTTAGCACGCATACTATTATGTTAAAATCACTCATTTGCTGTTGTGTTGTAGATATAATAGTGCAGGAGCTGCAGAATCTGGTAGAACATATGGCAATTATAACAGGACAAACAGCTGTTTGTTGTTATTATGTTGCCCCTCTTTCTCTCTTATTTACATTTCTTTTTCTCTCTTCTTTACAGCTGATCACTTGTAAGTAAAGTTGTATGTACATCCGAACACTTTTGAATGATTTTTGCTACTTTTGGGGGAAATGGCAACAAAAGTGCAAATTTCCGATCTGGCAATGATGTGATTAACAAATACAGAAAGGCCGAATTTTAAGGTGGGAATACACGACATGTATTTTACATATCGCATGTCACTTTTATGACCCGTCTGTTTTTCGTATGTCTGTCAAAATTATGAAAAAAACGCTGCGTTCAATTTTATGTGTCCAAACGTGCATGTGTAAACCACATAACATTGCCATTAACAGCTGATGTTGTTATGGTACAAAAAACCATTTTTGTTTTTTTTTCATTAATACTCTTATTTATATTGTTAATAAATTACTTACTTTTGCGTTTTGTCTTTTCATTTTAAATTATTTTTATTTTATTTTATTTTTATTTTTTTTTTTTTTTTTGTAGTCGTTGAACACCTGACGCTTTGTTGTTTACAATAAAACAGTTGACTGCGATGCGGTTTACATACGAAAATAGAGCACGCTCTATTTCAAAAATTTACATATGTATTGCATATGGCATGGTGCATATGGCATGTTTGACATGGGCCACACGGCATGCATAATTTTTTGATATGTAAAAGTGACATGCGATATGTAAAATACATGTCGTGTATTCCCACCTTTAACGTTCGTAAATACAAGAGAATGAAAGCTTTCGAGATCGAGAAACCCAATTTGAGTGACTCGCTTCCGTTCGCTGGATTTTCGTTCCAGATTGAGAAATAGGCCATGAATGTACCGATAAGACAAAACATATCAGTAAACTCTCTCAATATGAGCCTACATGGCATAAGTTTATGCGATATTTTGCTTTTCTGACATTCGTTGACAATGCCGAAGAGAATGACTATATCAACAAGGGAAGCAACGTCGGTAAACTACCTTAAGCACTAACACCGACCAAACGTTGCGGTGAGTAATTGGGCCCATTTGGCATAAACTAGAGCGATTGCTTAGTGTTTCTGACAATCCTTGGCAATGCTGCCATTAGCAGTAAGCATTTCGGCAACTCTTCACGTTTTCTAAACTTTTTGACTAAATTATTATGCCCGTTCCGCTGCGAGGCTAAAGTCAGTTATGAACCTAAATCTTGCCAGTGAAAAAATGTTGCGATATTGCCAGCTCTTCTTTTGTAGTTGATTTCAATTTTGAAATCAAAATTTTAAGTCAGCATAATACTAGTTTAATCGGCGAAAATTTCCAATACATTCACAATTGCAAATTGCAACTCCAATGTCCGTGGTATTTGAAATTGTGGTAACTATTACTTATTGAAATGTTTATTGCCTTGAAAACAATATAGTTTTGCATATTTTAAAAAATAAAATTGGGATATACACACATATATTCCATGTAGAGATAAAGGACGACCACAAATTTAGTTCTTATGTGTTTCCATAGTTTATGAAAATATTTTTGTAATGTTTGAAAATATTTCGACTATTCTCTTTTTTAAAGTTAATTTCGAATGGTACACAATAGATTTTCTTGGTATGTTTGGAATGGTAGAAGGGTTTTCCACCGAAAAACATTTTCAGCCTATGACAAGCAACTGCATTTGTCAAAATTACGTGGCGTTTAAAATTGATGTACACATAATTTCTTGAAAATGTGTTCATACCTGCTTAATAGATTTGTATCTTGTTGTTGTTGTTAAATCCTTTTAAATGGATTTAAACCTATTGATGTTAAATTTGCTAGAATTTACGTGCTAAACATTTGCCAATTTTTTTGCAAGTAGGTTTAAAACAGTCAAACCTAAGGTTTAATATAGTTATGACCCACTTTTTTATACTAATAAGTTGGTAGTTTGTTAACTTTTGACGAGTAAAACACTGGTAAAATAGTTATCACTAAATCAGTTTGAGACCAGTACCGGATATTGAAATTGTGGCGGAAATTGTGTGGAAATGGAATTCCATTTGCAACTTTATATTGGCAGAAAATTGGCAAATGTTTAGTATGAAAGTTTATCAAAATTACCGGTAAATAAGTTCAAATCTATCAGAACCTTGTGTTAGTTTGGCATCCCATTTCAGAAATAAAAAAGCCACATTTTAGAAACATAAAAGTATTAGGTTCTAATGTAAAATTTTCAATTCATATGGTTTGGGAAAAAGGAACCCAGGTCATATTAGATACAAGTCTGCCAAACTTTGATTGTACTTTTAGATTTACTTCCCTACCAAAGCTTGTAGTATTGCAAAGAAGATGGAAACGTACAAACCAACTTTTTTTCTCTGGAGTGAAATTTGCTTGTTTCCAACTTTTAGCGTAATTTTGTCTCCACTCGTTCTTTTTTCCAACGTTGAACTTTAATAGTTCATCGTCTTTTAATGCCATATGTAATGGTATTCACACATTATTGATCAATTTACTATAATTTGCAAAAATGGTAATAAAATAAAGAAAGTTAAGGAGTTATTTTGTGAATAGAGTAACGAAAGGTGCGTGATCATCTACTATCTTGGCTCTCTAATTATCTCGACATTATCTCCAGAGAAAAATAATTAGTCTATATGTTTCCATATTCGTTGGTTGTTGTATCAAAAATTGTCATTATTTTCCAACTCTGCTACAGCCACTTGTCAAACCATTTACCGCCATGTTGAAAAAAAAGAGATGGATATATGAATACTTAAAGAGGAGACAGTTGCGTGTTCACCACGCCGCGTTGCAAATAAGAGTAAGTATGAATTGAAGGCAGCATTTTAAGTTGTAGATGGACCGACAATAGAACAGTTTAAGAAATAAAAGTTACTATTTCGGGTCAGTTTAACTTTCTTAATCCTTAAAATAACATTTTGAGCTTAATTTCCCTGGTGTAATTGTTTACACTCCCCAAAACTACAACGTTGCTTGTGGGGGGAATTAAGAGCTGTTTTGTTGTTTTCACCATCGCTTTCGCAGTTGAGTTTGATTCGTCGGAGAAAATTCACGTGTGCTCGTGCGTTCGTCTGTCGTCATAGTCGCCGTCGTTGTGTGCATTCAAGTGATTTTTTCTTTCATTTCCATTTTTCAAACAACAAAAAGTTTTGTTTGCAAACAAACTGCACATTTGCAAATGTCTAAAACAGCAAAATTACTCTATTTTTAACAGATAACTTCCAACTCCCTCAATATAAAAAAGGAAAAAAGTGTTAGTGTTAAGCAATATTTTCATCGCCCCCAAAATCCCCTTCAACCCGAATGTGAAAAATGTTCAAAAGCATTTACTGAGTTCCCTACCGAAAGTGTCTATGTCAGAAGAGGAGGGAGCATAGGAAAAAAAAGAAGAAAAAACGTACGTACGTCTTTATCATTAGCAAAAGTGCAAAAATATTTCAATCTATATATATAGATGTGTATATATGTACATACATACGTATATATGCATATGCTATAATAGTGTGAGTGCTTTGTGAACGTTTAGAAATAGAAGAATAAGTAGTTTTGTTTTTTTTTTTTCTTTGTACCAATAAAAGAAGTGAAAAGCCAATACGGCATATTTGTGGAAAAAGTGAAAAAAATCTTAGAGTACAACTAAATAAAAAAATTGCTTAAATTAGTTGGCATACATGTTAGTAGGGGAAAAAGAAGAAAACCTATAGCGAAAGTGTCCCATTGATTCAGAATAAAATTGCTGCAAAACCAAACATTTTGAGTTACAATTCCTCGAGAATTTTCCCCCGTGGCTTTAAGGGTGAGATATCGTCGGAAGCCAAACGTTTTATTGAACCTGTTTTAGGATCGCTGTTGTCGCACAACAAAGTTAGCGTCGCCTTTTTGCAAGCTGATTGTAAATAATTTATAGAGGTATGTAAATGCTTGTTTGTTACATGTTCTTGAATTTCATAATTTCGTTTTCTTTCTTAGTGTTTTCTTAATATTTGCTCTAAATTTTTTTTTTATAGTATATTAAATTGAATTATTTTCCAATATGAACTCGTCCCTCCTCTCTGTAACCACCCAAGTTTTTGGCGTTTTTCTTCTTTATTGGGTTCTTCTTCTTGTTATTTTTTTTACGTCTGTTTTGAACCGGTCTATTCTGACAGAGCAGCCAGCGCCTCTGTTAACATTCTGGTTGGATTTTGCTGCTTATCTCATTTTTTCTCTTTCGCTCTTCGTCGTGTATGTTTGTGCTTTGCCTTCACATTGGCGCTTTCAGCTTTGGTTTTTTTCTTCGGTTTTTTTTCTTGTTTTGTTTTTATATTATTTTATTTTTTGTTTCAGCATTCGCTGCTTGTTCGCTACTCTTTTGTCACTTTACTATTATATTTTATAGTTCGTTCTGTTTTTTTTTTTTTTGTTTGGTCGGGCAAAGTGAATAGGATGCAAAGTTTATTTGACGAATTGTTGTTGGGTGTGTAGGGGTTATTGCCACATTGTTATGATTGAGAGTCGTTATGCGGAAATGCGGGGATTAAGAAGAATCACTTCCACATTGCTTTGGAAAAGAACAAGCAGGATCCAAACCGTCGCTGTTGTGATATGTTCGGTGTTGCCAGACAAATTAGGTGCCAAATTTGGAGGCAAAAAAGGGTGGTATTCGAAATTTACACTAATGTGCTGCTAAGTATGTACTAAAATTTAAGAGAATTGTTTTGAACAAACAAGAGTTTGAATTCGGCCGGCTCGCTGACGCCTTGAATTTCTTGAGGCTGTCTAGCTCGCTTAAATCACCTTCGACAAATCTCCGTAGATGTCGACTCGGAATTGGGTTTTTGACTGAGGTCTTTTGGAACTTGTGGTATATACTGCTGATATATAGGGTAAGATTAACTGAATAAATCACAAAATCCTGATTGATCTTGGAGTTTCAGTCGCATCTCCGTCTTTTATGGTCTAGGACACTTTAAAGTCTCAAAATCGGCTTTGTGGCTTAGAATTGCAATCATGAATAAAAATAAATTAAAATCAAAATTGAACTAAAATATGAAATTAGGCCACTTTTTACTGCATGTAGGTGTTAAAAGCGTCGATAAAAAGTCTGACGATTATGTATGTATATTTATGGAGATTTTGTTAGACATTGCAATATTTACTTTTTTCTTGTTTAATGCGTGCAGATTCTGCAAATTTAGCACTTTTTTAAGGGCAAATATTTCCTAACAAAAAAAAAAATGTCATGCGTTGACAGCCGCAGCTGACGCCAACGCCAACGATTTAGTTGCGGCTATGTGGGGAGCTGCAATGAAAATAATACTAATGGAAATAAGTTGTCTTCTGTTCTTTCTGTACGTCCAATTTTATTGAGCTGCACTACGTCAGTGTTTTTTCAGCGCTTTCAGAAATTGTAAGAATTATGGAAATGGCGGCATGATGGGGTATTAATTAACAGAACATCAATTAAAATCTGTTTATAGCCATGTACAAAATATTTGTTCAGAAACGGTAATTGAGAGCGCGTTGCTACCTGACCGATTTAAATCTCATTTAAGCACGCTTTGGTAAGCAGATTTTGCAGTATCTTCTGTTTGTTACAGTAGAATAGTTATTAAATTTTTTATTAGATCGTGTGAATTGAGATTCTGTTTAGTTTTTTTTTTTTTTGCAGCTTTTTTTATGAGCAAACAGTGCATTATCTAATACGCAACAATATACATGTTATTTCTATCTAAGAAAGAAATTCTGTGGCAAGAAAAATTCCCGTAGGAAATGTCGGTAACGGTATCTGTGCTGATTGGCATTGTCACCAGTACTACTGACCAGTTATACCTCATGCAATGCTCTCTACTGTTGACATTTAACATGTGCTTGTCATTGAGAATGCACTACTGACTGCGGTACTATAGACTAGGTGGTTCATCTGGGGCCAGTTGGAGATATTAGAACCAGAGATTCAGTAGCTCATTTTAGCAACTTTAGGCTGCACTTTTGCAAATTCTTTTTTAGATATACACACTACAATATATAATAAGGAGTATAAATTCAAACAGGCGCATTTATTCCGATAAAGTTCCACATTTTATTAAAGAAAAATTTCATGAAACTAAAAAGTTACTAGTTATAAGTCTTTTCGTATGGACTACATTTTTTCAAGGCTGGCTAAACCGTTTTAATTCGTTGTGATAAATTAATGCTCTTTGTCAGAAGAGTCACTTTTGTTTCCGTTTTCATCATCTTTTTTTACTTCTGACGTTGAAAGGCTGCTCTCAAAGTTTTATCCCAACATTCTGTAAAACTTGATAGCATCTAAGTATCAAAAATGAAAATGTGAAAATATTAAAAAGAAAATTAAAACATCGTTTTACAATTTGTTTACCCATCATCGACCCGTAATCGGGACAATCGGGCAATAAGTTGCGGGGAAAACTTTTGTTACTACAACTTCACGCTTCTTCTCCAACAATGTTACTGATGAAAGCGGAGCCTCCAAGCCTTCCTCCTGTTATATTGCTGGTAGGTGCTGTCTTAATGTACCATTCTTTTTTTAATTTTTGTGCCAAATTCAATTTAGGAGGTACACAAATCGTCACAATGGTCTTCAAAATCATCAGCACAGGCTCCTCTTAATCAGTCAAGTTTGCACTTTCATTATAAACTGTGTCTTTCTCACTAACTCTGTTTTTGCATAGCCTTGCTTGATTTTTCACAAGTCTTTTATAATTTCTTTTGCTCATGTTATATATTTCTAAAAGTACACGTTAAATTTATTTTTATATTTACCTTTATTATAATTTTTTTTTATAAAACACTTTACTAAACAAAATGAACACTACAAAATAAGAAGAAGCATAACTTTACAGCTGTAAAAAATGTATCTACTCATCAAAGTACGAACTGTAGACACTGTTTTGACAATGTCGCCAAAATTGTCGACGAAAGTGATGACTTGGAGACACTTGACCCCAGCCTTCCTACAGGGATACACTGTGGATCTACTGTAATCATTTTGTGGTGACCAGTGTTTGATATTCGATATCAGCGATCATGCATCTTAATATTTACTAACAATAACGGCGTGATTGCTCAAATTAAGGGCTATTCGAAGCAGATTCCAGTTGCGCCCTTTTGCGCCTTCCTGCAAGATTAGAAATAACTTAAAGACTTGAATGTGGAAGTAAATCCAGGAAGAATATAATTCTTTTATATTTCTAGAGAAGACTGAGTTTAAAGGATCCTTGAAAGCATAAATGTCAACGTCTATTTTTTTAACTTTTTTTTTAAGCAGCGCTTAAAGCTATACTAAAGAAATGCTCGTAAAAAATAATAGAGAGAAGTTCAGTTTAGTTCCCGTAAGTATTTACATATCTTCTAAGATTGCAGTCTTTGTGAGGATACCTACATTTCGGGCATGTACAATCGCGTATTACTGAATTTCGATGCTGCCTCCATAAAGACTAACGAAAGATATCCCGATATGAACTTGAAGGGATTCTGAAATGGCGCAGGTTCCTATATGGTGCCGATTTGGAAATATCGTTTCAAATATCTTTAGTAATTCGAGCGGCCGCTGTTGCATTGGAAAACCGATGCGCATGAGCAGCGCATTTTGGGCATCCTAGAGTCGCTCTGCTCTGCCCCAAATTTCATCCTTGCCTGGACGCAATGATTATCAGTGGAAAGCACTCACATATTGATAGTAAGAATACCGTTAGCTGCTACAATTCGAGCGAGCAGGTTAAGAGTGGCCGGGCGTGGCACGAAGGTAAAAGATGGTCGACAATCGTTCATATTATGCAAGCACTTGTCATTATTTCAATGGTGTTTACTTTGATATGTTTAACAAACAGATGGAGTAACCGAGTACTCGACATGCTGATATACGTAGCTGTGAAGCTGACGTTGAGTGGATTTAAAAACAAAACGCACAGGTTCACTGATTGCGAAAATTTCTTCACGTAGGACGCAATTACAAGTCTAAAGTTTCTTGTTTGATTTTGAAAAATATATACATGCATTGACATTTTATACGGACAACGGAACCGCTACTAAAATGTCCTGTTCCTTAGCAATGATATTTTCACATACTGGTTTCGTTTTGACACTATGCCGGACAATGCGCCACTATTCGGAGCCTGCAATTTTTGGAAGATTCCCATCCACTGCGGCACAGCGTATTTGTTACCAAATTGAGCCGCTTACCGTAACCCTCGCTTTTTATTTCTTCGTAACATTTTATAGTCTGCACTTCGTTTTCCAATGACTACGGGGAAGATCATCATCCATTCATCTTTCTTTTTTTTTTTAAATTTTTTTTTACTAAACACAAATGGAGACGGGCTCACTAGATGATGCAACTAATACAAATTTCCGCTTCCTTCTTTTTGCCTTTGGGAGAATCTTCTGAAACTTTCCGGTTGATATCCATTAAAATGATACTGCCATATGCAATAAGGTACGAAAATGAGACTGCAGTTCCCATCATGTATATTTTATGGAAATAACGTTTGTTTTCCGGTTTTCTTTGGTCGAAATGTTAATGTTCTTTGTCAATTGACGTCAGCGCACATTTAATCTTATCTAACGGACCGTACCAGAAATAAAGTTACGCCTTTAGGAATTGGAAACGTTATTGTTTTTCTGTTTTATAAACTGGTGATTTGTAAATGAAATTCACTTAAGTTTTAAATCGCACTCTATTTTTTTAAACAAAAAGCTTGAGAACCAATGTAGCAATATGCGTTTTCTTCAATACTATAAAGGGAATGAGTTTTATATAGAACTGTACGAGGTGTGTTCAAAAAATTAGCCGAATTTTCTTCTCTACGACACTATTTTTGCTCCATTGAAAACAAGCGGGGCAACCATCCTGCGCACAGCTTTCTCATCCTCAAATCTTCGGTTAACATACGATGTATAGCATTTTTCAAATGCCCATCATCTCAGCTAGCTCGTGCATCATCAACTGACAATCATTCAATACCATTTTGTGGATTTTCTTAACTTTTTCGACCGTTTACCTTCTTAACTTCTTCGCCTTTGCAGCTCGTACGGCCTTGTTTAAACTCTGCTACCCAATATTTTGCAGTCGTTAACGAAGGAGAGAGCACTCAAAGAGTATAATCCAGCTCGGCGTTAATATTGGTTGGACTCTGACTTTTTAAAGAAATCTTTAAGTACATAAAGGTGACCATTTTTTTCCATGTCTACAAATTCGTTGAGATCGTTTATTTTTAATGGCTCAGCTAAAAATACTAAACAACGTTGCGCCTTGAAACTTAAAACACTTGTTTTATAAGGTTACCACTTTTCATCAAAACAACTTTTTTCAAACTACTGGCACCATCTATTCGTCATGTCGGGGTGTTTTTTTGACCGCCCTCGTAGCATCGAGTCTGTCCAAAAACCTCAAAATGTTTAGCTGTTATTTTGTCCTCTAGAATGAACGTTGGGAAAAGTACAATCGGTTGAGTTCCGTGGGAAATGGCGGTATTTTGTTGTAAGGAAATGAAGATGAGAACTTTTTCTGGAAAAAAACTTGGTTTTCACTGACTTTATGGAAACAACAGTTTCTTCCAAATTGTTTACGCCAAAGGTAAAAAAGTACCCTTTAAAATATTTTCACCCTAGATTCGTCGATTTGCCTTCATGCCCTTTCCAATGAAAATGAAAGGTGGGAGTGCCAGTTGATGTAGTCCAAACCGTCCCTGGTATAGGCGATCGCATTCGTAGAGCATTTCGACAGCCTAAATTATGCTTTGACTTGCCCTTGCTTGGCGAACTGCCTTTTGCGCAGGTGTTAAATCTTGATATAATTTTTTACTCTGTAGGGTTCCAATCGTATTTTAGTTCCTAACATGCGCCCCGTGCTACGAGCAGACACATTGAAATCATTCCCCAATTGAACAGCGCTTTTTCATGGATTACGTTGAATTTTGATCCGCATCTTTCAAACCAATAACGATGTTGCTGTTTTGTAGCGTGTAGTGTCCGATACGTAAACATTTTGTTCACAGGTGCATTTCGCAGCGCTCTAATACCATTTAGACACATTTTTTTAGCTGCAAAGCAAAATGATATGCTTCTGTAGTTTTTTTTTAAAGAATATAACATAACATACCAGCTTGAAGTTGGCAACACTTCGGGCGCATACCTCTTTATGTAATGGATATGCTACGTTCTTTCGTGTAAATTCTCCAGTCACGTCGTCAAACACCGCAAAAGTGATTTTAAAGTAGGACCAGGATTTATATTCTTTGAAAAAATGTGTTTACTTTTCCAAACATTTCGTCGGCCTCAAAATATACTTCTGGGGAAAACGTAACCCAATCCTCCAATAATGTCAAATGGTCATCCACGGTATCGGCTCCAGAATGCCCTACTGTTCACGCAGCGGTTGTAAATGGACATTTGTTGAATTTTTGGTGAAAAATTTATAAAGAGTCAACGCAATGTGGTCTGCCCATAGGCCCTGCCTCCCAACTAATTCAATTCATTCAATTAAGGTTGTTTGCTGCGCAAGAACTTAAAATGCGCAGTAATACGTTGATGGAAGGAAAATGTCAGCATAACATTGATTTTTTCCGTCTTGGGTGCGATCCTTTAGATCTTGCTTCACTTCTGGCAAAGTATTCACTCGGTTGTTCGATTGTTTCCTCGTCACAATAGATTCAAACCTCATCCATGGTAGTAATGCATTCTGTACCATCCTGGTTTAAAGCGACGATCCATTTCAAATGCCAACGTGGACATCAAGGATCTTGTCGTTAATCTACGATTTTTGGGCACTTAATCCCGGGTATATAGACGGTGGAGGTTGTTGGTCGTCCGGGATGCTCTTCGTTTTATACTTGTGAGTGCCTGTTAACTTTTCTTTCCGGCAAAGTCTGCTTATCGCAAGCCTTCTACCACATTCCAAATACTATTCGAGAAATCCTAATGATATACGAGTATATTTGACAAAATCGTTACCTGAGAGTATTACTACAAATTTTCATCACAATGTCATACATATTTCCGAAGTTGTGAACAACTGTAATCACCAATGGGAAAATAGAAAATTTTGTTTATTTTGCCTTCCTTTTGGGAACCTTAGTGTAGCGGATTAGTACGATAGATTTAATACAGTTGTCTCAGTCATTAACGGTTTACCTTGTTTAAAATATTGGCGTATATCACGGGAGCACACAAACAGTAGCAAAATGTTGTTGAATCAAATTGATCATCATCATCGTTCCATCTGAAAGATTGCCGAAAAAGCTGCCTTCCAAAATGCCTTCTTGTTAAAATCGGACTATGATTTAAGGACCATTTTTAGATCTGACGATGATGGTGTAATAATTAAGATATCGAAAGTATAATATGTTTGCTAACTTTTCGGAAATGTTCCTTAATTTCGAATTTTTGATGCGCATTTTTGTTACGCTTTTAGAAAAGTTTGTTACCACTTGCCAGAATTCACACTTTAATGGGACGCTTTCATAATTAGGATGACTCATTATAAATATGTATGTTAAAGATCCATATCCTTTTTCCAATAGGACTCTCATGAAACCAACATGTAAGACAAAGTTATAACCGACATATTTCTTTATTTTTTTTAATAGTGGAAGACATTATCTCCCAAAATTTTCGAAATATAACTTAACGGAAAATCCTTTCAAGTATAAAGGTTATCAGTGTTGGATTTTTCAAAATTTAGTTTTTATTTTTTTTTGTGGGGGATTTATTGTTCTTGGTTCTACAAAGCTTCTGCTTTTGGTCCATGAATCACTTTGTGCCGCGACCGTACTACAAAGTAAGCCTGCCAATCAAGCTCCTGAAACTTCTGCGCAGCAATTGCCTCATTCAAACATTTTTCGCTTGACGTTGTCGTAAGCGATGAGCTTTTATCACTAGTAACCATTCAGTTCAGAAATAGATCGACGTTTTTTATGGTAACTCGAATGGCGTTTGCACATTGATCTCCTTTTTGTATCCGGCCTGAATCAGGTGATTTCAAACGGCTTTTTATGCCATACTTATCTCCTGGACAATCAAAAAAGTGCTCACATGACGGCACGACTTGACGATTAACATTTTTTTCCATTACTCCTCTTGGGAGCATATGGGATCGTCAATGCATCTCCATCTGAATCGATTTGCTGCTGTTGTTTTCGCGTCTTCCCATGTAAGATTGCATTGTTCTAGTTCTTGGAGTATCTTGCGTCTCCAGATGTTGTTTGGTCGATCACGGCTTCTTAAGCCTTGGCCATCCTTGTGATGCTATCCGGCTTCTTTCTGATGGTATGACCGATCCGATTCAATTTTCTACGCTTTATTTGTGTTAGCATGAGTTTCTCGTTTGTTAGGTTCCAGAATATCCTGCGTATAAGTTTGAAGCAATTGTTGATGAATACCTGTAGGTTTTGCGTAATGGAGTTCGATACTAGTCAGGTTTCATTGAACATCCTATGCTTGGTGCGTCCGGATATTTGTGGGCTTCTCCATACTGATAGTAGTCGTCCGTATGCCGCTCTCGCTTTACTGCGTATGTTTCTGTGCCGCCATTCGTTGCCACTGTACTGTCTAAACAACAGAAGCTTTCTACTTATTCGGTAGGTTGGCCTTGTAGATGATGTTGTTGGTTCTCATCTCTTTGGTCTTCTTTATGTTTATATAAGTCAACCATTGCGCGCTAATTTTTCCAGGCCTTCCAATTTCGCTTACATGTTGTAGATTTTGCGGGAGAGTACACAAATGTGAAATGATCGACCGATGTGAAAGCTTAAAGTTATGCATCCTCGTATATAGCTCTAATGAATCGAGTTATTTTCGGGGTCACTCCCTTTCTTCTCAATGGTCTCCAAATGACAGCCCTTCTAATGGTATCGAAAGCTTCCTTGAAATCTGTGCTACGGAGTACACTGTTCTAGGCATTGTTCTATTATGATGCGTAGTGTTTTTGGCTGATCTATGGAGCTCTTGTTTGGCCGGAAACCTGCCTGTTCATCTCGCAGATTGTTAATTGTAATTCCTCTCCAGTTGTTGTAATCTTTCAAGTCGTCACTTTTGGGTGCCTTTACAATGATACCTTTTTTTTCCAAGTTGAAGTACCAGGCCCATGTGAGCTTTATACCTTCGCCCAGCAATAAAGTGTAACGTTGGAAGTGGATCCTTGCTTTATATGTTTTAATGTTCTACTTCTGTTGATTTTATATTGACAAACTTTCTCTCCGCTGTGAAATCGATTGCTTAACTACACGTCAACAATATGGTCGACTTAACCCATACGTTCTTAGATAAATATTTTTTTTCAATCGACAAAATTCATACAAACTTGGCGAATAATAGACACCGTACTATGCTAGGTCTGTAAATGAAAATAGACTCCATTATCACAATCATCCTGGAAATATCAATTTACCAAAACTTTCCTATGAAGTTTTAGATCATAAAATCGAATTTTGTAAATTGTACCACGTTATAATGCTTGTACTTCCCTTTCTATCAAACAACAAATTCTCTTGCATCCTATGAATAAGATATGGCAGAACTTCTCACATGCAGTGAGCTCTTACAAGCATTCTATTTTTAGACTCACTCAACGGAACCTGCAGTTTAACGGCGATTACGAACATCACAGTTTTGAAAAGCAGTTACTAGACTTGTCGATTACTCAACTACTAGAAGTGTTCGTCAGATAAATCGAGGTGACGCCTCTCAAATAATTACTGGTGGCGTTATGAGAAATTGAACCCGCGATCATGCAAACGACAGTCACATGCGCAAATCTTCGCTCCACGGCTGGTCGCACCATCACTTCCGTTGGAAATTGACCGCTTTGCAAAAATCAATATTTATTCCAAAAGTTGAAAATGCATATTTAAATAAGCTTTAATTTCGCTTCATTATTTTGCATTAGTTCTGTGAACTAAAGTATATTGGGCGTAGAGTCCACGGGGGTTTAACGTGAGTGTCACCGTGTAGGCCTTACCCATGGCGTGCGACATGCTGGGGATATTACAATGCGGTTGCCAACGCCCTCCGGGGATGGCCAAGTAAAACTTGGACTATCTAGGAAAAGGGGCTGACAATTTTGGTGCTATATCAATTGTCACTTCTTTCTTCCAGTCAGAAGATACCAATTTGATTATGCTAATATGGAACATAATCCCCATTGGCGGAGGTGAGGCCTATCTTACCACCTCTGCTACTCTATGGATCTGTAGCACTCGGTTACAATGCAGCGATTTTGGTATCAACTACAACCAGCGTGATGCTCCCACTAGGGGTCCAACATCTACACCAAATGATCAGGCGGGAACTTTGTCCCAGGGCCTCCTGATCCCCACGATATCGGCCAAACTCACCGGTTGGAGCTGCGCAGTGAAGCAAAAGCGAAGCTACTACCAAATTGTGATTTATACACCATACTTCACGGAATTGGTCGTCCTGTGACAAAAGAGTACGGATTGGACATTTTTACATACCTGCAGGTGCAGAGACCCCAGATAGATGGAACGGTCGATATTATATTGCAAGGATGCAGTATCCTCACCGGTGGGAGATGGGGAAAACTCTAAACACCTTCCGTTCGGCTACGGTGGACGGCAACTATGAAGTATAGGCATAGGAAAAACTCATGCTTGTCCGTATCCCCCGATAGATCAAAAAGGTACAGATGGCAGGGCACGAACCCGAGACAAATCCGTGTATATGCCTATCACCCTCGGTACCAGATAAAGCCTCTGGTCAAACTCTGTAGCTAACCTACACCCAGTTTCAACCGCTTGCGGTCCAGCAACTGTTGCCCTTGCACACGGGCAGCAGATGCAGTCTTCCAAGCTGAACGAGATTGTGGGATCAGCATGATCCGAACAGTCTCGCAGCCGCTCAACCCCTGGGTCTGACTGCTTGGAAAGATCAGCAGACCCACTTCCCACAACTACGTCGTAGTAGCCCTACGCCGAGCAAGTGCTCTGGAAGCAAACACCGTTGCTCTAGCCAAAATGCCACACAAAATCGATTAGTTGAAATTCGATTTGTAGAAACTCGATACAGACAGACTCAAGCAACTTTTGATCATATCGGCCAGCTACATGGTTTGTATTTATGGAGTAAAAAATAACTCTAAAGGTTTCAATTCTTAAGTGACAGTTGGGCTCTGCATGCTGATAAGAAATGATTAGTTTTGCCCTAAAAAATAATTGGCATTCTCCGTACCAAAATTAATTTAAAGCTAGGATTGTGGTAACTGACAGATAAGTTAATTAATCACATAAACTCATTTCGGCACGTTGAGGCAGCGAGCCAACACCTTTGTCATAACCTCGAAATTTCTAGAGTAGCAGCATCGACAACAGCCTCGGAAAGAAGCAAACCAGCGTGGTTGTTTAACGTTACGGTCTGTCGAACGGTCGCACATTCTGGGTGAACATTTTTATGTACCTATATATTTATTGTATACAACTGCATGTACACTCACATGTATATACATATATAAACACATACATATATATATGTTCGTATTATCTTCATTTATAATTGCCTGTTGTTGTTGGTGTTGCCGCTGCTGCCGCTGTCGCTATAGATTTTTTTTTTTTTTTTTGTTGTTACAAGTAGAAGATACCAACAACCATTAACCAACAACAATCGGCAGCAGCAGCAACTCTCCATATTTAAAATAAGTGAAAAACAAGAAACAACTCAACAACAATACCAACAACATGCATTTATTTATATTAAAGCCATCGCATTCGCATAATTGTTGGCTTGTAGTTTGATACTTTCTTTTTTGCTTTTCGTCGGCTTCGTCTCCCTCCTCATCCGTATATTCCCAACCGTTTTATAGCTTCATTTTCTGTGTGGTTTATTGTTACTGTAGCCGTTTCCAAATGGCAAAAAAACATAAAACGTCTTTGAGAATTAATTGACCTCAACTCCCATTTTATTTGTACGATTTTTTAGTAGGCAACTAATGTTGTTGTATCAGTTGTTTTCGTTTATGCCCAAATTTCAGTCATTTTGAAACTTCTCAAGAATGTTACAATTCCCCTAACTAATTTTAAAGATATCAATTTGAAATATTTGACACTTGTGCAAAACACTTGTCAAAATATTTCCTTTAAAGTCGTTGTTTTGAAGGCTTGAGCTTTTCCATTAACGTAGCAATATTTTCATAAAACAAAATTAGAAATAAATCAATTTAGACTCAACGATATTGGAGTGAGTGTACAGGTACAAATTCTCGCTGCGGCAGCAATAGACGTCACCATCTTATGTTGTTTTCAAACCTATGGAAGCATACTAATCTATGTCGAAATTGATTTCCAACGCAATAACGTTGTGACTTTTGCATTTGGCAGGAAAATCGCAATCAACCATCGTTAATGAGCTACGAACAAAACGTTTGCATGACGTAACATTATGCGTTACAACGATAATGGTAGCAAAAAAAAAAAAAAACAAAAACGCTTAAGATGTGGACATCCACAGCAACATCGCCAGAAACGGTTCCAAAGGTGAAAATCAATATTTATCGTAATCTCCGATAAAGCGTATTTGGAGGAAAATTCTAATGTGTTTGTTAATAGCAGGATCCACATATTAAAAAATGAATCACGGTTTAAGGCCCTAAAAAATGCGAGGAGTTCGTTGTACGAAATTTCTCGTATAACGCGTTATGTACAGTGATTTACGTTTAACCTTTAAATTGAATATTGAGGAAAAACTCTGTTGTGAACTCAAAATTATAAGTATCACAGTACAGGAATATAACGTGGGAAATCGCCGCTCTATATGTGGGGAAAAATTATTATACGGAGACATGAAATCACCTAGTAAAAAAAACGCGTTATAAGAGTACCGCACTGTAGGGGGAATTACTGTATTAAAGCTGTGACATGTTCTAAGAGGGTTTGTAAATACCTACGGTGTCTACCACCCAGTAAGCAAAATGATATACTCGCATCGCCCATTCGATGTAAAAGCTATTAAACGTTTGGTTCAAACATACGAGGTGCGATCAACAAATAACCTTTATTTTAAATTTTTTCAAAAGGTATTTATTCATCAATAACTATCTTGTCCCCTTCAAAGTAATCCTCCTCAGATATAATACACTTGTACCAGCGTTTTTTCCAATCCACGAAACACTTCTGAAACGCGCTTTTTGGTATCGCCAACAGCTTCTAATTCGCTTTTTGTTTTATCTCTTCAATCGTAGCAAAACACTTTCCTTTCATCGCTGTCTTCAAGTCCGGTGAATACGGTGGTTGAGGCTTGATTGCGGTTTTGTTTTTGGCCAAAAACTAACGCACAAGCATCGATGTGTGAGCTGGTGCGTTATCATGGTGCAAAATCCATGATTGGTTTTTTCACAATTCTGTGCGTTTCTGACGAATTGCTTCGTGCAAACGGCGCATATCTTCAAGGTAGTTTTACTTATTAACCGTACGACCTTGTGGCAAGAATTCATGATGCGCCACGCCATTTCAATCGAAGCAAACAGTGAGCAAAACCTTCACATTTGACTGAACTTGACGTGCTTTTTTCGGTCTTGGCTCTTCTGGACTCTTCCATTGGGATGATTGGGCTTTGGTTTTCACTATCATAGCCATACACCCATGATTTGTCACCAGTTATGACCTTTTTGAGAAAATCTGGATCGTTGTTGACGACGTCTAACAGCTCCTTAGTGATGTCCATGCGACGCTGTTTTTGCTCAAAATGTAGCAATTTTGGAACAATCTTCGCTTGCTGCACGTTTCATACCTGAAACATCCGTAAAAATTACTTTTCATGAGCCGAACGATATGCCAACATGATCAGCAACCTCTCTAATAGTGATTTGACGATTATTCAAAATCATTTTCTTCACTGCTTCAATGTTTTCATCGGTTGTTGACGTGCTCGGGCGACCAGGACGAGCATCGTCATTGATATCTTCTCGGCCTTCCTTAAACCGGTTATACCACAATTGAAATTGTGTTCTGCTCATAGTCTACTGCTTAGGCCAAGCGCCACAGTCAGCATTTTAAATGTCCTTGCACATTTAATTTCATTTTTTACACAAAACTTAATATCTGTCAAAAACAAACTGACAATCCAAAATGGCTGATATTGTCAACATACATATATAACAGACATTTGTACCAACATAACAGAAAAAAAATGCGAAAATCGAACATACGTAACTGACGACATTTGAAAATAACGGTTATTTTTTGATCACACCTCGTATGTTTAGTACTTTTAATACTCCCTTCTCATCCATCTATATATATATATAAAAATCAATTGCTGTGCGTTAGTCTCGCTAAAGCTCGAGAACGGTTGGACAGATTTGGCTCATTTTGGTATTAAATTATTGGTAGAGTATTCCGGAAGGTTTAAAAGGTTTTATTTGAAGTGATAGATGGCGTTGGAGATGAGATTTTTGCAATTAATTTTTTTACCACATTAACATTTTGAAGGCAAAACAACGTTTGCCGGGTCAGCTAGTGAAACTATAAAAATATGGGATAAAAAGCTAAAGACATTTTCAAACTAATTTTGGCTGAAAGTTTTCCAAAACACTCCGTAATTATGTTCGCATGACATTTTTTAAAAAAAGCTTTAAAATCATAATTATTGCATTCAGATAGAAGACATTTTTGGCGCACATGTTGCTGTAGCGGAAGTGATTCCAATTTTGAAATTTTAGACTTCTTAGCACCGATTTTTATTCTGACATCGTAAATATGGTAAGCGTGTAGTCGAAAACGTGTGCAATGGCCATCAATGGGTCCATGAAATTTAGCCATTATAACCAATAGACGTTGTATGGTCAGTGTATGAAGCATTTGATGTAATTTTTTATGTTTTTTTATGTCATAAAAATATGTCTTAAAATTTTTTATGTTTTTTTATTGTTTAAAATTGGCGCTGTCATTCGCGTGATCCCAATAAAGGAATATATTTAGTATAAGAGAAGTAGATGTGTAGTTTTTTAGCCGCAATCTGATTATATGGTATATCATAAGTTCAAATCTTTTACTCAAATGTGTCCTCAGTGGTCGGTTTTATTAACATCTCCATCAGTATTAGTTGTGTTGTTTTGTAATGCTAGGCATAGTTTGAAAAATGGATCAGTTCGCAACGCTCCTCACCGTATCACGCATGACTTAGTATTGTATATTACTTTTATGTTCATAGCTTCAAGTGCAGCGAAAATAGACTGCAATTTTGCCTATATATTCTTAGGTTCATAACCTTCGTTCATCCGCACTAAATTAGATCAAATTTGATGCACATTAGGCAACGGATTGCGTGCATTCTCATACTCCTTTTGAGGTTACCCATACAAATTTGCCGATTTTCCGAAATTCATACTTCCTTCTGCAATTTACACCGGTGATTGACCGCTCCGTTTTGGCTACCAGATATTGTTATGTTCGCGTATACAGCCGAAATTGTTTATAGCTACCGGATTTTTTTTGAAACCCATACTTTATCGACTATAAAGACTGAAATGCATCAGTAAGATGTGTTAAATTTGGAGTTGAGAATGTTATGTCTAATACAAATTCAGCAATGTAGAAGTAATTAATGTTTTCTCTATATATTTTAATAAGCTTTCTTTGCTATGGCGAACAAATCATCAACATATTTCGTAATAATTGTGGGTTATGTCGTCATGACAATACAATAATTGCCCAATAGTTCTTCTATTATAATGCCTGCTATTACAGGAAAGGCCGGAGATATCATAGACATTCCTCGTCGTTGTGCAAAAATTTTATTTGTTATGGTTGGAAAATATTGTCTTCTTGATGCAAAATGTTAAAATTTCAGTAAGTAACGGCTTTGTCATTCTTGTAAATTTTTAGATCAGGTCACACTCCTTTTCAATCGTCTTTATTGCTAGATTTAGCGCAAGCCCCGGAAAAGAGAGTCTACTTCAAATGATATTAATATTACGTCACTTTCAATTTGAATGTTGTTCATCTTATGTATATTTGAAATCAGTTGCGGCTTTTTACATTATGGCGGGAAAATTTTTGACATATGTAGGCTTTAAGACAGACGATTAGTAATCTGTTTACTAAAGCAAAATTGAAAATTAGGTTAAAAACTAAATAAAATTTAATTTATAAAATAAAATGCGATGCGAACCAGTCCAACCATGCCAGAAGGTACAGGGTTGCCCATATTCGACGGACCCATCTGGCAACGCCATAAC
>JAHXMU010000636.1:589672-606497 GCA_019455685.1 Philornis downsi
TTTTTTTTTTTAAAACATGGGTCCGTCGAATATGGGCAACCCTGTAGCTTATTTAATAATTAAATTAAATATTTGAATACAAAATTCTAAATTTACTCTGAGTACAAAGAAATAAAATTGCTTTTTTACCAACCCAGTGCAATTCAAATACCATGAAATCCACAAAATTCACAAAATTGATAAAAAATTTTAAAATCTACGCAATTCATAAAATCCTCGTCATAAAAACATGAAAATGTGTATTGTATAACTTGTATTCATAATCTATGCTGTTATTGGTCTACAGGTTGACTAAATATAAATTTAAAAATTGTAGATTGCTAGAGGTATAGTTTGTGGAGGTAGAATAGGTATTGCCACCATTGAACGCAGGGCTTTCATTGATAAATTGTGTCATCGAAAACCGCAGGCATTCATAATATTCATAAAATTCATCAAATTCACAAAATATGTAAAATAAAACCTCTATTTGGATATGGAGAGCTTCCCACATATAACCATTGTATAATTGTATTCGAACTCTGATTCAAAAAAAAATTGTATTAGCAGATTTGTAAAGCTTTGCCAAAATTAGGAAACACTCCAACTCCACAATTCCCAGCTCTGATTCTAATGCCAACTCCGCCCCATCATTTGAGCGCTTACTTCAAATCTGACTCCTACGTTGAAAATAGAGGAGATGTAATTAAGCCGTTTATTTTACAAGAAATAATTACAGCATTTTATAGTTTACTTGCTTGCATACAATGGGTTTTTAGAATTATTCCATCAATCCTAAAATATTTTATGTTTTTGGGAATATCTTTTATAATTATTAAGATTTTTCTATCTGTTACAAGTTACGATGTAAATAAACTCTATCTTTTAATTCGAACTTTCGTCACTTAAAGTCATCCCACTTTCTTGCATCCATTTTTTTTGAATTTGAAGCAGAAACAAAATTGTTGCGGCGGCACAACTGATTTCAATTGCCGGCGGCGGTTGGTGGGCGTAAAGGTCGGTGGCGGCTTAAACATCGGCTCATGAATCGGCTTTTTATTGCAAAAATATTTGCCTTGGAAATTTGGTGCATTTAATGCATATTCACACATTAGTTTATAAATTGGACCCATTTGAAACGGATTGCGCGTTATTGGGTAATGCTGACAGATTTAATACAATATGGTTCAATTTTCACATTAAAAATACGGCAGTTTTCGACGGTAGATCATTCTTTATTTATTGATTGATTGATTGATTTATAATTCATCAAATATAAAAATTCGTGCTCTAAACAATTATCAAACATTTAATTTATTTAAAAACAATACTGCGTCAATCAGAAATGACAAATGTTCCATTTGCTCATTCCGTTAGAAGCAGTCCTAGTACGCAATCCGAACATATTTTTCATTTCCTTTGAAATTTTAGCAACGGAACTTTTGTGTAAACGGAATTTGTTTGCATTTTGTATACGAAAGTTAATTCTGCTTGAGATCAATTCTAGCCTTGGACTAGGAAAATTTAAGAAAAGTAAAATTTGCTATGTTTAATAAAATCTCTGCAATTATTTATTACATCTTTCCTTTCTTCTGTTAGTTTTTAATACTTAGATCGTATAAAAAGTGATTTGACTACATAGTTTTAAGCATCCGAAGCTATAAAAAACGGGGATTCAATCAAAACCCCATAAATAAGCACTGTTTCGTGATTTATTCAGTGATTTAAATCGTTATTAAATTTATTAAATTATTAAATCATGAGTATTGCAGCATAGTCCACTGTGCTATTACGTGGTTCTTGCTGTGGAGGCCTTATCTACTGTGTGCTAATCACACTGGGCATATTGCAATGTGTAAACTTGACTATCTAAGAATAGGAGTCGACAATTTTGAGCAATTTACGGGGACTATCGGCTCTTTTTTCCAGCCAGAGGATACCAAATTAAGTATGTCAGTATGAGGCATTATCTCTATTGGCGGAGGTGAGGCCTGTCTTACCACCTCTGCTACTCTATGGGCCTCTGTAGCACCTGATTGCAATGCAGTTCCACATTCGAGCACGAAGACTCTACCAACGATTTCGGTTTCAACCAATAATCCGCCTTCAGCAATATGTACTGTAATTTTTAAAATGGCTCAGCCAAAAACGTACGTTTTATCGAAAAGAAATTGGGAGAGGCTCTCTGGTTTACTCTCTGGTTTAGAGCATTTATTCGATGCATTTTTGTAAAAATTCACTACGCAGTTAGCAGAACAGTGCCAATTTCGAGACAAGGAAAATAAATAACGCCCCATTTACTATAAACAACTCTGTACTAGTGTTAAATAGCTAATACCTCGTTTACCATTCCGTTTAAGATCAGCATAGCAGAACGGATTGAGGGCGGGAAATTTTGAATTCCGCTTGCATAATTTATATGCATTTTATACAGCAAAAGGGTAGGGTACCTGCTTGATGTCAATATGAACCTTTTTCTTAACTCCAATTTGGGATCTACTTAAGCTGATTGAAATGACGGGGCAACTGCGTTCACAAATCCGGCGACGCCAAAAAAAAAATGCCAGCGGCGATGCGCCAATCGAGATAAATCAGTGTCAGTAAAAAGCTGAAAATGTTTATAAAGGTGGCAAATATACTAAAGCTATGCAACGTGTTTTTTTTTTTTTTTTTAATTTACTAATTTTTTTAATTGTTATCAATTTCTCTTGTCCGGTGTTGAAGTCGCACTTAAAAATTAGCTTCAACTGCTATTCCGAATCTAACAAATCTTAAATTCGGACACTTTCACACTTTGTAGACTTCGTAAAGTTCATAAACAATTCATACAATTCAAAAAAAATTCATACAATTCATAAAATGCATAGAATTACTGGTATTATTGCACCATTCCAGCAATAAAGAAACAAGTGCAGTAGGGTAGGGCTACCTCGCTCATCCTGTTTCTGTTTTAAAATCGAAATATCTCAATTATTCAGCATACAGAATTCTGCGAAACAAAAATTTCTTATTTCAATTTTAATAAATTCCGCTTTAGGCCATGCGTTGTGCTTATTATTTTTTTATTTTTATTTTTTCTTGTTTTAAATAATACCAATTTTTTCTTAAACTGCTTTAATGCTTTTTTTTTTTTTTTTGTAGTATCGCTTTATGTAATTTTAAATTCATTCTGTTCGCGCTTCATTGCATTCCAGTGAAGTGGCACGAAGTGCAGACAATAAATTACGCCCAAATGCTTGCAAATGAAATTATCGAAAGCATTCGAAGGCTAAATTCACATGCAGGCTGCAACTTCTCAACGCGTGTTTACACATCCACCATGTTTTATAACATTTCAAAGTCTTAATTTATAGCTTTGTCAATAGAGATTGCTCCACCTAATAACAGCAATAACAGCAAGCAGCATCAGCAGGTTGCAGGTTGCAGCAGCTCATCACAACCAACTCTCAGCCCTACAAAGATGAAATGATTGGGCAAACATAGGAGGAGTATTCATTGATAAATGGAGTTATGTGCTAAAATTAAATTAGTCTTAGTTGGGAAAACAATGTAATGGAAACCAAACGAATCCATCCATATAGAAAGATCAGTGTCCTCGAAATTTTATCACATCGTAGTTCACCTTGTTGAATCTTTTGATTTGGACCAAACTTGGCAAGATGCAATATGTTTAATATTTTCGACCCCAAAAAAATAACTTGATCCCCCTTAAAATCATAAATAGCAAGAATTTGTATAGCTTTTGCAGATAAACATAAGTTTTAGGGTATTATTTTCGGTTATATTCGATAGGAAAGCTAAATCAAACTCTAAATTATAAAGGGTGTCCCAACAAGAGCGCAAGGTTTAAATGACTGATGCAGCAATTTAATTGTTTCTCTGGCTGTATGACATGTGGCGCCGTGTTGTTGAAACCACATGCCCCCCACATTCATTTCTTCATTTATAGGCACGAAAAAACTGGTTATCATCTCACGATACCGAACACCATTGACTGTTTGCGCTTGACATGCCTCATTTTCATAAAGAAAGGTCCAATGATTCCTCCAGCCCAAAATCCACACCATACAGTGACACGTTGAGGATGCATTTGCTTCAAATGCAAATGCGACAATTCTGCCTATTGTGATGGAAATGGGCCTCGTCACTGAAAATTATTTTATCGGCAAAATCAGCATTTTAATGTTGTCTCTCCAATACCCAATTAACGAACTTCCTTCGCTGTCCATGGTCAGCTGGCTTCAGTTCCTGAGTCAATTGAACTTTGTATGCATGAAGATGCAAATCTTTCGTCAAAATTCGCTGCTTAGTGGATTTGGAGACACCAATTTGCTGAGCTCGGTGTCGAATTGAGGTGGATGGAGTTTGAGCGACATCATCACGTACAGCTGCGACATTTTCGGTCGATCGAATTGGTCGAAGGTGCGCTGTTGTCTTTACATCACTAACAGATCCAGTTTTGGCAAATTTATCTATTAATCTCTCTACAGTTGACTCTTTTGGAGCATTATTGTGACCCCAAATTGATCGCAATTTGCGAACTGTAGCCGTGAAACTTTCACCATTTTGGTAAAACAATTTAACGATGAGAATGCGTTGTTCATTCGTGTAGCGCTCCATTTTTACTAACCTCCTCGTACCTTCAACTAGCAAACAATAACAATTGTTCAAAAGTTAAACAATGACACTTCGAATGGCGCCAAATTTAAATCTTGCGTTCTTGTTGGGACACTCTTTATATAACAAAAATGCTGAGTATAAAAAAAAAATCCCCTGCATTTCATGGATAATACACGGCAGAATTTCTCACATTCAGTGAGCTTATACGCATTCTATTTTTAGACTCACTCAACGGGATCTACAGTTTAACGACGATTTCGAACGTCAAAGTTTAAAAAGCATTAACGAGACTAGTCAATTACTCGTCTACCCGAAGTTTTCGCCACAATCATGGTTAGTCGCGTATGTGATCGGATATAACCGTTAAAACTTAGCAGTGATCTCTCAAATTGTCTCACGGTTGTCGCTAAGCAGTAGATCTCGTTCATTGGGTCTAAAAATGGAATGCGTGAAAGCTCACTGAATAATTAACTCATCAATATCCGATTCGTAGAATATGAGTGATTTTTTTTCCTTTCACAGATGAGGTCCTAAGTTTGTATTCCTTTGCTACAGCATCATGCTTAAAAACTCTTAACTAAATATTGGTTTTTAGAAACGAAATGACGAATGGAATGGTTTCGGCTCGGGCTCGGCTCGGGCGCCAAAGCCTATTAGCTAGTCAGAGTTAAGAAAAACGAGAATTTGTACCATACAAATTTCTTTCCTTTATAATGTGCGTTCGTTAAATACCGAACGCGTTATATCGAAGGTTCCCCAAACCTGGAATCATCTATGTGCACATATGGTCGAAAAAATAAGTACACCTGCTTATTTTTATGTTTAATTTTTTGCTTTAACGGAAAGTAAACATGGCAATTCTTTTTTATTTAAATAACTTTAATATGGTAATGCCTTTAAAAGTGAAAACAAAACTGGGGCTTCCCCGTTGTTTTCATTGCAAGTTAGTTTTGTTCGGTTGTGATTTCAGTACTTGGTCAAAATAATAAATACATTGCTCAATTCTTTAATATTTTCGCAGTCTGCTGTAGGCTTTTTGGAAAGGGGTAGTTATTTTACTGTTGTTTATCTTTATTCATAACAAAATATATAGTAAAAAAATCAGCCATGGGTCGAAAAAGTTATTGCTCTCCGGAGGAGAGAAAAATTGTTTCAAGATTAAGAGAAAGTCTTCGTTCTATAGCAGAAACTATGAAGCGTAAAAACTCGTCAAAACTCATGGAAGACCCAAAAAAAAACTTCAAAAACAACAGATTTCCTTATTGTAACACTTGCGAAGAAGGACCGGTTTGTGTCTTCAAGAGCGATTTTAGCAGAAATTGTAAATGTAATTTCATCGCGAACTGTTCGTCGTAGACTACAAGAAGCACATTTACCAGGACGGATAGCCAGAAGAGTACCTCTGCTTAGACAAAAAAAAATTAAAGGCCATATTGGCGTTTGCAAGAAGTCACTCCAATTGGTCCGGTGGAGACGGCGAAAACAAAATGGCGAAACATTTTGTGGAGCGATGAAACAAAAATTAATGTATTTGGAAACGATTGTGCCCGGAATGTTCGACCCCCTAAGCGTAAAGAATTCCATGTTCGCTTTACAAAGAAGACGGTCAAGCACGGGGACGGCAATATTATTGTCTAGGGTTGTTTCTCGTGGTATGGTGTCGGTTCGATACATCGAATTACCGACACTATGACCAGATTCCACTACAAAGATATCTTGGAAAATACGATGTTGAACTATGCTGTGGAAAGTATGCCTCTTAGATCGACATTCCAGCAGGATAACGATCCGAAACATACTTCTAAGTTGGTAAAGGATTGGTTTCAAGATAATAATGTTGCCCTTCTTAACTGGCCAAGTCAATCTCCGGACTTAAATTCAATCAAAAATCTTTCGGGAGAGTTGTAACAAAGAATTGGAAAGGAGGTTATTAAAAATAAGGATCAGTTATGGAATTTTGTTTAAAAAACTTGGTATGAAATACCAGTAGAAACCTGCGGGAAGCTTATTGCCAGCGTGCCAAAAAGAGTCAACAAAATAATTGATAATAAGAATGGATATACCAGCTTTTAACGAAACTCAGCCAATTTGGCAGAAAAAACTTGATTTCTTACTTTTTTTAATTATTTTAATTAAATGTACTTATTATTTTGTCCAATGTTTTTTGATTAATTTCTTTCTTGAAAAATACTGAGTTAAATTTTTGTTTTTTGTCATTGTTTTAGCCTTTATTTTACTTCTAATGTTATAACAAAAGAAATTAGTATTTATTTTTTCTTTTAATTTAAAAAATGTTCGTTTACGAACCTATAAAATATAGAGGGTGTCCTTATTATTTTGACCATATGTGTATATTACAGTGATTGTGGCTTTTAATACGATTTTGAGAATATTCACTAGAATTTGAGATAGAAAATTCTAAGGGTACTAAGAAGTCTATCAAGTTGATGATGAAATGAGACAGAGCTGATTTTGTCAATATTTCCGAGATGAGAGCCAGGTACCTAGAACGGAGGTCTCAGTTTTTAGGAAGGAAGGAAATAATCTTATATTAGTAAAAATTGTTGTTTTTTATACGTTTATCCTCAAAGAATCAATTTTCGCCAATCACTTTCTATAGCCTATTTTCACCTTTTTGGATGTCTACCGATAGATAGGATATCAAAAAATGTTGAAATATGCCTTCAGGTTATAACTTATTAATAAGTCTTCAGAAAATTTTGTACAAGCATTTAATTTTTTTTTTTAATTTCTATGCAACGAATCATTTTCCCCCTTTGCCACCCAGTCAATATTTGTGTGAAGTTTAAAAACAGCAGCAGCCGGTCGCCATGTCAGGCAGCACATCTACGCAATAACATGGTCGAAATGAATTGTGCATTTGGAAACTTCCATACCAATAAACAAATCACTATTGTTCACAAGCATCACAGACCCCGGATGCATTGACTACCGACGGACAACCTTTTGCCCACGACAGTATTAATTGAACTCACTGTACAATGAGAAAAAAACAAACAAATCCAATTCAAAATCTATGCAGTAGTTAATAACTTTATTCAATACAAAGAATTGAACACGGGAATTGTTTGTTATGCGCATTTGGCCAAATGCATAAAACTAAATAATATGAACAGCGAACTTGTTCGAAATTAACACATGACTGTAGTGGTGAGAGAGAGAGAAAGAGAGAGCGAGAAGAAATAAAAAAGGAGGATACAACCCACATCAGCACTGAAGTTTCAACACTGAGACTATTGCATAAAAACTTTTTCAACATTGACCCAAAACGTGATATTTTCCCTAAAATAGCGAATGTAGTTTTTGTGTAGTTTCTATTGATAACAGCAAAATCTTCTGTAGCGAAACAATTGATTAAAGAACAGGTGCTTTCCAACTAGAACATAAAACTGTTCTTTCGAACTAGTTCTACAAATATATAGGGTGATTTTTTAATCGTAGTTTCTTTTATCGAATAAAACACTCAAATTTGCTTAATATATTAAAATTTTTTTATTAGAATCGATAAATTGGTCTTTGTGATTTAATTTTTTTAAAGATAATTTCATGTAAATGTTGTTCGCGGCTCCGCCTCAAAATGCCCATTCGGAAGGTCCAATTTTTCGTCACTTTTCCGAGCATTTCGGCCTGTATTCCATGAATAACGTGTGTTATGTTATCCTGTAAGACTTCAATAGTGGTCGGCTTGTCCACATAGACTAACGACTTGACATAATCCCACAATAAATAATCAAGAGGCGTTAAATCGCAAAATCTTGGTGGGCCAAGTCGAGAGATAATCTGCTTACCAAATTCATTACTCAACATATCCATTGTTTCACGAGCAGTGTGGCATGTTGCACCGTCCTGATGAAACCATATGTCAACCAAGCTCAACTCAGCCAATTGGGGCAAAAAAAATCGCGTATCATGGCTCCATATCGTTCGCCGTTGACGATAACGTTTCTTTCATGGTCGTCTTTGGAAAAATGGACCGATGATGCCATCAGCCCATAAACCACACCACATCGGTAATTCATGTATGTCATGTGGCTGTTCATCACTCCAGATGTGACAGTTTTGCTTGTTTACGTATCCGTTCAGCAAGAAATGAGCCTCATCGCTGAACACAATTTTTCGACAGCGGATTTTCATTGAGCTTTTGTAAGGCCCATTCACTAGAAATTAGACGTTGTGGTAGGTCATTCGTCATTCCATGATGAAATGCCAGAGTATACTGTACACTTTTCACTTGACAGATGACATTTAGACATTACCATACTAATGCTGCCAACCTGAAAAACTTAAATCTTAAAAAATGACCCTGTATTATATTGTATAAATTTTTCAAACATTTGCTTTGATTTTTATAAATTCGTCATTTTCACATATAATGAGAAATATATGTCGAAAAAATATTTTGTATGACGAGTCCTAGATCTACTTTCAACATACTGATTACATGGAAGGCCTAACATTAACGGCATTAACGATGTACTTATTCTAGAACCGATATTGCTGGGAAGCGATTCTAAAAAATTTTGCTCGGATTAACCGATTACTACTCGTATACGCAAACAGAAGTTCAAATATTGCCCTTTACATATCATTTCATACGGCCAAAATTTTAAATTTAACACCTATGCAGCACTAAGCATATTTTGACCAAATGTATTTCAAAAGTTTTTGAGTCGATTGAGCATCTGTCTGTCTACTTGGTAGATACGAACGATATGGCAAATCTTTACTAAACTTATCAAAATTCGATTCAGCCTAATATTTGGTCAGATCGTAGCCGGGGTTTGTAAATTGGCTACATCGATTCACCCCTTCTAGTATCTCTTATACAAATTGACAGATTTTTCAGGATTAAATTTTTTTATCTGTAACCAAAATTTTTGTTTATCATCATTAGTTTACAATCCTTTGCAAAATGTAAAAAATGGTTCAACTAACCACGCCCTTTCTGATACTTGTCACACAAATGGCCTATATTACCCACATATTCTTAGGTTCATATCTTTCAAGCAGCTGTTTTGAATTAAGTCAAAATTGCCACACATCTAACTTTTGATGAACTAATTTCTAAAAATTCTGAAGAGCATAGTCGGTCACACCCCTTTTAGTATCTCCCGCATAAATTAATCAATTTCGAAATTCACTTTTAGAAACTCCTAATTCGTAAACTGTGGTAACTTAAATTGTTGTCTGTCGCTTTAATTTATAACGCTTTACAAAGTGTGAAAAAATCGGTAAAGTAACCACGATTTTCGCATTTTTTTTCTGTTATGTTGGTACACATGTCTTATATATGTTGACAATATCAGCCAATTTGGATTGTCAGTTTGTTTTTGACAGATAAAAAGGTTAGTCGTGTTTTGGTATGCTCTTCGATTTTTACTATTTGAAAAAATGATCGATCAAAGAAACTGTATTAAGTTTTGTGTAAAAAATGAAATTAAATGTGCAAGGACATTTGAAATGTTGACTGTGGCGTTTGGCGAGTCTACTATGAGCAGAACACAAGTTCAGTTGCGGTATAACCGGTTTAAGGAAGGCCGAGAAGATATCAATGACGATGCTCGTCCTGGTCGCCCGAGCACGTCAACAACCGATGAAAACATTGAAGCAATGAAGAAAATGATTTTGAATAATCGTCGAATCACTATTAGAGAGGTTGCTGATGATGTTGGCATATCGTTCGGCTCATGGCAAGCAATTTTTACGGATGTTTTAGGCATGAAACGTGCGGCAGCGAAGATTGTTCCAAAATTGCTAAATTTTGAGCAAAAACAACGTCGCATGGACACTGCTTATGAGCTGTTGAACGTCGTCAACGACTATCCGGATTTCTTCAAAAAGGTCATAACTGGTAACGAATCATGGGCTTATGGCTATGACATTGAAACCAAAGCCCAATCACCCCATTGGAAGCGTCCAGAAGAGACCGAGAAGAGACCAAAAACGAAAAAAGCACGTCGAGTTCCGTCAAATGCGAAGGTTTTGCTCACTGTTTTCTCGATTCTAATGGCGTGATGCATCATGAATTCTTGCCACAAGGTCGTACGGTCAATAATGAATACTTCTTTGATGTTATGCGCCGTTTGCGCGAAGTAATTCGTCAAAAACGCACAGAATTGTGGAAAAACCAATCATGGATTTAGCACCATGATAACGCACCAGCTCACACATCGATGGTTGTGCGTGAGTTTTTGGCCAAAAACAAAACCGCAATCATGCCTCAACCACCGTATTCGTCGAACTTGGCCCCCGCTGACTTTTTTTCTCTTCCCAAAACTGAAGACACAGATGAAAAGAAAGCGTTTTGCTACGATTGAGGAGATAAAAGAAAAATCAAAACAGGAGCTGTTGGCGATACCAAAAAGCGCGTTTTAGAAGTGTTTCGAGGATTAGAAGAAACGCTGCCACAAGTGTATTTTAGTATCTGAGGGGAACTACTTTAAAGGAAATGAAATAGAAATTGATGAATAAATAAATACTTTTTGAAAAAAATTTAAAAATAACGGTTATTTTTTGATCACACCACGTATAATGCTTAATGCATTTTTAAAACAACTGATCGCACAAATACTCCCATGCAAAAAATAATTTATGCATATTTTAATACCTGCCCAAATTTTGCTTCTCTGTGTTTGCATTTTGTTATACAAAATAAATCATAGTATACATATTTTTGAGTATCCAAAGTTATTTACCTTTTTTAAATAAAGCATTTCCTAATTAACTGCTATTATTCTATATAATGCAATAAAATACGGTACATATAATAATAATAATAATAATAATAATAATTTATTTGTTTTTCATTTATTTCCAGGTTTGTAAATATTTCCATTCAAAATTGAATTTCACAAATATTTGCGTAAGTAAACAACATTTTTTTGCAAGGCGATGTAAAATATTGGCATATTCAGATGTTACAAAAGAAAAAAAAATCATAAAATCATAAATGTGCCCCCCAATTTTGTCGATATTTTATTTTCATATCAATAAATTAGTGCGTTTAGCTTAATATTTTTCCAATATACTCGTATATAGAGAAAGTGTAGAACACGTCATTAAAACTTTAATTTCAAAAGATTGCTTCTTACTAATATATCGGAACATGAGTTTCTGAAAATGTCGAGTTTTAGAGAGCTCAAAATGTGCAATTACGACCACATTTGAATTTAACAATGTGATTGTAGGTATTAATTTTGGTTGCTGGTTGTTAATAGAAGGCATTCCAAACAGATGTATTGAATAAAAGTATGTTGGAAGATACATAAAATGAGAACTAACGAAAATACCGAAGTTTTGGTTTTTTGTAATTTTGTCGTGATAATTTCGAAATTTTATCATGATGATTTCACCACAGATGGAATCTGAATCTTCCCAAAATTGCCCATTAAAATAAAAATTGTTTATTGTGAATTTTTTTTTTGCGCATTAAAATGATAAGAATGGAATAAATCGCTTTGCCCATCTAGAAGGTCAGGTGAGCGTTCAAATAAATGTCCATGACTGTAGAATATTCAATGTCATGGCTGCTCCAGTATAGCTATTATGTCATGCTGTTTAACCCATATTCCGTTCTGTATAAATAATAATTTTTTTGCCACAATGAATTGTTTGTAATTGATTCCAATAGATTTCCTTGAATGACACACTTTAGTTTTGCAAATACTGCACCTAAAACGTTTCTTTTTTTTTTTTCTTGTATTTCCTTTCAATTAATTTTATGTGTAAATTCTGCTTAATTTTTATGAGATTAGAAATGCCAATGCAATTTCCATACAAACACACGCACACGCGTATACATTTTTACAATGGCTGATGGTGGGGCCTTGTTGGCCACTCTCGCACTTGTTACGAATACATGTGAGAGTGCAATGACGCCACGAATGCAAGTGCAGGCAAGCAAGTGTCACTGAATGAAGAGAAAGGTAGAAGAACAGAGGGAGCGAGAGAGAGAGAGAGAGTATGTATTTGTGTATGTATGGGTTTAATAACCTTGAACCGAACACAAAAATGTTGTTTTTATTTTCTCTGCTTCTTTTTCATGGTGATTTTTGTTGTTACTTCTGTGCGAGTATTAATTGTTTATTTCTTTTTTTATTTATTTCTATATATGTATATAAATAAACATTAATTGAAATGTATTATCGTTTTGAACTTTTGTTGTTGTTGGGCTTGTTGTTGCCGTCGTTATTTATAAAACTTAAAAAATGTGTTACTGATGGCAGAAGATTTGTCCCCCATCTCTTAGTAAGTGTAAATAAATAAAAACTAAATAGAAAAATAAATAAAATATAAATAAATATATATATACTTACATAAATAAATAAATAGTAAAAAAGTAAGTAAATGAATAAATAAAATATAAATAAATAAATATATAAATATATATAAATAAATAGTAAATATTATTATTTATAAATAAATAAATAAAGTATGAAATACAGATATATAAATAAATAAGTGAGTAAAAAAAATAAATAAACAAATAAGCAAAAAAGTAAATAAATAAGTAAAAAAAAAGAAATAGATAACCCAATAAATTAATAAGTAGATTAATAAATTAATAAATAAATAAATAGATAAGTAAATAAATATATAAATAAGTAATTGAATAATAAATAAATAAATTAATAAACAAATAAATAATTCAATAAATAATTAATTAACTTATTAAAATCAAAATCCCTAAAATCAAAACTGAAGAAAGCTTAGAAATTATCTATGCAGCCCGACGCAGAGAAATATGTAAATATATAAATAAATAAGTAAAAAAATAAATAAATAAAAAAATAAATAAATAAAAAAATATGTAAATATATATATAAATAAATAAAAAAATAAATAAATAAAAAAATAAATAAATAACCAAATAAATTAATAAGTAAATAAATAAATAAATTAATAAATAAATAAATAAACAAATAAGTAAATAAATATATAAATAAATAATTGATTAATAAATAAATATAATTAATAAGCAAATAAATAATTGAATAAATAGTTAATTATTTAACTTATTAAAATCAAAATCCTTAAAATTAAAAATGAAGAAAGCTGAGAAGTTATCTATGCAGCCCGACGCAGAGAAATCAATATATAGGTACATATATTGTTTCCTAAAATGACTGACACTTTCCATAAAAACGAAGCTAATGGAGTATTTTGGCAGAGATCATTTTTCATTATTAATTGTGAGGAGTTAACTACAACGAAAAAATGATTCATTCGGAAAAACTTTTATGATTTCTATTATCCATATTTTTCGGCATTTTGTCCGATATCGCGTGCTTTAACGGATGAATTGATTATCTTTATATTGCAATCTTTAATTTGTAAATTGTGAATAGTAAAAACCTTGTAAAACACGATCAAATTAAAAGGCATGAAAACAGCTGTTTAGTGTCCGCAAATTTAAACCAATTAATTACCAGCGTGCGTCAGGCATTATCAATAGCTGTAATGGCTTTTGTGGCAAATTATGAATTATGAGTCATTCAATAAATGCACTCGTAGTTGACCAATAATTTTTGGGTAATTCGTATTCGAGTAGTGGTTAGTTTTTGAATAACAAGGGGTTAGCGACTTCATGTTAAAATTCTTTTCGACATATAGGGGCCGTAATAAAACTAACTGACCTGACGGGCGGTGCTAGCAGTTTGAGAAATATTATTTTGGTGAAAAGTGGCATATTTATAAAACCATTTTCAAACGTGGCGCTTTGAAAATTAAAACACAACTTTTATAAGACTGCCACTTTTCGCCACAACAATTTTTTAGTATTAGTATTAGTATTTTTTTTTTTTTTTTTTTTTTTTTTTTTTTTTTTTTTTTTTTTTTTTGTTTAGTATTTTTATTTGAGCCATCAAAAGTAAACGAACTCAGTGAATTTGTGGGAAAAATTGGTCACCGTTGCGTGCAATATTTCCCTTTCAAAGGTCTCAGTCCAACCAATAGTAAGTCTGAGCTAGATTTTCCTCTAGGAAAGTCTGCTCTTTCGTTTACGACTGTAAAATACTGGGTAGCAGGTTTTAAACGAGGCCGTACGAGCTGCCTAACACAGTAGTTAGCGGTGTTAATGGTTAAGAAAATCTACAAAATGTGGATGGATGATCGTCGGCTGAAAGTGCGTGAGCCAGCTGAAATGATAGATATTTCAAAAAGTGCTATGCATCGTATATTGACCGAAGATTTGAAGATGAGAAAGCTGTGCGCAAGATGGATGCGCGCTTGCTTTCAACAGAGCAAAAACAGCACGTTAGCCGAATTTTTGCGTCGATTTATAACCATGGATAAGACATGCGTCCACCACTTCACACCTGAGACAAAGGAACAAACAGTCAATGTAGTGGACAGGAATGGGAGAATGGTGTGAAAGAAGACGAAGACGATTCCACCTGCAGGCAAAAGATCATGGCGTCTGTTTTTTGGGATGCGCATGGGATTATTTCTGTTGATTATCTTCAGAAAGGATAAACCATCAACGGCGAATATTATGCTAACTTAATGCAGCCAAATTTAATGAATCACAGTTCGAATTGCTTCATCACGCACTTTATTCGAAAGATTTAACTCCGTTGGTCTATTTTTGTTTTTTTATTTCCAAAAATGAAAAAATTGCTTGGTGATAAATGATTTGCCAACAATGAAGAGGTTGAGTCTGAGGTTGATGACTATTTTAAGTAGTTTGACAGTTCTTACTATAAACAGAGTATACAAGTTATTGAATATCGAGCTAAAAATAAAAATTAAACTCAATTACACCTCTGCTATAGCCAAATGAAATTTCTTCAAAATCGGACCAACCGTTTAGAGACTATATATATATATATATATTTTTTTTTTTTTTTTTTCAAAACCACCCATTATGTGACGTTGGGTGAAGGTATGTATATAAGACAGTTCACCTGACTGAAAATTCTATGCTGCATTTAACAAGCGCTTTTGAAGAAAACTTAAAGTCACTCACTTCGTATTATTAAGTTGCAGTCATAGTAACGTTTGGATTGCTGGACATTCAAATTTGAATGTTGCGGTTTTAAATGTAGAAGTTGGTGCTGACGTTTGGATTGTTTTTCCTATGAAGGGAACAATTCCCTTCACTTTTATTCGCCAAATCATATCAATCTATGGATAGGATTATTCTAGAATTCATCATCAGTATTTTTTTTTCTAAAAAGCGTCTAATTTCGTACAGGTTTTGTGAAAGCTTTGTTACAAAATTATGTCATTTGGTAACACTTTATAGAAAATCTCGATTTCTTCTCTTTAAACAATTTTAAGTACTTGAAAATTTACAATTTCACAATTTTTTGTTTTTGGTGAATTTGTGAGTTGATTAAACAAGTAAATTGCATTACGTCTGTAGTTGTTGTATTTGCACAGCAAAACAAAGAAATCTATATTATATCTCAAACAAAATTTGTATATATTTCATGTATACTTTTTATATAAATACGTATTTACATACGGTATGAATGTACGATTGTGTATGTATGACTACACTCTGGCGAACAATTGCATTTCGTACTTCAACACAAGAAGATGTTGATTAAATTGCACTATGTACACAAACGCATGCACACATACACTCACACACATTCGCTCTCAGAAATTTATACAACACTGCGATACACAAAAATGTCAAAGTAGATACTTCAATGCACTCTGCAAGTCAGTCAGACAGTCAGGCAGACTGCCAGCCACTGAGGCAATAACCACCACTAACAACCCACCACCGCTACGTCACGCAGCAGAGCAGTGAACGACAACGCATGGTAGAAACCGAAAATGTTGTATGTTGTTCACCCATCGTCCACATGGGAGCAGTCCTGGTCTTCCCTATTCCTCCCACCTTCTATTAATGCACCTCTTCAACACAGATACTTTCGCCTCAATCCACACCCCAAATGACAGTTGAAAATCTTCTGCCTCGCATAGCAAATCAGCACCCACTCCTCATAAATGTAGTTACATCACTAACAGACGTCCTTTCCTCCATAGCAACATTTTGGTTTATCGATAACTCGGCAACGAAAATCGCAATGTTATAATCGCCTATTGTGGGAGGAAGGAGGAAGAAAGGGAAAAGGAATAAATTGCAGGGGAAAATTTGAAGATGGTAAAACAGGTTTAATAATAACTTATTTATCTGTAAATTGTACTAGTGCTGCTGTAAATTGTACGCTGCTGTAGCAACCAAACGGCT
>JAHXMU010000636.1:616497-632238 GCA_019455685.1 Philornis downsi
ATGTGTGCGCGTTTGTGTGTGACAAAATAAAATATACAAAAAGTGATAAACTGAGCAAATATTTATGTTTGTTGTATATCAACCACAATATAACAACAACATCACCACCAGCAACAAACAACCAGAACCACAATTGCCAGCAGAGACTAACACAAAACGTCAACGTCATTATCGTTGCCATCGTGAGCTTCGTCATCATTCTTATTATTGTTGTTGGTGTTGTCGTGATCGCTGAATGTTCATAAATACAGCACAGCTGTGGAGGGAACAGTAGCAGTATTGCAAAATTTTTCGATCGTGGAAAGTACGTCTCGGTGGCGATTATAGCGGACGAAAAGAGAGATTATAACAAGAGGAAAATGCAAAACGAAGTTTGTCGAAGTTGTCAGAAAGAATATTAGAAAAGAATATTGAATTTGAAGACCCGTTACAAAAGATCACATCGCATCTTTTCTTTCCACCCTGTATGTATCACTTTTTAAATTTTTATTTATGACATAAAATCTTCCCATATATTTCGTATTCACATGTTCACTCACTTTTATGCATTTTTGTTTAGCTCCACTCCAATTAATTTTTTTTGTGTGTGAAAAGAAAGGAAGAACAAAGAAAGGAAAAACGAAGTTAATAAATGAATTTAATTTGCTTTTTCGAATTAAAATTTTTGTTGCAACTTAAAGAAATGTATGTGTTTTTCCACACTGGTTTCAGATTTCTTTAATTGGTATTATTTTTAATTCGTATTTTTTTCAAGTCCTTGTTGTAAAGTTTCTTATTTTCGAACTCAACAATCTCCCCGTTTTTAAAAAATCCGTCCAAACCTAAAAATACCATGTTCTAATTGTGGTGCGATTACTTTTTATTGCAGTATCAAACTTGGACAAAGAAAGTGCGTTGAAAAAAAACTTATTTCTATTAAATTCGGAACAAAACACGAAAATCAAGAAAAAAGTCGAGGAACAACTGGGGACGGAATAATGCGTAACTTGTGCGTCGCACGGCCCTTCTCCGTTTCAACAGCTGCAAAAATGTTCAGCACCTTGTCCGAAAAAATCACTTTAGGGTCGTTTCTAGGTAATGTGGTATTCTTCGAGATGTCTTCACTTTCTGAAAATGCCCACTCAATAACAAAAACAAGAAAAAAAATACTCTTACTAAATTTGAGTAGAAATTAGAAAAAAAATATCTTCCTAAATATCAAATCTCTTCACCTCTAGTAAATTTTTACGTGAAACGAGTAAGTGAAATTTAAATAAACTAAATTTTACTTGATCTGAGTACGCGTGAAAATAGTACGTATTTAAAATAAGTACGCAAATTTTCTTGAATAATTTTCTTACTTATTTTACTTACTTTGAGTGAGAAGGTAGTTAGCACCAAAAGGAGATTTTTTTTTTTTTTTTTTGTTGGCTTCGAAGAACACTGAAATGAAACATTTTTTTGCCGTCTAGTGAAACACGCGGAGAGTGATGCTCCGAAATTTTTTGCTTTCCTCTAACAGTACATTGGTGGCGTTTTATTTATAGCCGCAATCTTAATTTCGTACGGGAAGTTAAGCGATTTTCCGCTTAGCTAAGCAATAAGTATGATGTTTGCTTAACTTTCTGTCTTAATTATTTAACGAATTAGCTATTGATTGTACGTTAGTTTGTCGAAAACAAGTTCCAAAATACTCCCCAGAATAAATTGTCATTGTTGTCACATTTATATATTACAATGAAGTTATTATATATACCTATTTTATTCATTGGCAAGTTGGGATGATAGCTTAATTGCAAATACAACACCAATATTGTTTGGAACGATCCATTATTGATTGTTGATTTATTAATTTTACAATCATACAATAACAATAAGTATGTACCAACTGCACTATTTTTGCAATCTTGTAATTAGAGGCCTGCTCGATGCATTTTCTGCATCTGGCATAAGACCTTCTTGGTGCAAAAAGAGAAAAATTTTCTTTTTAATGGAAAGACATCTATGGTTTTCGAAAACTTTTAAATTGACGGAAATAAAAAAAATTATTTTATTTATTTATTATTTAATTAAAGTTACATAACAAGTTAAAACGAAAGCTTTCGTTAATTAGTTAGTTTCACACAAACAAGTGCAACCGGTTTTTTAACGCTATTTTTCGAAACAATGGAAAACCGAGCTTTCGGGTCGGCACGTAATACAACAGTGTTGATATTACTATTGCTATAATTTACACCACCACTGCTTAGCTTATCGGTCACCGACCAAGAAAGAAAAATCATCCATATTCGCCGTGTACTGATCATTAGACTAATCACAGACGGAATTGATGGGAGAGAGGGGGGATATGGGACTGGATTGGCGACTGTTCTCACTATATCGAATATACATATGTTATCGTTGTTGTCTTCGATCGAATAATGACAACAACAACGACTACAACAATAACGACAAAAAAATAAAAAATGTTCTGTCCACGTTGCGTTCCATACAAAAAAAGTTTGTTTAGACAACACCACATGGATACATAAAGTTTTGTAGTAAGGCGGTGAGATACACATACATTCCCACGCAACGTGTGTATGAGTTGCCAAGAGATCCCTGTCACCGAGAAAAAAATGCTAAATATTCGGAAGGGATAATATTACCGAATTATTAGAGTAAAAGAAATGACTACAATTTGCAGAAGAAATGACCACCCAATAGATTCGTATCACACAAATACAAAGACAATAGTTGCGTTTTATTTGTTACCATCATATAGTGTCTCGTTTTGGAAAAGTAACATATCAAGTTGCTCGATTGTTCAAAAATGTTGATATCTTTTAATTAAGAACAGATGCCAATATCTTTTAATTGAAGTAACTAGTACAGAAATTGCGTTACTTTTGGACATATTGTTTAATTAGTATAACGCGTTAAAACTGAAAGAAGGTGTTACTTATTGAAACGATGTCTGTGCCGGCACGAGAACACAACATTTTTTTCTTGTCTTCGTTTCAATAAACAATAATTCTTCCCCTAATGATGACTGACTGGTGATGTTAATAGAAATGTTGGTATAAATTGTAGGAAGAAGTGAAAACAATAAATTTTGTTTAAATCAACATAATAAAGAAAAAGGTGAACTGGGCACAAACTACTTATTGTGTAATAATGTTAAACGGTAACTCTGCTATTTACACATTTACTCACTTTGGCACTCATTCTTGAAAACTTAACCAAACAAACACTCACCGCATCGTTCTATCACAGCGGCGGGCTCGTCTGCTCGTTTACAGACAGTTCGTTTATTCGTTTGCACACACATTTGTTATGTGGAGTGTTCTTGCCCCAATCGCCTTGATGATTGCTGCTTTTGTTTGTGTTCTTGTTGGATAGTTTGGGGCTCTCGGTTGTCGGCTGAGCATTGGGGAATCGTAACAACTCGCGTGAATGCTTATTTGCGAAAACACGATGTCAAGAGTACGATACGATAATATGGTTGGAAACATAAAACTCAGTACGGTCGTTGCTGCTGCTGTTTTTTGTATGATGTAAAGAAACAGCAAAATACAACGACAGCGAATGAAATGGCAAATTTTAATGCGTTGCTGCTGCTGCTGCTGTTTGTTGTATGTGAATGAATGAATGATGGATGAAATGATTGTGTAGTGCAAAGGGGAAGGACGTTAGTGAGTTTACAGCTACCAAGGAAAGCCCTACATTACAGATTGTGTTAGGTCAGGAGCGGTGGAGCAAGGGAACGGATGAATAATACGGTAATTGATTGATTTCCTGATACGTTTCCCGTACGTGATTTTTTGTCTGCAACATATTGGGCAATTTTGGTAATTCGTTTAGAATTTTGTGGGCCAGATTACGAAATTCGTTATTGAGATGTGTTCTATTTATTCTAACGCAGTCCGTTTTCTTGTTTCGAAGCCATTGAAAGTATACAACAAACGGAAAACAAATGCGAAGGTTCAAATTTAATAGCGTTTTCTTTTCTGCCTAAAATAACATATTTTTAGCCCTTTGCCTGAAAAATTTTGATTTCTGGAAGATATTTTAAACTTTGACAGGGCGTCGGGGTCTCACAAATTATTGCCATCTAACAAGTTTGAAATGTTGAGCTTTTTTAACACAGATAAGTTATGGGTCGAGAATAAGAGTCGAATACTACAATGGCGCTGACATACATAAGAGGTCCTGCTAAGGAACGCCAAGTTTGCATACAATTTTTGTTTCGTATTTAATACTTTTTTTGTTTTGTTTTCATTTTTGCTCTCTTTTCACTTTTATCCAATACTGTATTTAATGATTTCAAAACCGCCGATCTGACAAGGCTGTCAGCTGTTAAATATCTGTCATCATTCAGTGAAAGGTCTGCCCTTTACGAATATGGATCGTTTAACAACCGAAGAACATGTAAAATGAATTACAACTTACTACAAAAGTGGTGATTTTAAACGTGGTCTCTTTTCGTTCATTACTGATTGATTACCGTCGTCAAATCGACCTATTGTGCAAGAAATTGGCAAGATTATAAAGAAAGCGTTGCAGATGTGGTCAGGTCTGTGCATCATCGCAATGTACGCTTCTGTTAGTGATAATCCGAATCTCAATTCAGAGCGCTATGGCCGCATCATAACCGGTTTTTTGGCCTGCAATTGAAGACTATGAACTGGAAGATATGTGATTTGAATAAGACGTTGCCACGAGCCACACAATTCTACCGATTTCAAATTTATTGCCTAAGAAGTTTCTAGAAAGCGTATTTTCACGTTTTGGCGAAGTCAAGTGGCCACCAAGATCATACAATTTGGCGCCGTTGGGATTTTTTTTATAAAGGGCTAAGTCGAAGACCGAGTTTACGCGGATAATTCCCAAACGTTGGAGCGTTTGAAAACCAACATTTGTCAAGTTATCGCTGAGATACGGCTCAAAATGTGTGAAAAAGTGGTCGGAGGCTACCGCTGGTGCAATTAATCCAGAGGCGGTCATTTAAGTGACATTGCATTTCGTACATAATGGTAAGGTTCAAGCATTACAAAGAAATACAACTTTCATTGAAATCATAGCTTTATATGTGTTTTATTTAACTTTACTTTTGAAACCGAAAAATAGATCACCCTGTATCGCAGCAAATAATGTCTATATTATCAGCATATGTTTGTTGAAGATGGTGCTTGTGTCGTGGTAACTGCAGCTTTCTTCATAATCCTATCTTAAAGGATTTAAAATATTCTGCTGCCTTGCAAAATCCTCGTTTGGTATAAAATGGGCGACTTAGATTTTTGGCTATCTTTACTGAAGCATTCATAACAGTCAGTATTATCCTACAAAGAAGTGCCAAAGTCGATAATTTTTGTTGTTGAAAGTGAAGCAGTTCTGCAGTGAAAAATAAAAATATGCTTGACGTCAATCTGTTTTTCGTGTGGATTTACCAGGTCTGAAGCTTCGCTGATAAGGATCAATCAGGTCAATTATCATATACTCGGCAGAACCTTATAAACGAAGGGTAAGACTGATATCATGATAGTTGACACTATGAATTCCTTTCTTAAACGAAGATTTAATGCACTTAAACTGCAAATATCGGACATGATTCCACCGAGCCAAATAGATTTTGGGAGCTGAAACAGCCACCTACAACTTATCCCCACTGGTTAAGCACTTCTGCTGTCAGCATCCTCCGTTTATTCTTATTCTTATTCTTACTCTTGGGGTTAAAGGAAGGTGTGTTTTTCTTCCGTTTACAACATTTGCTCACTGCACGCTTTACAATTCGTTGCGGCATTGCCATGTACGTAACATCTGATGTTTGTGAAACACCTGAATACAGGTAAAGGCTGATATTATACTGATTTTTGGCAATAAAACTCCGTAGAAAAAAATGGTCATGTAATTTGAAAATAAATTTTTCTATCAAACAGTACTTTGTTGTTCCGCGTGGAAATTTTTTTAGGTGGCAACATCCACTTTTTTTGTTGGTTTCCAACACTGAAATTGGGATAACTAATAGTTCTCCTTCGATATATATTCGATAATAGACTTGTAAACTTTCAAAATCAAATAGTAGTAATAAAAAATGCAATTTTACAATTTTTTTCTGGTGACGGTGAAGGTAAAGTTTCGATTGAAGATTTAAACCCCCCCGTAAGCCGAAAATAAAATATGAAAACACTCCAGATCCATTTGTAATTTTGTGTTGCCATAGAGTAACAAAACAACTGATACGAAGAATCCTCTGTTTTGATGTAAAAACAGAAGTTGTTCCGATTTCGTGTTGGAACATTGTTTCGTGGAATTTTTTCTTTGTGAAAGAGACGTCCATTTTAGATGTCTTTTTTTTAATTGTTATTTGAATTCCTTATCATTATATATTATAAAGGTCAAAAGGACTTCTCAAAATTTGAAATAGGCAATTTGAATGTTTGATGTATGTATATGTATGCCATTTGAAAGTTCGATTCGATGTGATCATATGATTAACGAATCTTCTACCCCATATTATTATTTTAATTTTTCTTCTACTACTATAAAAGCCATTTCCCCATTTCTAAAAGTTTTGCCACAAATAAGACGTACAAGTCAAAACTTTCAGAAGCTATGATTCATATACAATACTGATTTCGAAACAGATTTTTATAGCTTCTTTAAAATAAGTTTCAGTAGAATATATAGGCAACATGAAAAATTTCAAAATTGAAGGCGTTGATTTGAAAATATCAAAAATTTATGATCTTGTTAAATATTCGCTTAGTATACACAATTAAATTTACATAATTTTAAATGTGCTGATCATGAGTTTAATTATAATTTATTTAATTTTTAAAATTAACTTTTTAACACGAATATGGATGCCGATTTATATGGGGTGGTTTTTTAAGATTTAAGTTTTTCAGGTTGTCAGCACTGGTTGGCAATGGCGTCCAAACGTCATCTGTCGAAGTGAAAAGTGTACAGTATACTCTGCCATTTCATCATGGAAAGATTCAACAAACAAGCAATGATTGCAAATCGTTGAAATTTGTTATCAAAATTTGTGCTCTGTGACAGATGTGCATCGTTTGATACGACCATTTTATGGTCGTCAAATCGACCTACTGAATCCACAATTCCTGCTGTTATCTCCAAATTTCGCACCAAATTTATTTTGTTGGACAAAAAAACCATCGACTCGCATGCGTAGAGTGCGTACCAAAGAAAATATTACAGCCGTAGCGACCAGTGTTAATGACGATCGTGAAATGTCAATTCGTCGCCGTTCTCAGCGATTGGGCATGTGTTCCTCAACCACGAAGAATTTTTTGCCCCAAATTTCGGAGTTGAACTTGGTTGGCATGTGGTTTCATCAGGACGGTGCAACATGCCACACTGCTCCTGAAACAATGGATATGTTTGAGGGATGAATTTGATGAGCAGTTTTTCTCTTGATTTAGCCCTGTGAGTTGGCCCCCAAGATCTTGCGTTTTAACGCCTCTTGATTATTTCTTGTGGGGTTATGTCAAGTCCTTAGTCTATGTGGACAAGCCGAACACTATTGAAGCCTTACAGGATAACATAACACGCGTCATTCGTGGAATACAGGCCGAAATGCTCGAAAAAGTGACGAAAAATTGGACCTTCCGAATGGACATTTTGAGACGGAGACGCGGACAAAAAATTAAATGGCAAGGACCAATTTATCGATTCCAATAAAAAATGTTAATGTATGATGCAAATTTTGAGTGTTTTATTCGATTTGAAAAAAAAAAAAACTACAATTAAAAAATCACCATTTATTTATTTTTTTAGCAACCGTTGGCTTTGGCAGATGCTAAAGAGAAAAAAAAAATTTACTTAAAAACATGTAATTAAAAAATTTTTAAACTTGCTACATTAAAAGTTTATATTTGCATATGGATTTAAAAAATTCCAAAATTTAATAAACGAGAAATTAATAAAGAATAAATCTTTGTGAACCTCCAGATCTGAACGTTGAAGATAAGTAAGATGAGTTTTTGAATGTCATAATTTTATAAAGCAGTAAAATAACTCTCAGTTTAACAAAGTTTGGGTTGGATTGTATGTGGCGTTATATGGTCATATATGTGCAAAATATTTACATAAATTACATATACATTTAAATTATATACAAACGATCCAAGCCACATAAACTTGTTGCGGAATAAATATCTAATCCGTAAATAATATGTATGTGGCATTATCAAAGCTCGTTCTATGCAGTTTCAAACTTCAAAATGAAGGTAGGAAGAAGTGTTGTATGCCCTTCTAAGCAAAAAGTGACTTTCGAGACCACCTTGTCAATGTGACAGTCAAATTTTGGGTTTTTATCTAAATAAAACTCTAAAATTTCAAACTCTTTTTCAATTGTTGAGCTTTTTAATTTTAAATATGTAGTGGAATTAGTTGAGTCATTAAAAGTTGTTGATTTGGATTTAGCGGGCTTCACAACTATGAATGCTATTTGCCCCAATAATTGATTCTTATCAACTCATAATTTTTTACGAAAGTATTTAATAGTTATATTTAACGCAAATTCTGCAAAATTTCAAATTCTTGTAAAAGTTTTTCATAATTTTTACAAAAGTATTTCGTAAATTTTTCAAAAGTCTTTCATAGTTGTTATACCTTTTATAAAAGTTTCACAATTTTTATGAAAATTTTTACAATTGTAATTATTTTTACTAAGGCCATTCATAATTTTTATGAATTTGAATATCGTTTATATTTATTAGACAACATATTATTCTTAATAAGTAAGGAAATTATTATTATTATTTTTGTTTTTTCTTTTTTCATTATTTATTTTCAGATTAAATTAAAATAGTGAAATCTTTGAGAGAAATCTTGTCCATCATTTAGATGTTCTCGTAGAGCAAGATTGCACTATTTTTGTTAAATAATTATAGATTTTTGTTGGCAGAATTCTTTAACATTGCACGCTGGTTATAAATAAATATATTAGCAATCATCCCGCTGCTGTTTAATACGTCTGTGTCCTGGAATTTAAACAGAGGTAAGAACATTTGTAATAACTATTTAATTAAAATGCCTTTTTTAGGTACAACCTATAGTTAATACTACTTACTACAAAAACAAAAAAGTTTATCATGACGGTCTTTAAAAAAGAAATTTTCTGGAAGAGTAATTCGACTACTCGCAAATCTCTGACATAAACTTGTATTGTATGAAAGTTTATACGAACATATTCCCTATTAGAAATGCACTATTAATATAGAAGTTTTTGAAGGATTTACATTTAGTTTTGGAAATTATTTGTGAATTAGTTTTCTTAAATGTGGAAGCCAGTGCGGAGACATTTTTCATATACGAAGGCGGCCGCAAAACTAGCCGACCTAATCAAAGAAGACACAAAAAAATTGGGAATATTTTTTCTAAATTTTTCAACATAATTTTTCCAGCGATATTCATTAGCTTCTGCCTGTCTGTTTATAGTGAGAGAACTGTCAAATTCCTTAAAATAGTCATCAAACGCAGACTCCATCTCTTCATTGTTGGCAAATCTTAACCATCGAGCCATTTTTTCAAGTTTGGAAATAGAAAATTGTCTGAGGGAGCTCAATCTAACGAATAAGGTGCGTGATGAAGCAATTCGAACTTTAATTCGTCACCTAAACGTTGCAATAAATTAGCATAATATTCGCGGGTTGAAGGTTTTGCATTTCTAAAGACAATCACTAAAAATAATTCCATGCACATCTCAAAAAACAGGCGCCATGACCTTGCCTGCATATGGAACCGTCTTCGTCTTTGTTCGACACGATTCTCCCATTGCAGTCCACTGCCTGGACGATTGCTTTGTCTCAGGTGTGAAGTAGTGGACCCATGTCTCATCCATGGTTATAAATCGGCAAAAAATTCGACTTTATTGCGGTGAAACATCGTCAAATACTACCGAAACATTTTCATGATGCTGTTTTTGCTCTATTGATAGTAAACGCGGCACCCATATTGCGCACAGCTTTCTCAACTTCAAATTCACTGAGATCGTTTGCTTTTTATGGCTCAAATAAAAATACTAAACAACATGGCGCCCTGAAACTTAAAATGTATATTTTATAAGATTGCCACTTTTCACCAAAATAATTTTTTTCAAACTATTGGCACCATCAATACGCTAGGCCGGCTAGTTTTGGGAACGCCCTCGTAAGACAATGATGTCATTGATATTTCTTATACGGAGAATCTGCTGGGCTACTTCGTGTAGAAAAGTTTTTGCACAGACATTTTTGATATGGAAAGTTGACGGCGGATACACTCCTCATGTAGAGAATTGATTGCGAATTTATTTTTATATAGAAAAGTGATCGAGGCATTCTCCTTTCTGTATAATAATTGTGGAAACATGTTTCTTATAGAACATTTCACACTGAAAAGTGCATTGAAGGCAGATATGATATGAAAATGCATATCAAAAAGTGACTGTGGAGATGCATTTTATGCAGACAACTAACCACCTAATTAACCTCTATGTAAAGGGTAGCGCATAAGTAACGTTAACGGCGACTATATTGAATGAGTTCTTGTGCACCATTTGGTTATAAGTCGTGAACCAATTGCATCTTATATGAGAAAAGATGAAACATTCTTTGCAAAGACCGCGGTTTTCTTCAATACTTGCTTGCACTCGAGCAATGGTCACTTCATTTCGAACTGCACAAGATCATTCAGCACGCGGTAGATCACAGACATCACCTTGTTGCGCAAAACACTGAACCAATCGATAAATTTCTGGAGCGCTGGGAGCATTTCGAGCATGAAAGAAATTTCGATATGATCTAAATAATCGAATGCTGAGTTTCAAAGTAAAATTGAACAACTTTGGTTCTTTGTTCTGTGCTGAGCCTTTTCATCATAAACTTCCCAAGTATTATTTAGTTAATTCTGTAAAGAAACGAAAAAAAAAAGACTTAAACAAACACTGTATTCACTGATCAGATCTTAACGTTACTTATGCGCCACCCTATAGAAAATTAACTGCGGAAATATGTTTCGTATGTATGTTGCTTATAATTTAAAAAAATTATAAAATTATCGATAAAATTCTCAAAATTTTTTATAAAGGTAGATTTATTTTCAGTATATGCAAGTTTTTTCTTACTGGAACGATTTCTAGTTTAACCCTATGACTATGAGACATTTTTGTGCCAATTTTAGTTCGATTATTCAAGAAGTTCGTCTTTTATCACACTTTCAAGATATGATCGGTGTAGATTTTTACGATAGTAAAGAAAATATTTGTTTTATGGGTGTCAGAAGAATGCTTGTGAGCAAATATTTCTATGGTGGGATGGGTACAAAAATGATGGAGTTACCTGGTGCAGGATAATGAGGTAGAAGTGACTATTCTTAAACAGAAAACAGACAGCGGTGATATGTCGCTTATGGGAACAATACAATGTAGGAAAAATGACTGCCGACATGCTGCTTATATAGAAATTTGGTTGTGATGATATTTCCCATATTAAAAAGTAACTGCAGAAATAACTTTTCAATCAGAAAGGTGCGAAAAGTATGTTTTAAATAAAAACAATTATAGAAGTACTTTCTATATAGAAAGTTTCAGATTTATTGCGGAAACACATTTCACATGGAAAGTAGACAGCGAATAAACATTTCATATGGGAAAGTGATTACGGAATCAACTGTCAAGTAAATTGCTGAGATAATTCTCATATTGAAAGGTGAGAAACTTTCGGTTACTTAGTCGTCTTCTCACAACGAAGAGAGCAAGGCAACATATTCCATACAAGAAGCTATTGCCGAAGATGCTTTATATTAAAATAAAATTAAAAAAAAAAACTGCTTAGATATGTTTTGTACTATAAAGTTATTACGGACGAAATTTGGGAGTGTAAATGTGTGGAAAATACGCTATTATTATAGGACGGAGCCTGCAGAGACACTTTCTTGGTGGAGGGTGAATAGGAAATACATTGTCCGAATTAAGTTTCTGAAGTTAGAATACCAAAAATTTAAGATTTTTATGGCGGATATGATCTATATATATAAAAGAATAACGTTACTGACTGACTGACTCAACATCGCCTAGCCCTAACCACTGGAGCTAGAAACTTGCAACTTGGCATGGAGGTCCATCCTCTAGCATAGACGCCCGCTAAGACGGGATTTTTGGAAAATCCTACGGGGAGGGGCAAAAAGGGGGAAAATCTCCCCCTTCAAAACGGCTTAAGCTAGAACCTTGAAATTTGGCATTTTGGTTCCTTTTATGACGTAGGCACGCGATAAGTAGCGAGTTTTGGAAATTCCTATGGGGAGGGGCAAAAAGGGGGAAAATCTCCCCCTTCCAAACGGCTTAAGCTAGAACCTTGAAATTTGGCATGTTGGTTCCTTTTATGACGTAGATGTTCGCTCAGACGGGATTTTCGGAAATTCCGATGGGGAGGGGCAAAAAGGGAAAAAGTCTACCCCTTGGCGGCTACCGCAAACTACTCATCCGATTTCAAAAATTCTTTCGCCAGTTGAATGCTACGTTATCATTGAGTGCTCCTGGTATGGTACTATTTGCAGTTTAGCCCAGAAACTTGCTAAATTAGCGAGTAAACGGGGGAAAGTTTCTCCTTGGCGTCCTGGCCTAACCGCTTATTATTGTTTGTTTATAGTTGTTTACTTTTATTTTGCATTTATTTCTTATTTGTCGTTTATCTACACTCTGTACTGAATATTACACTTTTGTTGCATACCTTTAGGCATTTTCTGCTTTTCTCATGGGCAATTTTACGTGGCTTGCTCAAGAGTTAGTTCATCCAAAAATTTATATATCCTCACATCAGGTGGAAAAACTATCAATATTGTATACCAGGAGGTACTTCGCTGAAAAATTACGTGCTTTACAATTAATGTCTCCTGCTGCTATAATAGCTTTACCGCGAATAGATAGATACTATGAAAGATATCCTGCCATATTCCATCTCGCTGTACACCTCGAAGACGGCCAAAGAGTGTGCTTTACAATTAATGTCTCCTGCTGCTATAATAGCTTTACCGCGAATGAGATAGCAACATATGAAACTGGCCGATATGTAAGCAGTTCAGAAGCCGTCTGGAGAATATTATCTTTCCCGATACATGAAAGATATCCTGCAAAACTACCGATAACGAAGTATCGGGCTTTTCAGCTAGTATTCTTATAAATGTGATCGAGTATGCAGATTTCATAACGAAAAAAGAATCAAATCAAATCACGAATCAAATCGGCCTTAAGGCTTAAAATTACATTCCTGAATAAATAAATTAGATTAAATTAAATAAATATTGAAATACATGACCGAATGGAAATTTCACAAATCTAATTGTTTGCGTTCCATAGAGGAAAACTAATACATAAAAGTTTCCGGAACATTTATTGAATAGAAGCATCGAGGAATTTTTCATATGGAAATAGTAATAAGAAAATGGTTTTCATTTCGGAACCAGACTTCGATGGCACTTTATGTGTAATAGAATTCGGAAGAGTTCTTTGGGCACTAATTGCTTGTATATAAACGATTTGTAGGAGTTTTCTTATAGCAAGTAAGTGCGAAGGTAACATTTCTGTCAAAAAAGAGGTTGTGTGAGATATATTTTGCATGGGAAAGCGTTTTCGAAGCAAATTTATAGACGAAAACGTGTGTGTGGATACCAATTATATACCGGCATAAATTGCGGCACAAACTTTTAGTTACAGAAAAACTTTTGGCTTAATAGACCGCTTGAACTAGCGTACTTCAGTTATTCCGTCTTCAGGTATTAGCTCTTACGGTGCTATTGCAATATAAAAAGTATACCGCGGATTGTCTTGATTCATGTCTTTAAAAAATTTCGGAAGGCGTTAGATTCCCAATATTCCTTTTCTGGTCACGGATTTGAAGTAGATATTTTTGATATAAAAAGTAGTATGTTGATAAAATCCATGTAAAAAAAGGTACTCTTTAAGAAGGCTGTATATTCATTCATACATGTAAATATTTTCCTAGCTGAAATTAAAAAAAAAGAACATGTTTTTGAGAAGAACACGTCTACACCAAGCTGATTAGAAACTTGTATTTCAACGCGAATTCCCCGATAGTTACACTTGAGTTATCGCCGACTATCTGACCATTTTAAGATGCATCTTTTGTAATTTCTGACAATAACAGTCGCTCGTAGGCAGAAAATCGTCGCATTCATGTTGATTGGCGTTAAATGCTTCAAATACAACGCTAAATGCTTTTTATTTCCCACTAATTACTGTTGTTTATAATGTTTGTCATAATTTTTATTATCTCTCTCTATCTCTCTCTTTCTCTCTCTGTTGTTTCTGTGTCTACTACTATTCACCACACACACTTCTTTGACTCAATATCAGTATTAGTTGTTGTTTCTTTACCTGGCCAGTTTCGTGGCTTTTTTTTTTTGTGTATTTATTTTATTGTTTAGTAGAACTTGTTGAACAAGCTAAATCATTGTGTTAATGACCATTAAATTGGAACAAACTCTCTCCATGGCTACAAATCTAAAGCAGCATAGTAGATGAGCATAGACTCCATTGATGGCACTGGCTTTAGCAACAACAAACAGTAGATCATAAAAGTCTGGGCCGGATGTTTTGGTAAATTTGTTCAAAATAAATTGGCGAGGGCATAATACAGGGTGGGCCATAAGGGTGTTGGCGGTTTAGATATTCAATTAAAAAAAAACTACGAAACATAAAAAAAATATGGGAATGGGAATTTTTAAGACTTAAAAATAATGTTGTCCAAATGGCTTCCCTCGGCTGCTTGACACTCTTGGAACCGAAGTCGCAAATTTTGAAAAACTCGTTGAAAAGTTGTTCTCGGTATTTTGTTACTTTCCTGAATAATGTTTCTCTTCAACTGCTCTAAATTGGTCGGATTATTCTCGTAGACTACCGATTTGAAGTAGTCCCATAGAAAATAATCGCATGGAGAGAGATGGGGGCTACGTGGGGGCCATTCAATACCCCCCCTTTTCGAAATGAGTTTTCCAGGAAAAACATTTTTCAGCAGCTCTATGGATACTCTAGCCGTATGACATGTGGCCCCATCCTGTTGAAACCACATCCTCGAGGTATTGCCTTGAAGTTCTTGCAAAGCTGGCACCAAAAAGTCTGCTAGCATGTTGCAATAATTGTTCGCTCTAACCGTCGTGAACTGAAACACGAACACGCTCCACAATGTCGGCTGATCTTGCAGAAACTGGGCGACTACGAACCGTAATTGGTACTGTTGAGCCGGTTGTTTCGAACATTTTGATCCATTTTCGTATCACATTGACGCTTGGAACTTCACTTAAATCGTGTAAACCGTGTTCATGCCGATACAAACGTCGTGCAGTAATCACTGATTTATTGTTTTCGTAATACAGTCGGACACAAAATGCACGCTGCACTCCCGTGTACGGCTCCATGGCGACTAAATTTCCAGGAAGCGGCACAGCGAACAACGTATCCCCCCACCACCCCGCGCCGCGCGTTACCGAGAAATTGAATATTTAAACCGATCAATACCCTTATGGACCACCCTGTATAATTGCAGGCTATAAATACAAATAATAACTGGACCTTATATTAAAACTTGTCTTTTTCAATTCCGTTTATTAATATAATTATTAATATAATTTCAAAGTATTACTTTTTATTTATTTATTAGGCATTCGTCGCCATCAATGTTTTAAGATTCAAACAAAAAACTATAGTGTACCGATATCATATATACCTATATGAAGCAAGTTGTACGAAGATCAAAAGTG
>JAHXMU010000636.1:647238-657293 GCA_019455685.1 Philornis downsi
ATTTTTCTCTGGAGTGAAATTCGCTTGCTTCCAACGTTCACTCAAGACCGTAATTTTGTTCTCTCTCACTCTTTTTTACAACGTAGAACTTTAATAGTGTAGCATTTTTTAGCGTCATATGTAGGGGTATTCATGCATTACTGATCAACTTACTATAATCTGCAAAAAAAGTAACCAAAATATATAAAGTTATGGAGTTATTGTGTAAAGAGAGTAACGAAAAGAGCAGATCCTCTTACTCTCTTAGCTCTCTAATCATCTCAACTTTGTTTCCAGAGAAAAAACAATTAGTCTCTTCGTTTCCATCGCCTTTGCAGTGGGTTGTGAATGGTGACTGATTACTTACGAGTCACAGAAAAATGAGTGGACCTTACGGAGAACAGGCAAATAGTGCAGGTTTAAAAAAAATCGTTTGAAATGGTTGGAACGGAGATATTCGGCAAAGTAGTTTTCAGTGGTTTTGCTAATTTTTCACCAAAGATTATCATAAATTTGTAATATATATGTATATTTAAAATTGAAGGCGCACAGAATAATCAAATTACTTTTCATTGAGAATGCGTCTAACAACTCGTGAATTGTTGCCGTAAGACATGATTGAGAACCATCGCTTATGAGTCATGAGTTCTCACATCTCTGATCGAAAAGAAAACACTGAGCAATCATGAGGGAGTCATTTATGACTCGCAAAATTCGAACACTGCTTTCAATACTTCTTATAAAAGGTCTGCATATAGCAAGGTTGCAAGACATGGTATGGTAGGTAGTCTGCAAATAATAGTCACTATTTAGAATCATACGAACGATAGCCTTCCATAAGGTCTTGGATAGCAGGCCTACAAAGAAGTTCTAATAAGCCTTAAGTTTAAATACAATTTGTAATTATTGTATTTATTTGGCACGATTTGGTTAATATTAAACTTTTGAAAGACTGATTAAATTAGAACTTTCGTCCTTGGAATTAGTATTCCGAAATTCTTTTAGTCCATCCTATTAAAAAATCAGTGTAGTGTCTGCATGGTTTTAGCTTCGTTGTTTATAGTCGCATTCATTCAATAATTTACCGAGTTTCGGAATCTGGTCTATTGGGAAATAAGTATACCGTCTTCTGATCAACAATTTCGATTTCGGATCCCAATAGGCGGTAAACAGTTGTATATCGTTCTACTGAAGGGATAAGAAGGCCTAGCCGTATGCTTCCTTTGAGAAAGTGAGATATAAATTATTGGGTGCAACCGAAGTTGTATTTTAAAAGGATATTTATAAAATTAGCTATCTAGATCAAGTGGTGGATCTTTTAGAAAGAATATGGAGGCCTTATCCCATACTTCCTCTGTGAAAGGAAGATGCAAGTGTACAGGGGCAGTACACGTTTCTTTTTTGAGAAAGGCATTCAAGAAATGATAGGACATATTCCCCAGATCTTTTTAAATAAAAGTTCTAACTAGCATTTTCTGAGAAGGCGTATGGGAAGGTTTACTAAGTCTCTCAGAAGGAGGCCAACATCAATTTTTCTGGATCTTGCATATGTTCCTACCGAAAGATGAACGGTTATGTCGATATACTCGTATGTGTGTATTTGGGTTAAGGGACAAATGAAAAGAGAATACACTTCTTAATAGTTTCTTCTAATCAGGAAATAGAGAGATTTGGGAAGACTTTGACCAGATCTATGAGGCAGATATGTAGATCCATCAGCAGACATGTATACCGCGTTCAATTTTAATTTCACACTGGCACAGGGTGACTTAAGAGTGGAGGATTTTCCATTCTCGCCTCTCGTAAAAGGCCAACTTCCGAAGCTCTTCCAAAAGCCCTGCATAATATTGAAAGTTAATAGCAATACAAAAGAAGGCCTACAACAAAGGCCTTAAAGACAGACGTACTTGAAAGTCTGCAAATGAAGGCATATTGCACAAACTGCGGCAGAATGTTTTCTAAGAAACCAGGAAGCATGACGGTGAGGAAACACAACTGTACAGCTCTCGATTCAGAGGACGCCGATGTATCCTTATATTTTGCGAATTGTTTCTCTTTCCAAGGCTTCAGAAATTATTCGTCCATTTATGTCGTAATTCAGGATCTTGCGTTTTATAACAAGACAAATAGAATTAGCGTCTGTTCATCGGTAGAGGGCTTTTTCTTTAAATCTCTTACTAAAGTCATGATAGCATTTATTTTCTTCTTAATTTTCCTTTCGTAATTTTCGGGTTTTTAATTCATATTTTTCACGGCAGAACTGAGGCAGATGAAACATCCACCAAATTTATAATTGCCAACGATCACGCAGCGTTCTAGACGGGCACTTCCTTTGTACGTCAAAATATGTAACTTAATTTTGTTCTCGTTTACCGCCAGATACACTTTTGCCTGCTCCTTTCTCAATGCTTGAGAAGGTTGTAGTAATTTGTAGCCTTTGGCCAATTATATCTATAACATTAGCCTTCATCATTCGTGTTTACTTTTCCTTTTCTCAAAATCTTGTATCGAAGCAAAGGCAAAGAGCTTATATTTATAAACAAGATAAACCCATTTTCTCATATTGTTAGGCAATTTCTCTTCCATTATAATTCCGGCGAGTAGATAGAAATTCTGAACATTCAACATTGCTAGAGTAGAATTTTGCACAATTTTAAATACGCTTTTTATTTATTGTATCGGGTTGTTCGGAAAGTTCGCTTGGTTTCTAAAAGAAATTTAATTACAAATTTATATAGAAGAAACCATTTATTTTAATCTATTACATAATCTTCCCCTTTTTTTAATAACTTTTTCCCACCCCCGATCAATTCGATTTTTAACTTCCCCGTCGTTAAGGAAATTTAAATCCTTCAAGTGGTTGCTCAGATTGCGAAATAGGTTATAGTTGGACGGGGTGAGGTCTGGGGAATACAGTGGGTGGGGTAAAACTTCCCACCCAAGCTCTGATATTTTCTGATGGGTCCGCAAGGCAGTAGGCGTTGTCGTGATGGAAGTTGGCATCTCCCCGATTGATGAGCCTCGGACGTATTTCTTCCTCAATTTATCTAATTGTGCCATATAGTAGTCCGCATTAATCGTTTAATTTGTTGGAAGAAGCTCAAAAAACACTCCTTCTTTGACATCCTACCAAATCGACAACATTACACCTTCCTTCTCCTTACTGATTCCCTCACAGCTCACTTTACTATTGAATGTAATGTTGCCCCGTATTCAGTACAATGTTTCTTGGATGCTACGCGGCATACTTGATTGCACCAGGACTTCAGAATGCGGTTTTTCATTTCTAATACGGTTTTTGCTGAGGCTGCCATGGAAAGCTACCGTCAGATTGATGTCCAACGGCATCCCAAGCGAATGCTTACCCAGGCGACTATTGAAAGTTGTGAGCTACTGGGAAAATTCTGTCAAGGGTTTGACTAATCCCGAGGGTCATAGTTTGTTAATTTGCCGGTATATCTATGGGAATAGGCAAAAAAAAGGTGGGAAACTGGCACAAATTTAGTTGGTTTGTGACTTTATTTAGGCTTTATAATCTATGGTAGTATACTCATTTCTTGTTTCATGGTTTTATTCATTTATACAACATTTAAGGTAATGCCAAAAAATATCATATGAATTTCATTGACTGTAGTTCTGATTATATAAGCTTTTGTTGCCGACAAAGTTGTGGCAACATGTCAACATATACAAATGATATCCGAATATCATCTTCATATTTGGTTATTTCCTTTAAATAGAGCTTTAAAAATATTAATAAAATTATTGACTTATATAAGGATATTGTTGTCTAATACGTTTTAAATCTGATGATCGATATACTAATAATATAGCTGATAGTATTATATTATTATATTATAATGGTATATTAGCTAAAATGCAATTTCAATGTGATCACAAAGAAGGCCTATTTTAAGGAAGACTTCCAAATTTTCCCCGCTGGATTGTTGAAAAGTGGCAGTAGCTATGGCTTGCAGAGTGTCTGAGAGTGTGTATTTGCAAAAACTGTATAAATATAAACTTGTTATATTTCAACAAACATTGCCTACAGTAGTTATACAGGTAGGTACATACGAAGTTCTACAACTACGCAAAGCACACAGTGATTTTGTATTTATTTTATATTTTATATCTCAATGTTCAATAATTTACATGAAACTTCAAATGGTGACGATGTTTAGTGCTTGCGATTATTGTTTACATAATCCCGGGTTCAATCCCGCGTTGTTTGTGCGGCAGTCACCTTGGTTTGTCTGACGAACACTTCGAATAATCGGAGAATCGACATGTCTGGTAAATTCTTCTCATACTGTAAGGTTCGGAATCGTTGTTAAGTTGTAGATCCCATTGAGTGACTCTAAAAATAGACTGATAGTTGGCTACTAAAATATACGTCCTCATATTTATCTATTATACAAAAAAAAAAAAAAATAATAACAATCATTTCAATCATCTGCGCTTCTTTTCCAATTCGTCACACCAAGTTTTAACAAGGACTTCCTTCACTCTCCAATAGTGATTTGGACGCCTTTTTCTCCTCTGTCCATCAAGTGCGTTGTCGAAATCGTTGTATTTTGATGCGCTTAACCACGTCGATGTCAGCAGAAAATTTGTTTGCATGCAGTAGTATTCAAATTGTTTTTGATTGACATCAAATCCTTTACTAACGACGGATTTGCTGGGATAGTTAGAATCAATCAATGTCAATGGTCATGCTGCCTTCCAAATGAGAGGGTCTTCTGTTCGGGTTCGATTTGCATTCACACCTACTTTTGCTGATTTCTCAATGCTTGAGAAGGTTGCAGTAACATCTCAAAGTTTCCAGTCAATGAAGTCGCTACAATGAAGTCGCCGTAATATGTGGTTTTTTGCTAAAAATTGCACCAGTCCTTTTTACTACAACGTTCCTCATGATGTTGCCCATAAGAAAGTTGAAGATTGTAGCCTTCCCTAAGGCTCGTTTGTCGCAAAACATCTCAGCAAGATCTTTGCCTATGTTCACTTATGATTTTGGGCGTCATCCCTCGGTCAGCTACAAAATCGATCAAATAATAGGTAAAAAAAAATTATCTTTTCGTCCTCCTTTACTTGGGCCTCCTACATAATCTGTCATAATGTGGATACCTCGTTCGTTGTCAATTTACCAAGTCCAAATCCACGCTGACAAGGTCCAATCTGGTTGAATAGAACATACGTTAATCTACATTCGACAGGATCGCAGTAATTGGTTGGTATAAGTACAGAATGACGCGCGAATCGTGCTACAAACACAATGTCAATGGGGGGGACCGTTATTTAAAGATGTTGAAGGATCAGTATCAGTTTCAAGCGCATTTTATTTCAGCAAGATGGAGCAACTGCACACATAGCCAGACAGATTACAAATTAATATCCAGAAACTCCACTTTCTGCTGCCTCCAAGGCGACCTGATCTGATTGCACCAGACTTCTTTTTAAGGTGGTTATGTCAAGTAAAAGGTGTACAAAACGAAACCAAGCACTTTGATTGAATTGAAACAGTTCATTAAAACAATAATTGAGGCGATCCCGAGTTCAACCCTTCATGCCGCAACGAATAATTTTTTGATTTGTTGATCGCATATGCGTGAATGAGCATGAAGATCATTTATGGTCTGTCATCGAAAACTAAAAGTTACATGAAATAAAACTGTATTTTCGGTACAATTAAAAAAAAGAAAAAATAAGTTATTTGAATTTCTTATTGTTGCACAATTGGTGCGCCACCCTGTACTTTGATCGCTTTTTTTTAAATACCCAGTATAATGCTTTGCGATTTCAATCATCGGGTATGTTTTTACCCTAACCATTTGTAAGAGCAGATGTTGACTGTCTGCTCGACGATATCGATCTTTTCTGACTTCGTTTTTGGTCGATGAAGGCCTACGGCAACGTTAGTAATTGCAGTGTTTCTTCGCCCGAATTGACTTCCGGAAAGAGCAACTTGTAAACACACTCTCCCCAATTTTTGCCGCTCTCTGTCTATAATTCTGCTCTGTGCTCTTTGATTATAAAATTTATGATGTATTCGACAATACATTTTGAATTACTGGACTTATGGATTTTAAAGGTCGTTTGGGTTATGACATTTTGAACAAAAAACCGACTTCACCGACAGGAAGAAACCGATCTCACATATTGTTCGAATATTTTTAGAAATTTTTTTTGTTTCAAATAATCGGTGGAACTCGTTTTCGATTTGTGTTGTTGATTACTCTCACCAGGTTATTACGCGTGGTCACCCGCATTAAAGGAAATTCCCAATATCCAGGAAACTTGCAATTTTACCTAGCGAGTTAACCCAGTCCTGAACGACTTTAATATGACGTCTGTTCAACTTCGAGTCAGTCGAACTTTGCCTGTCTCACTACTTGTCCAGCAGAAAAAAACTTGAATTTCTTAAATCCGGTGTAAATGTTGCAGTGGCGGTTGGCTGTTGCTACTCTTAGTCGTTGTTATTGCTGTTATTACTGACATTGCTGTGCATATCGTATTTCACTTATATGCTGGTTGATATGCCTGCAAATACACGCACACACACACACACACACACACACACAGCGTCTGTTTTCTATATATACAATAAATAAAGTACATAAGATATATAGCTCCAGCCATTATAGCTACAGCATACAAAGGCGGCACGCACATTCCACATGACGGCGTTTTTCGGCAGAAACGCACATTCATAGATTCCTACGTATGAACGTAACACGGATTTCTATGGAGTATTGCGAGCTTATTGCGTGTAAGTTAACCAAAATATACTTGTTATATACCAAGTACATACTTACATATATGTATATTGCCAATTGTACGTGCATGTGTTTATATGCATATAGTCGTTTTAAAGTATGCACACACATTTATACACAAATATATACAATATATAGTCCTCATCGAACCACCCTACCTCTACCTCTGCTGGTGGTATTTGTTCACTTGTATCTATAGCTTCACATTTCGGCTACACAATCCATTTTGCGTCTATGCCACAGCAACAACAGCAACAGCGGCAGCACAGCAAAATTGCATTTCAACAAACAACAACTATTAGAGACGGAGATTTTTCTCCTACACACAACAATATGTTTTTCATAAACTTACATGCTAACATTCCCCCATTACCGCCTCAACACTTTTCCGGGTCCTTTTTAGAACCTCCATGGCGATTTCCCCACCTCATGATTGGCAAACACGAATACACACCATCACCACCAACACGCTAGAAATTTCCACCATACACCATCACACTTGGACCATAATTCAATGCATTGACCCTCCCCTGACATCCCCACCCGCCTTACCAACATAAACTTGTTATTGTATTCCTTTTATGCAGCTTTTTAGCATCCTTTTCTTTTATGCTTATGCACACAACGTGTATCCCTGGTTTTTGTGTTCGCTCGCGGTTTGTCACAAATATGAACGCACTAGAAAATTTACAACTGCTGAATTGGCACAATGACATCATAACCAGAGTATGAAGCCGATCGGCACGCAGACGCCGGCTATATTTTGAGGAGCGGATGCGTCGCCGATTCAATTGTCTTAAATCGGCTTCAACATCAACTCGGAATTACGTTTTTGGCTGGGACATTTTAAAATTTGTGGTACACAAAAAAAAAACAAATTCCTTTGCATCTCACAAATGAGACGCGGGAGAGCTTCCCACATTCCATGAGCTTACTCTCATTCTATTTTTATACACTCAAAAAACGATTCAGAACGTAACCGTTTGAGAAGACTTCAATTAATCGACACATTGCCAGACACATCGAGGTGACCGCAGCTCAAACAATGATACGTTGCAGTATGAGGGGTTGAACCTGCGATCATGCGAATGATACTAGCGTGTACCAAACATCGCGCCACGGTCGGTATATACTGCTGCAATATTCAAAGAAAAAATCGATATACTTCTGAAATGAACAGATATATATAGAGTAGGTAGGCCTCACTGAACAAATTCCCATTCTGTAGAGTTTTTGGAAAATCCACGTTTTTTATGCTCTGGTACTTTGTATACTCGTACGATTTAATTATGAAAAACGGGGTCAAAAAGAGGAACGATTGGTTGATTCTTCTAAATATGTAGACAGTTTTAAACACAAATATTTGTGGAGATTTTTTTAAACGTTGTAATATTTACTTTTCATCACTTTTTCTAGTTTACGACTGGTATTCACCTAAGGCAGAATTTCGTTTCCTATACAAAATACATACATCGAAATTCTGGTGATGGAATTCCGTTTGCATTAAATTTCCATTGCTGAAAATTGCTAACGTCGAAGATTTCTGCAGTTCTTCATTTCGAGATGTTCTTCATGGAAAGTGTCAAATATGTATGAACTGCATACTAAGCTTCGACCGAAATGAACAAATGGAACATTTGACATTTCAGACGAACGCGGTATTGTTCTTAAATAAAATAAATGTTTTATAATTGCTTAGAGCTGGAATTTTGACATTTGTTTAATTACAGATCTGCAAATGAAGGGGGGGATGTCTACAAAAAGGTACCAACTTTAATGTAAACTTAATGTGAAAATGTGACCTGCATTTTTGACAAACTGTATTAAATCTGTCAGCTTTATCCAATAACGTGCGATCCGCTTCAAATGGATTCAATTTATAATCCAATATTTGAATATGTATTAAATGTAGCAGAATTTCAGGGCAAATAATTTTTCTAATAAAAAAAATTTCATGAGTCGATGTTTAAGACTTCCAGCCGCTGCCGCCGATTGAAAACAGTCGCGCCGCCGAAGTCGCTTCATACTCTGATCTGTTCCTACTGCGTCTGTAATTGGATAGAAAGGAAATGAATACCAAAAATAAATTCTCCTGCATGAATGGGAAGTGAGCAGGCGGTTTTATACCTTCGCCCAAAGAAATAAAGAAATCCAGAAGAAAGCATCTAAAATACCAAGTATTTTATAATGAAATGTGTTTCATGTTTGGGCTATATTTTGCTAGATCATAGCCGGGAACGGCCCGCCTCCAACCAATTCCAACCAATTCGGATAGGAAACCGAATTGTATTGCTATCTTGTCACTAATGAAAATGTTCCCTATTCTGGGGTACTTCCAATTGTTTTGCTGCGGAAATTCGCTGTGTCTAGCTTTCTATTCGCTAGGTTACGTAGATTTTTTAAATCAGCAAAGTTTTTACTGGGAAGCAACGTCATAAAAACTGCATTAAAAAAAAAAAACAATCGTAATTAGATTTCAATTTATCTGCTTACCATAATTTTACTTAATTGGACTAACAATTTTTTTTATTTTGTTTTTCTTTTCAGGTAAGTGATGCACCACCACCTGTTTTTCGATCCATTTTAGGTAATATACAATCTATTAAATTTTTAAAATATTTTCGCTAAATGTAAAGTTAGTAACAAACTACCGCCGACAGTAAGGGTTATCCATTTTTCGGTTTCAAAAGTAAAGTTAAATAAAACACACATAAATATATGATTTCGATGAAACCTTTATTCCATTATAATGCTTGGACATTACCACTATACATGAAATACAATATCATTTAAATGGCCGTCTCTGGTTGCAGCAGTGGATAATTTTGAAGTAAATTTCGATCACTTTGGCGCACATTCCGGGCGGTATCTCGCCGATAACATGACTAATGTTGATTTTCAAATGTTTCAAAGTTTCGTGATTATACGCGTAAACACGGTCTTTGGCATAGCCCCACAAAAAAAATCTAACGGCGTTAAATCGCATGATCTTGGTGGTCAATTGACGTCGCCAAAACGTGAAATTACGCTTTCTAGAAACTTCTCATGCCATAAAGCCAAAACTGGTCATGTTGTGTGGCTTGTGGCACCGTTTTCTTGAAGCCACACTTCATAATCCAGTTCATAATCTTCAATTGCAGTCCAAAAAAGTTGGTCATTATACGACCATAGCACTGTGAATTAAAATTCTGATTATTTTATATTTCACTACCAGAAGCGATATTTTCGGCAATGTACATAGTCCTGCCATATGTTTTGTTACACAATTTCCAGCGCTTATCGTTCAAAACTTCTTGCGGGAAT
>JAHXMU010000636.1:671399-681966 GCA_019455685.1 Philornis downsi
CGCTCGCGTGGCGTGTATTGTTCCATGGTAAAAATCTGCTTGGACTGGACATTAAGCGATCTGACATCTCTGTCAAAAGTTATGGCGTTACCAGATGGGTCCGTCGAATATGGGCAACCCTGTATATTGGCCGAGTTTATGGATGCCTACCAGGACATAGCTAAGGGGTACGTAAAGGGAGATGGGGTGGCAGCTGAAGCGTTGTGGGCTGAACTAGCCGCAAAATTAAATTCCTCCGGTCCGCCAACCAAGGACATCAATGGGTGGAAAAAAACCTGGGCTGACTGGAAGGTGTTTGTAAAAAGAAAGCTGTGCCACAACAAAAAAGAGGACAGACATCGCAATTGTTATCCATTGGGAACATATGTGGCGTTCAATGGCATCAATAACCCGCCACATCAGCGTCGGGACAGTGCTTCTTCCTACTGAGATGTCAACATCTTTTGCTATAATGATATTACGATCAGCAAAGTTGAAATACTACTATCAACAAATTCTTGTAATAATTTTAACACTTTTGCTTATTTTAAAACATATGGTCTTTGTTTTTTTCTTTGCGTTCTTTATTCTTTGCGTTGCCATATCAAAAAACGGGATATCTTCAATTTGGGAATTAACAAAATCGATCGATTTCTGAAGAAGGTTAAACCATATCGATCGATTTGGAAAATGCGAATTCGAAACCATATCACAAAATTCTGTGACAGGCCTGATACTTTTATTCCTTCGAGTGAATGTATACAAAAACTGTCAAAGGGTTTCAAATCGACTAATCACTAATTTTTCAAAGCGAATTGTCTTAAGAACTATATGTGTTTTTTTCTTTTTAACTTTGGTCCATAGGCCCACATCTGAAAACCGAATTTTTGAAAAATTTATTTTCTCGAATAATTAAAAACACGGTTTTCGAAAAAAGTCGGTTATTTGACTTTCCAGATTTACATCAGGAAGAAAAAGCGCAAAAGTGAGTATCTTTGGTACATTAAGATCAAGAGAAGGTGAAGCGTTTAGCGCCTTTTAATACGTCAAAATATTTAATAAATTTCCCCCTACGACTTACAGGACTCATTGTCCTGTTATATCATATCCACATCATATATATAAATAACTGGTGCCTTCAAAATACGCAACATTTTGGTTGCTTTAAAATTATCTCTTTCCATTTTTACTAAAAAGCATTTGTGAGGAAGTGGAAATAAAAATCAAACTTTTCAATCTATTTACAATACGTTTATTCTTTATTTTTTAATTTTTCCCTTGAGAACCAAAAAGAACAGACAGACGATGGAATGCTGCTACGACCCTTTCCATGATCATTTTCTATAAATTGAGCGTTAGTAAGTTTCTTTGACCTCCACATTTTAGGGCCAATTTTCAGACCCTTCCTCTACCGACTACCACCTCTTGTGTTACCACACAATTTTTTTTAGTTTTTGTTCCGTCACATCCAAGGATTTTTGTTTTTCTTTTTATTTACGTAGCTTTTTCATTCGTTTACATCCTTGTTGTTGGTCGTTTGTACGGGGGTGTGAGTATGTATGCTGGTGATTGTGTGTGTATATGAACGCGTGTGTGCATACGGTTTCTTTGGTTTGTTTGTGTAAATATGGTGTTGCTTCCTTCCACCACAATCTCGAGATGCCGAGCTATATTGTCGGTGTTGTTTTTGTTGGCGCTGCTGTTGTTATTTGTATGAAAACGGATATGAGATTGAGGTTGTGCCGTTGCCACTGTCGCTTGGCCAAATGACAGGACGTTTGGGGGGGAACTTTATAATGTTGATAATGTCGTGAGTTTTTTATTTATACTTATTCACGTACGTGTGTATGTGTGTGCGTGTATGTAGATGGGTATAAATTTGGTACCACTAACGTCATAAAATCTTGTTTTTATTTTGTGTGAATGTAAAAAGAAATGTATTTTCATTTTGTTTGAAAAAATACACAGAAGAAATTTTAAAATGTTAATCATTAGTAATAAAAAAAGGCGCCACAAAATCCGTTGGAAACCAAATTATTTGGCACTTCAAAGTTATGTCAACTTATTGGGAGGATAAAGAGCTGCACGAGATTACATTTCAATTCAAAAAATTCATGCTAAAAATCAAACCAAATCAAACTATGCTGTCAACAACAACGCTTTTTGAGTCATGACATTTCGTATCAAAGATACCCGGAGTTCATGGCGTGTCATATCAGCACACCAGCAATCATAACACTTTACGATGATGTTGGCGTTATTTCATCTAGTTCCAGTTGGACAGCGCCTTATGGTCTAAATAACATTATTGATTTTAATTCCGCCTAAAAAATACGGGAATTTTTTCATATATCTCGGATTCTGAATTCTGAAAATTTAAAATTTTTTTGCGGTTTCTGAGGAGCTTGGGGAAATGGTACCACAGATTTTGTAAAATAATTACCGATATAAGAAATCGCTGAAATATAAATTCGGAAAAATAAATTTTCTTGCATCCCGCGAATTGAGTATAGAGAGCTTCTCACAATGAGTGAGCTTATACGTATACCAGTTGTGCATTCATTCAGAACAACCTATAGTTTAACTACAATTCCGAATGTCGCAGTTTGAGAAGCATTTATTTACTAGACTTGTCGAACATTCGGCTATTCGAAGTATTCTTCAAGCACATCGAGGTGGCCGTCGTGGTGGTGGCTGTAGCGGGGATTGAATCTGCGATCTAGCGAACAATAGTCGCGTGTACTAATCATCGGTTTAGTCTGTTGCAAAGCAGCTCATCGCTAAAATAATATAATTTTTAATCTCCACAAGAATATTATATCTGTGGAACAAAAACATATCTACAAAAATTAACGAAATGACAAAAAAAAAATTAACTTAAAAATATGATAAAAGTACCGATAAGTAGCTAATTGTTGTTCAAACAGCATAATGTTTGCAAAATTCTTCCAAATAAAAAATTACCAGGCGATAAATATATCTGGAGCTGCTAAAGTCGCATATCCTATGCACAGTATCCAAAAAGGCCTTTTAAAAAAAATTGCAAAAATATTAAAAAGTTAAAGGAAAATGTTGGAAAGTTTGTATCAAATCTGTAAAATTGTATTCATTTCCAAGTTCAGAAGGGTGTCCATTGAGAAGGGTGTCACATAATGCCAAGCATATCGTTAGCTTAACTTAGGAATCCTAAGGAATCCTAACTTGTAATTTTTCAAAATTAGAATTTGAATAGATTTCTGACTGATTCATTTTGATTTCTTCCGCATAATCAAATTATAGGGTGTAATAAAACGAAACCCATTATTTTTGCATGACATTGAATAGTTAGACAGATCCTACTTGATTGAAATATGCATCAGTTTGTTCGATAAATTGTTGAAGGCAATTCAATTATGCAGTAGATCTTCACAAGTTCTCTTTGGTGAATTTGCCATTGACAGGAATGGTAGGTAATCATTTGCTCCTAAAACGTCTAAACCCAAACTTTCAGAGCTTCTGGAGGGTTACCGTTGATGTGTAGGATCTGATGGTGTCCTGGTGAAATATAATTGTTACCCTATTGGGCAAAGCTAACCGCTTCTGGGAACTTCCCTCAGATGGTCAAATAGTTGACAATACGTACACAAATTAAGAGGGGAGCAACTCGTAATAGATGATTCTCAGCCAATGCAACCAAACAAGCAGCAAATTCTCCCTGACCGTTAATCCTGGTTTGTCCACTGTTTGCGTTGGGTAGCCGCGATACGACTATGACTGTTTTCGCTCGAGTGGTCGCACTTTTTATCATCAATCACCATTTGCTTCAGAAATAGGTTGACTTTGTTACGATTCAGCCTTACTTATGTGATTCTAAACAGTTTTTTGTGCAATGTTCAATTAATGGGCAATCGAAACAATATTCACCTGATGGAATCCACAAATGATTTTCACTATTTTATCGACATTTTCAACAATGGCTATACAAAGCGTAGGGCATCTTCGAATCCGGAACGGATTCTATGAAATCAATATTGTTGTTACAGTATCAGGATCTTAAGCACTATTCCAATTTTCAACAGCCTGGTTATACTGAATAAAGCAAACACAGTACGAAATTTTGTCCTTCTAACGCCATCTAGTGTAAGCTAATCGTGAGACATGGATTGCTGAAGCCGTCTACTAGAAAAATAATGGATTTCTTACTATACATTATGTAAGAGATCAAAGGTTAGGCCGTAGTCTATGTCGTTGGCCCAATTTTGAGCCTGTCCACTCATTGATATTTTACCGTTTTTGTTTTCATCTTTGTTCACCGACGAGCTTTGATGTTAAGTTTGTAAAAGAAAATTCAGAAAATCTGTTCTGTTTTTGAGGTGTTAATAAATTGGAATTTTAGCAATTTCTTCGGTCTGACGGGTACCAACTCCTCCAAGACCTATAGGAACATAAAAATTTAGTAGTATTTGTAAAGGGTGGCGCATAAGTAACGTTAACGGCGGCTATATTGAATGCTATCTTGTGCGTCATTTGGTTTTAACTCGTAAACCAATTGCATCTTATATGGGAAAAGATGTAACATATGTAAAATTCTTTGCAAAGACCGCCTAGACATCTCTAACTGCTGAGAACGTCGTCTGGTGGAAGTTTCGGGGTTTTCCTCAATACTTGTTTGCACTCGAGCAATGGTCACTCTATTTCGAACTGCACAAGATCTTCCAGCAAAACGCTGAACCAATCGATTAATTATTGCAGCGCTGGGAGCACTTCGAACGTGAAAGAAATTTCGATATGTTCTAAATAATCGAACAAAGTAAAATTGAACAACTTTGGTTCTTTGTTCTGTGCTGAACCTTTCCATCATAAATTTCCCACGTATTATTTAGCTAATTCTGTAAAGAGACGAAAAAAGGACTTAAACAAAAAATGTATTAACGGATCAAATCTTAGCGTTACTTATGCCCCACCCTATATTTTATTAATATTTTATTTGATGACTTTTACAGAATATATATTTTTTTAATTAATTTTCCGCAGTCCTAATAAAAACCAAAAATAAAGACAATTTTTTTTGCCGTATTCGCTGTAGAACGCCACGTTTTTAAGATATTCACAAATTTGTAAATCCAATTTTTTTACCTGTTTCCGATCATTAGTTGCCAGCTCGCGTCAGTCTCTCGAGCTGGCTCTCTGCTATGTAGCCAAAATTCTTTAGTGTCGGTTCCTGCCCAATATTCTTACGGGTTGGAAAGTTCAATGAAAATGAAAATCATACAAAAATATCCAATATTTTATGAACTTTGAGTGGCATTTCGGACAGTTTCTGGAAAATTATACGCTATGCGTGCAAACCACGTGAAAATATAGAAAGTGAAGTGTACGCAAAGGCGCCGCCTATCGTCCATAATATGTACCATTCTGGAAATCTCATCGGAATCATTAGGCGCCGTCATATATTTCTGGAAATCTCTATGGAATCATTAAGCGCCGTCATATGTGAGACGTGTTCAAAAAATAAGGTGAATTTGCAAATTTTGCGGGTCGATTTTCGATTATTTTTTTTTTCCTTATGTTGGCACACTCGTCTCGAAGATATGTTGACGGTTTTATCCATATAGCATGTTTAGTTTATTTGTGGAAGTATAAATAAGACAAGTGTTTTGCGTGTTCGGCGATTCGATTTTTATCTTCTCAATCGTCGCAAAACGCTGTCCTTTCATGGGTCTCTTCAATCTTGGGAACAGGAAAAAGTCGCAGAGGGGCCAAATCTGGTGAATACGGTGGCTAAGGCATGATAACGGTGCTGTTTCCAATGACACTCCGAGCCCCATACCCGACAATTTTGCTTGTTGACGTGACCACCGGGTGAGAAATGAGCTTCATCGCTGAAGATTTTTTCGTTCGATTGAAAGACCACGTTTGAATAAGTATTAACTATTTTTACGCGTTCTTTGGTTGTTAAACGATCCATATTCGTAAATGACAAGCCTTTCACTAAATAAATAACACTTCAGATGGCAGGTTTTAAACGGTTTTAAAATCTTAAATTGATTTCTATATAAAGAGCGAATTTCATTTTTCGTTAGCCACCATTAAAGATCTTTTCAAATAGTGAAGTGTGAGCTCCATGTTTGAACTATATAGTGATTTGTAGAAATTCCTAAGTTTTTTTGTGACCGAGAGCGCTGGAATGCGGTTTTTACAATTGCAAAAAAAAAAAAAAAAAAAAAAAAAAAAACCGATAAATAAAAAAAACATGGTCTTTTTAAAATAAACAAAACAATAAAGGTAATCGGTTATTCAGATGTCAACTACCCCTCTCTGACATCATATATCACTTTTCTATCGGCACAAATCCTTACGAGTTTGATTTGAATACAGTGATACTGTACAAATGTGTCATTGCTGGTACTGTTAAATTTGCTTAAAATTCATTTCGAATACATATCACACCATATAAATTTACATATATATGTGCATATGCACAGACATAGATGCTATATCAAGGGTGTGGTCAGTGTGCATACTATAGCAGTATTTAGCGTTTTCCCTCAACATGTGCAATTTAAGCGAAACGCCTGTGACCGCGCTTTATATTACATGATGTACTATTCAGATATTACATTGCGTTACTCTTTAATTAACGCCTCACTACCATGTCATATTATCCATAAATATGACCGTATAAAGAGATGTACGAATGTGACATTTATTTATATATTTCGTTTTGTTTTTGTTTTTGTCTTTGCAATACACTTTTGCATGCAAATGTATAATCAGACATATACTCAGGCCATACGATAATTACCTAGGCTCGAACAGAAACGAAGGGAATTTGTGTATTGACAGATGGGGTTGCCTTTCCATAGAGCAAGTTTTGTGGGTTCCTTTTGAGGAAAGAATTATTCACTCCCTTAAATATACCCTTTGTATTTGGGTTATACATTTAGTGGTTTCAAAACCGCCGGTCTGGCAACGACCCACATTTTCCCACATTTTAAAATGCTCACATGTTTAGGGATTATACACGTAAACACGGTATTTGACGTTGCCCCACCAAAAAGATCTAACGGCGTCCAATCGCACGATCTTGGTGACCAATTGACGTCGCCAAAATGTAAAATTACGCTTTCTGGAAACTTCTCATGCAATAAAACCAGAATAGGTCGTATTGTATGGCTCGTGACACCGTCTTGTTGAAATCACATATCATCCAGTTCATTATCTTAAAAAAACAAAAAATCAATTGTCGTACGACCATAGCGTTCTGAATTGAAATTTCGATGATATACAGGCCTGACCACATCTGAAACGTTTCCTGTCTCTTCAAATGACTTTATAATCTTGTCAATTCCATGCGCAGTAGATCAATTTCGACTATCATAATCACCAGGTAATGCATGAAAAGTGCCTACGTTTGAATCACCACCCTTCTAGCAAGTTTTAACAATTTTTACGCATCCTTCGACTGTTAAACAATCCATATTCGTAAATGGCAAACTTTTCACTAAATAAATAACTGTCTAGATGATAAGTATTTAACAGCTAACAGCCTTGCCAGACAGGTGATTTTGACACCACTAAATGATAATCCAATATGATAAATGATAATCCAAAAGTATGCCTAAATATATCACCATTTTAGAATTCTGTATTTTTCTAAAGCTATATCAAATGTCCATAATAGCGATCTCTTGCAAAACATTCAATATTTCAAAACAACAAAATCTGAGTTAAGTCGTAAATACTGTTATTATTCTATATTATCTCAAACCATTGAATTTTAATTGCGGAAAGAGAAGTGAAAGTTGTTATATCTGCTTAAAAGAAACTTGGCGTTGCAAATCTTATAGTAAATAAGATTAAAGGTGTTTCCCCCTTTTTTGTGGTCAGCTTGAAGCCGCGCTCCTTTCTTGTTTTATATGTGAAAGGTTTTTTTTTTGACTAAGCAATTATCATACAATCCTCGTTATAATTGCGCACACTATTATGCCCGCAATAAAGTTTATGTGAATTCCATAAAGGGATTACACTGCTCGTTGTTGTCACCACCGTCGCAATCTCACTGTTAGTCTGCTCCCCATAACGAAGATGGGGATTTATAGATTTTCTGTTTGTTTGATTGTAAATTTTTTCATTCTTGGCTTTTATTGTGTCCTCCTGCCGTCCGGGCATGGCCGTGATAGAGATGAGATTTATTTATACCTTTGTCGCCAAATATCATCAAATGGTTTGTGGTTATTGTGAGTTGTGTTCCTTTTCTTGTGTGCCTCTTCCCCGCTTAGACGCTAGGATGTCTAAAGCTTTCGTTCGTCCATCCAATTGTTTTGTCTTGTTTGGTAAATATCTGTATGACCCTTTAAATCTTTTGAAGGTTCTTTTTAAATCGTTCTTTCTTGAAATTTCCATGAGCATATCAAGAAGCAAAATTGAAAATTTCCAAATTTTAAAATGCTGGAATCTCTAAAGTGTTTTCTTGAAATATAAAGTCCATACTTAATAAATTGTGTTAATTTTCACGGTGTGTATTTTATTCAGAAGTGAATTTCATTCATGTTGAGTTTTTCTTTTCTTGAATGTTATACTTAAATTGTTTCGGTTCATAAATTTTACATCCAGCTCAAATATGACTTAATGACTTAATTTTTTGGATACAATAGAGTCTTCTAATATACCGAAGTGATTATGTGAATTAACATAAAATATAGCAAAGATAAATCCATTATTTTTCAATAGATGGCTTTAGTAGTACCATTTTGTAAGTGCGATTGGTGTTGGAAAGATAAGATTTCGTACACAAACAGTTACTTACACAATTTGGTGATTGCTTTACTGGGCATCGTTCCAATGAAAATACGTTTGTTAGAAAATACATCATTTTTTACAGGATTTCTTCGTCGGTAAAGGCAAAAACGCAAGCCAGGCGGCTGAAATTGTGAATGGTGTTTACGACTCTGATACTGTAACAGCCAATCACGCGCAATTTTGATTTCGTCGATTCCATTTCAGTAACTTTGATGTCAAAAATGCGCGGCCATTGACCTCATTGTCGGAAATGTCGATAAAACATTGAAAATTGTCAAGGCCGACAATTGTTTCGTTTGACCAGGAACTAAACATCGCTCATAAGAACTTTGAAACCACTTGAATAAGGTTGAATACGTATAAGAACAAGCTCGATGTATGAATGCCACACGAGTTAAGGGAAAATAAATCTTATGGACCGAATTTTCATAGGCGAATCCCATTATGGACAAATTTTTAAAATGTGGGTCACTTACGACAACGTCAAGTGAAAACGGTCGTGGGCAAACAGATGTAAGCCGGCACAAACGGTGGGCAAATCGGGATTGACGGCCAGGAAGATCCTACTCCGTGCTTTGGTGGGATTGGCAAAAAATCATCTATTATGAGCTACCGCCCTACGACCAAAGTCTTAGTTTGAACCTCTATTAAAAACAAATACATCCATCATCTGGAAGAAGCAGTCAACCAGAATCATCCACCTTTAGCCAGTAGGAGAGGAAATGTGTCCGGGGTCAGGACAACGCCAGGCCACACACATCGATAGAGACACGGCAAAAGCTCTTGCAGCTTGATTGAGAAGTTTTTACGAATCCACATAATAGTCCAGACCTTGCAACAAGTTATTACTATGAGTTCCTGTCTATAGCGAATTATTTTGCTGGTGAAAAATTGGCCTCAAGAGGAGCTTGTGAAAATCGATTGTGTAAGTTTTTTGTGTCGTAGAGACAAGATTTCTATGGGAGAGGCCTAATGGAAAGATTTTTCAGGAAAAGAATTCCGCACTGTGCAACAAGACAGGCAACAGTAGAGGTCCATAGTTGTAATGCTTTTCCTTTTATTATTTTGTGGGCATCATTTAATTTGTTGATTGTGGAGATTAAATCTCATCATCTATCAATGTTCACGCTGCGTCCCAAACAATTAGTTTTCTTGCTTATCGAAACAAAAAACTTTGTTTTGTATTCGTTTACAACCAATCGCGCTTTTACTGTCTTATTTATCTAAACAAATAATTATGTTTTGTTCTCGTTTACAGCCAATCGCACTTTTGCTGACTCCTTCTCTATGTTTGAGAAGGCTGCAGCAGCTTCCGGCACTTATCGGTCAGTGATGTCAATATACCAGCGAATGGGAGTAATAGATAGGTTTTGTTAAAAAATTCTGCCAGTCGAGTTCACTGCAACTTTTCGTATTATCATCTCTGTAAGCAGGTCGATGGGAGTTTTCTTTGCTTAAGGCCTCATCTAGCGCAATAATTTTGATTACATCGTGGAATTTTTCGGAAATTAGAGTTCTGAATCTGAGATTCTTTAATTCGCAGAGCCATTTTTCAAATCTGCAAGGTAGAATTATCTTAGACGCTCTTTGTGCTGGAATAAACTTAAAAAAGTGCACAAAAAACCAAAAACAGTCTGTAAAATTTATGAAAAAAACTGAAAAAAAGCTTAAAGCTAGTTTCAATTTTTACCCATTAAACAGGTGAAAAAAGACGAAATTTAGCGGAGAAAAAAGTAAATTATCGACATTGCCCCCTTATTCTATATTATGACCGTGGATGTAAAATATAGGTTTATCCATTTTTCAT
>JAHXMU010000636.1:701966-714467 GCA_019455685.1 Philornis downsi
TATATTGTTATAATCGATGTTTATTTCGAGCGTTTTTTTTATTACTATGTCTTTAAATTGAAATATAAGAGGTATATATCCAACCTAATTTCAAAATATAAAGTAATTTAAATAAAAAACAAAAACCATTCATAAATTCCATTACAAATTACTAACTTTTCGTGTTTTCTAAGAAGTGTGCACGAATTGAAGCCATGCCGAGGGAGACGAAAAATACTTAAAGAATGGGCAAATAAGAAAATAACTGAAATATAAATGAGATTATAACTTGAAGCTTATTTTTTTTTAAAACTTTGTGAACACATTTTTTATGCTCTGCATGAGGAAAGTCCCTATAGAGATCAAAATGTTAGTTATTTCCGAGCAATGGACATATATCTGTCCTTTTTAGCAATTTTTTTAGGTGATTTTTTCTTAAATTGTAAAAGTATATTATAGAAAGGTTAAGCTTATATTGTAGAGCTACGTTGTTTTGAGGCTTGAATGCTCTACATATTTCTTCGTCTCTATAGGATGGACACAATTTTCTTCACATTCAAACCTTAATTTTGTGTTGCGGCCATTCATTTCGGAAATACGAACATATTAGTATTATATAGGGTGATTTTTTAAGATTTAAGTTTCTCAGGTTGGCAGCCCTGGTTGGTAACGGCGTCCAAACGTCATCTGTCAAAGTGAAAAGTGTACAGTATACCCTGTCATTTCGTCATGGGATGACGAATGACCAATAATTTTTGGTGAATAGGCCTTTCAAAAGCTCAATGAAAATCCGCTGTTTTATCGAAAAGTTGTGTTTAGCGAATAGGCTCATTTTTTGCTGAACGGATACCTACACAAGCAAAACTGTTGCATCTGGAGTGATGAACAGCCACATGCCATAACATGAATTACCGATGCATGAATTACTGATGCAAAAACGACAGTTTGGTGTGCTTTATAGGCTGGTGGCATCATCGGCCCATTTTTCTTTAAAGACGACCGTGGAAGAATCGTTACCGTCAACGGCGAACGATATCGAACCATGATACGCGATTTGTTTTGCCCCAATTGGCTGAGTTGAACTTAGTTGACATGTGGTTTCATCAGGACGGTGCAACATGCCGCACTGCTCGTGAAACAAGGGATATGTTGAGGGATGAATTTGGTAAGCAGCTTATCTCTCGATTTGGACCTGTGAGTTGGCCCTCAAGATCTTGCGATTTAACGCCTCTAGATTATTTCTTGTGAGGTTATGTCAAATCGTTAGTCTATGTCGACAAGCGGAACACTATTGAAGCCTTACAGGATAACATGACACGCGTTATTCGTGGAATACAGGCCGAAATGCTCGAAAAGTGGACGTTCCGAATGGGCATTTTGAGACGGAGCCGCGGACAACATTTACATGAAATTATCTTTAAAAATTAAATAACAAAGACCAATTTATCGATTCCAATAAAAAAAAATTAATATATGATGCAAATTTTGAGTGTTTTGAAAAAACTACGATTAAAAAATCACCCTATACTAATATTTTCAGTATAATTTGTTTAGATAATTGTACGCTTCATTTCCGAGTTTCAGACACAAACGTGTTTTGTTTAACATTTGTCATTGAACCATCCATTCGTCATCGAGATACCGATATTTTTGAATATTTATTTATTTGATTTAAAAAAAAAGTTACACTTATGTAGATTTTTATTAGTCTTCAGCTATTAATACATTTACTTCAGGGCTATCGCAGTAAATAGTTATTTTTCTCTGAACGACTAATGCTGTGGTCTTCGATATATTTTTTGTTGTGATTGGCCACAATTTTTAATTATTTTCGTAGTCAAATTTACAGTCAAAGTTGTTTCCTGTAATTGTACCGGATTACCCATATTTTGGTTTCGAAATTAATGAATATTCTTAGATCTTAGCATTATGTACGAAATGCAATGTAATTTTAATAACCGCCTCTGGATTGGTTACAGTAGTGGATTTTGAGGTAGTTTCGGGAAAAACTACGGTCCAATGACACCTCCAGACCAAAATGCGCACCAAGCAGCCACGAATGCAATGGCTTTTCCACAACAACTTCTGGGTTCTTCGAGCCCCATGTGCGACAATTTTGCTTGTTGACGTAACCACCGAGTGAGAAATGAGCTTCATCGCTGAAGAACATTTTGTTCGATTGAAAGTCCACGTTTGAATCACTACTTTTGTAATAGTTTTAACTATTTTTACGCCTTCTTCGGTTGCTAAACGATTCATATTCGTAAATGGCAAACCTTTCACTAAATAAATAACACTTCAGATGATAGGTATTATATATAACAACTGACAACAGTGTCAGACCGGCAGTTTTGAAACTCCTAAATGGATAACCTTGTACTATGTCATCATTAAGCGATGTTTTTTTGTGTATTGTTACTTATTTTTAGGCAGACATTATAAAGACTATACGGTCTCTTGGCTAAAACCGCCTAGATGAAAACGCTAAAATTGAATTGAACTGAATATTTCATAAAAAAGAGGAAGATTACAACTTTTTCAAAATGTACCCTAAGTTCTCTTGTACAACTGTAGCAATGACTTTAAAAACTAAAACCTATTTTTAAAGTTATCTAAGAAATACTACTAATAATAGCTAAACTTATTTATTTTTTCATAATAAAACATAAAGAATGCATATTTAAAAAATAGATTAAAAAATAAATACAAAAGGTATGGTTGAAATAAATCTAAGGCATTTTAGAGCAACAAATGGAGTTTATATTTTAAAAATAACATCATCTAAATGGTGACCCCCTCTACGACGGCACTCCTCTAACCGCAAACGAAAATTATTGAAAACTTTCTTCAGTAATACTGGTGTAATGGCTGCCATTTCACCACGGATATTCTCCTTGAGCTGAACGATGTTTCTTGGATTATTACTGTAGACTTTGTGTTTGAGGTATCCCCACAAAAAAAAAAGTCAAGAGGCGTCAAGTCTGGACTACGTGGGGGCTATGGGATATCACCTCTTTTCGAAATCAGTCTGCCAGGGAACATCTGCTTCACCACTGCCATGGAGTCATTTGATGTGTGACAGGTAGCTCCATCTTGTTGGAACCAAGTTCTGGAATTCACTATTCTTGAACTTTCAATTTCTGTAGCCAAAAATCTAACATCTCAACATAGCTTTCCGTATTAACCGTGACGTTTTGGCCCCGCGCATTTTCGAAGAAAAAAGGACCAATTATTGCTCTGCCAGAGATTGCTGCCCATACTGTCACTTTAGGACTAGGCAATGGTTTCTGGTGTTTGATTTTGGGATTTTCACTGTTCCAGTAACGACAATTTTGACGGTTTACAAACCCATTCATAAGGAAATGAGCCTCGTCAGAGAAAAGTATATTGTCAAAATTGGAAAATCGATTAAGCATTTCATTAGCAAATGCGAGCCTTGCTATGAAGTCAGACTCTTTCAATTCTTGTGTTAATTGCAGCTTATATGGATGCAGTTTAAGATCCAATGTTAAAATTCGCTGCAAACTTCGTCGCGATAATTGTAAGACAGACGATCTCTTGCGAGTCGACATTTGTGGATTTCCTCGTACTGACTCCATAACTCTCTCAACATTGTCTTCGGTTCTAGATGTTCTTGGGCGACCATTTGCTTGTGGTTTAAATGTTGAACCGGTCTCTTCAAAACGCTTTACCCATATTTTAATTAAATGAGCACTCGGAGCCTTACTAGTTCGCCGTAGTCCATATTCATCACAATATAGTCGGCTAGTAGCAGTGTACGAACGAAAGTTCTCGTAAAATGCGCGCACGCAAAATGCGCGACGCAAAATGCGCGACGCTTCCCGTCGAAGTGATTCATAGCGACTAAAACTCCATGAGCCCGTCAACCCAACGATGTAGGCGCCCCCTCGCCCGCGCCTTTTCTACCCCGCAAAAAAAATGATGCAATATGCACGTCCTATTGCGCCACCCGTAATTACGAAAAGAAGCTTACGCAACTTTTTTTTTTTGCTAATATCTAATACTGTAATTGTGAATTATTATGCTTTAATTAAACACATTTATATATTCGTTCATTTCGGAAGTGGTCTAGGTTAATTCGTATCTTAAAACTTTTGACTTCTAAATCATAAACTTTTTTTTGAAAAATTTTGATTTCCTGACAGCAAATTTTCTTACTTAATGCAAACATCATGTAAAATTACTTAAAATCCAAACATTTAATTACCTCGAAACAAATTCAACGGAGCTTAGACCACTATCACAGTTACTGACTGTGCATATCAGTTCTACATCACAATTTAGTCATTAAATTACATTCCGAACTTCACTTCGAAAATAAAAACAGTCATTTTGTTGTCATGAATATCACTAAAATGTACACAGAACTGCTCTTCAATGTTAAATCCACCGTCATGTATTAGCTTCGAAATCATTCAAAACTCGTCACACCAATCGAAAACTTGCACACAAATTCAGTAATTAATATTTTTTTTTATTTTACTGTGAACTAATCAACCACGATTTTTTTATTACTATTGTGGATAGTTGACTATTATGAAATATTTGCAATTTCATTTATAAATGTCTTTAATTTTGTTTATACATAGAAGCAAAATGTCTGTATTTCTTTTCGTTGCTTTGAAGATTTCGAAATTTAAGTGGTTAATCGAACGAATAAGAAAAAACACTTCACAAATAATTGTTATCTTCAATGTTAGCATTTACAAAGTTGACGTTGAATTATTTAGTAATTTATATTTACAATTATGAAATATTAACGCAGCCACTAATATCGTCAAAAGATTTACTAATAGTAATCACTTGCTTTTAGACTGTGGTGTGATAAATGATTTCGATAAAAGTTTTATTTTACAGTATGTCCGTCGGGAAAGTATACTACTTTGTTTTGCCACCATTTTGGTAAACATTAGCCTTGACAGTTCATATTTGGCAGTCGTGAAGTAGAGACGTTGCAAATTTATTATGGAAAAATATTCGATAAACCAACGTGTTTTAATCGCTAAAATATTTTATCAAAACCACCCATCGATTACTGAGACGATGAGAATGTTATGTGAAATTTTTGGAAGAAACAACGTGCCAACAAGACGCACTATTTATCGTGTAGTGAATGATTTCGTAGAAAGAGGGCTTGTAGCTGATGGGGCCAAGCATGAACCACAATGTACTGCAAGATCGGCTGAAAATATTACTGCTGCTCAAGAAAGTGTTCAAAACAGTCCATCAACCTCAATTCGACACCGTGCTCAGTAGCTTGGTCTTCAAAGAAAAACTTTGGCCACAATTTTGCACAAGGATTTGCATTTGTTTCCATTCAGTTGACATAAGAGCTTCTTCCATAAGACCATTTACGCCACAGCATTTACATATGCCAATAGGATGTTACAGCTCGCCCATGACAACCCCGATTTTCATGAAAAACTCATCATGAGTGACGAGGCACACATTTTCATATGAATGAATATGTGAATAAACAGAATAGTCGGTTCTCTGGGCAATGGAAAACCCTCAAATTATTCATCAGTCACCTTTGCATCTATTAAAAGTGGCAGTCTGGTGTGCAATTTGGTCAGGAGGAATCACTGGACCTTACTTCTTGGCAACTGTCAATGGGGAGCGATATCGTGATATGATTGAGAACTTTTTAACGCCACAACTGCATGCTTTGGGCTTGATTAACATGTGGTATCAACAAGACGGTGCCACATCGCATACAGCCAGGATTACAATGGAATTACTGCGAGATCTCTTTCTACAACAAGTTATTCCAAGAAATGGTGATGTTGATTGGCCTCTACGGTCGCCTGATTTGACTGCTCCGGACTTTTTTTTGAGGGGGATATCTGAAAAGCAAGGTTTATGCAAACAAACCAAAAACGCTTGAGCAACTCAAAACAAAATATTCGTGATGACATTAATGAAATACCGTGTGAAATGTGTGAGAATGTAATAAAAAATGTGCTCAAAAGAGCTCGCATTTGTGAGACTAACAGAGGCGGACATTTATCTGATATTTTATTCCATACATATCTATAATTGTCGACATTAAATAAAACATTTATCAATATAAGGTCCATTCTCTTTCATTTAATCAAAAATTATAAACAAACAAAGTAGTATACCTTCCCGACGGACACCCGGTATTATAGTGCTTGGACCTTGCCAATAGGTACGAAAATACAATGTCATTCCAATGATCGCCTCTGGATTGGTTGCTGCAGCAGTGAATCATTTTGAGGTAGTTTCTGACTACTTTTTCGCACATTCCGTGCAATTTTTCGACCATAACTTGAGGAATGGTGGTTTTCAAATGCTCCAAAGTTTTGGGATTATCCGCGCTAACACGGCCTCTGATGTCGCTCCGCAAAAATATCTGATCTTCGTGGCCAATTGACGTCGCCAAAACGTGAAATTACGCTTTCTGTAAATTTCTAATGCAATAAAACATGAACTCGTGGCTCATGACACCGTCTTGTTGAAACCACATACACATATGGTCAAATAATAAGTATACCCTATATTTTTTTAAAGGCTCGTAGGCGAAAATTTATTTAAATTAAAAGTAAAAGCAAATACTAATTTCTTTTGTTATAACATTAGAAATAAAATAAAGGCTAAACCAATAACAAAAAACAAAAATTAAATTCAGTATTTTTCAAAAAGTAAGAAATTAATCAAAGAGCTTTGGACAAAATAATAAGTACATTTCGTTAAAATAAGCAAAAAAAAAAAAAAATCAAAATCAATTTTTTCTTCTAAATTGGCTGAGTTTCGTTAAATGCCGGTATATCCACCTTTATTTTCAATTATTTTGTTGACTCTTTTTGGTATGCTGGCAATAAGCTTCCTGCAGGTTTCTACTGGCATTTCATACCAAGTTTTTTTGAACAGAATTCCATACTGATCCTTTTTTTTAAGAACCTCCTTTTCAATTCTTTGTATTAACTCTCTCCAAAGATTTTCGGTTGGATTTAAGTTTGGATATGGACTTGGCCAGTCAAGAAGGGCAACATTATTATCTTAGAACCAATCCTTTACCAACTTAGAAGTATGTTTCGGATCGTTATCCTGCTAGAATGTCCATCTAAGAGGCATACTTTCCACAGCATAGTTCAGCATCATATTTTCCAAGATATCTTTGTAGTGGAATCTGGTCATAGTGTCGGTAATTCGATCTATCGCACCGACACCATATCACGAAAAACTACCCCAAATCATAATATTACCGTCCTCGTGCTTGACCGTAAAGCAAACATGAAATTCCTTACCCTTGGGTCGTCGAACATTCCGGGTACAGTCGCCGGGTACAATAATTTTTGTTTCATCGCTCCACAAAATGTTTCGCCATTTTTTTTACCGTCTCCTCCGGTCCAATTGGAACGATTTCTTGCAAACGCCAATCTAGCCTTTAAATTTTATTTTGTCTAAGCGAAGGAACTTTTCGGGCAATCCTTTCTGGTAAATGTGCTTCTTGTAGTCTACGACGAACCGTTCGCGATGAAATTACATTTCCATTTTTCTGCTAAAATCGCTCTTGAAGACACAAACGGGTCCTTCTTCGCAATTGTTACAATACGGATATCTGTTGTAATTGAAGTTTTTTTTTGGGTCTTCTGCGAGTTTCGACTGGCTTTTTAGGTTTTAATGCATTTTGTACAAAAAATAGCGACCGATTCATAGTTTCTGCTATAGAACGAAGACTTTGGCCACTTCCTCTTAGTCTTGAAACAATTTTTCTCTCCTCCAGAGAACAATGACTTTTTCGACCCATGGCTGATTTTTTTTAACAAAATATTTTGTTATGAATAAAGATAAACAATAGTAAAATAACTAACCTTTCAAAAAGGCTACAGCAGACTGCGAAAATATTAAAGAATTGAGCAATGTATTTCTTATTTTGACCAAGTACTGAAATCACAACTGAACAATACTACCTCACAATGTAAACAACGGGGAAGTCCCAGTTTTGTTTGTACTTTTAAAGGCGTTACCTTATTAAAGTTATTTTAATAAAAAAGAATTGTCATGTTTATTTTCCGTTAAAGTAACTAAAATTAAACGTAAACCAAAAATAAGCAGGTACTTACAGCAGGTACAGTACTTATTTTTTCAACCATGTGTATCGTCCAGTTCATGATCTTCAATTGCAAGCAAAAAAAAAAAAAAAATTGGTCATCACCACACTTTCACTAACAGAAGTGGCATTTTCTACAGTGTTCTTTATAATCTTGCCAATTCCTTGCGCAGTAGGTCGATTATTAAGACCATAATCACCCTGTACTGCACGATAAGTTCCCACGTTTTTATCACAACTTTTCTCTATAAATACAATCAAACAGATATCTAGTTTCGAAAACCTGAAATTAAAGTGTAGCTTTATGCAGTTTCGTTCCTTAATTTGAATCAAAACTGAAAACAAATATAGTTTCGTTTCTTGGCGGAGAAAAATGCCTGGCGACAAACTGCGAAATGTAAAAATGGTCCAAAGAATTTATTTTCTAGATTAACAATACCAGGCTCTTAGAAATTTTCATATCTACTCAAAAAATGGTGTGAATTTAAAAAAGTCAGATTTTTTTTTAATTGAAAACTTTCAAATGAAAACCAAACAAAACTTTTCATAAATTGAGTCAGAATTGTATTTGTTTCAAATTTCGTTTCGGGTGTAATCAAAATCAAAATTGTTTGTAATTTCGTTTCGAATGTATGAAACATAAACAAAATTCAATACACTTGTGATTCTGTGGTCAAAATTATAATGGAAATGTTGCATATTTGTAATTTGGATTCCAGAATCTAAATAAAAGATCAAAATAAGAAAATTAAGATCCCCAATTAAAACGATGCCGAACATACACTTTTGGGGAACAAAATTTGGAAAATTGGCAAAAGCAGTAAACAAATTTTAAGTATTTACGGAATGAAAATATATATTCGCCAATAGATGGCGCCAGCTGTAAGTGCTAGTCGATTCTGTCATAATCTAAACGTCATGAGCTAAGCTTAGGCATATCGTAAACATACTGCCCCAACATAATAGTGATTTTTTTGACGTCATACTCTTTTGGCTGTGTGAATATGTATGATTTTGTGCCAAATAATCGTCATATGCGGGAAGTATTGATTTTCTTCTTTCAATCGAAGAAAACGACAGCTGAAGCTCATCGAGAGTTTCACGATGTTTACGGAGATGCTGCTTTAAGTGAAACAACAATGTGTCAGGATTGGTTCCGTCGCTTTAAAGACGGTAATTTTGATGTTGACGTTTGATGTTTAAATGTCACGTGGAAGAAGACGAAAAACCTTCGAAGACACTGAATTGACGATATTGCTTGATGGGAGGGATCCGTGTCAAACGCAGGTAGAGCTTGCTTCAGTATTAGGAGTTACCCGCAAATGCAAAGCAAGGAAATTGGGTTCTTTGTGAGTTATGAGAAGCCAAGGGAGGTTGGCGTTATTTCTTCGCCTGTTAACAACTCCTTCAGCGACAAAAAAGGAGGGATTTTCTTCATCGTATTGTAACGGGTGATGAAAAATGGATTCATTACATCCAAAAGACATAAAAAGGAAGTAATGAGGGCTGTCCAGTCATACTTCTACATCGTCGCCTCGGCCGAATATTCACGCTGCGAAGGTTATGCTTGATGGGACCAGGTCGGTGTTATTTATTTCGAACTGTTGAAACCAAGCAACGCCATTACTGGGAATCGCTATCGACTTTAATTAATGCGATTGAGCCGAGCTCTGCGCGGGAAACGTCCACAATACGCGAAGAGGCACAAAATAAATAACATGACAATGCTTTATCTCACGTGGCCATGCCCGTTAAACCTACCTGGATACACTGAAATGGGAAGTCTTACCCCATCCGCCATATTCTTCAGATATTGAGCCGTCCGTTATCATTTGTTCCGTTCGATGACCAACAGTTCCACTCTTATGGCGAGGTTCGCGGATGGCCCAAAAAGATGAACAGTTTTACCGTGACGGAATTCGAGCTTTGCCAGAAAGATGGGAAAAAGTAATAGCTAGCGATGGGCAATACTTTCAATAAATTATTTGCAAACATGTTTCCATAAAAAAATTGCGAGAAGTTAGTTGCGCACCTAATAAAACATAAATATCGACGTAATCGATCGATGTTTTTTTAACCAGTCTACATTTTTAAATTTTTCACTACGTATCGTTTTAGTAAGACATTAATTTCGGTTTTTCTCCCAAAATTTTATATCCCATTAATTAACTTCAGTCCACATTTCGTTTCATGACTTTCTGTTGTCATTCAGGCAACTTTTCTATCGCAGATTGAAAGAATGACGGTCTTTCGCAGCAAAATCCTCGTTCTTAAGATTCTCCTCATCCGTATTAAAGGATTTTCCGTTCAACAAATTTTGCAGGCTCCAGATAAATAAATCGAAATCCAAATTTAATAGATTAGAACTACAAGGTGACTGGCATTACCTCCAATCCAAGCTCAATTGTAACGACATCAATTAGGCCTTTTCGTCTTTTAGTGCTTCATCAATTGTTGAGAATATATCTCGAAATATGTGGTTTAGTTTTTTCGAAAGCAGCTCAAAGTACTTAACATACTGGTAAGTAGGGTTTCTCACATTCAATGAGCTTACACTCATTCCATTTTTACATTCATTCAATGGGACCTTCAGTTTAAAGACGATTCCGAATGTGGCAGCGATGACGTTGATTGAAAGGCGTATGCGTGTATTAGCGATCGCACCACGGATAATCATAAAATACACAAGTTCCTTAAAATCCCCCAAATTATTGTAAAGAATTAATTTTTTATCCACAGTGACGATGCATTTCAAAAGGGGAACATTTAGTTTACATTTACGCAATAAATCTCGCTGATGTTTATCCGTTTTGTTAAGCGGATTTTTCTTTAGCTTTAAGGCATCCAAATCAAACACGTCGATATATCCGATGTGCTTCGTGCCAATTCTGAAATAAAAGAACAAAATATGACGATATTTATAACCCTATATTCATAACGAAATTCAAAAGTAAACTTACCACCGAAAATGTTGTGACATTTTTCAAATTGAAGTTTTAAAGGTCAGCTGTATAAAACTACAGTCTACAATGTAATCATTTGAAACAAAACATTTTAGAAATAAAAATACTTTCTTGCCAAGCTAATGGCTGTTTTCTATTAATAGGAAATATAGATCCATTTTGATGACGATTTCATATGAGAGCGGTCCCAAAACTAGCCAACCTAACAAAGAAGAATTGAAAAAAGTTGAGAAAAATATTCTTTATTTTTCAACATAATACCCTTATTAGCTCGATAAATTGTTTTTCAACAATATTTAATAGCTTCTATGCCCTGTTTATAGTAAGAACTGCCAAATTCCTTAAACAGTCATCAACCGCAGACTCCGCCTTTTCATTGTTGGCAAATCTTTTACCACCGAGGCATTTTTTCAAGTTTGGAAATAGTCCGAGGGAGCTAAATCTGACGAATAGAGTGCTTGATGAAGCGAATAAAGTGCGTGATGAACCTTAATTCATGAATTTTGGCTGTCGCAATAGTAGATGTGTAAACTGGGATATTGTCTTGATGAAACAACACTTTCTTTTTCGCCAAATGCGTCCTTTTTGGTTTTTTTTTTTCTTTTTATAAAAACAATCCTATGCGCATCCCAAAAAACAGACGTCATGACCTTGCCTGCAGATGGAACCGCCTTTCCCTTCTCTGGACACGATTCCCCCATTCCAGTCCATTGCTTTGTCTCAGATGTGAAGTGGTGAACCCATGTCCCTTCCATGGTTATAAATCGACGCATAAATTGGACTTTGTTGAGGTGAAACATCGCTAAACACCACTGTAACATATTCAAGACTCTGTTTTTGCTCTATTGAAAGTAAACGCGACGCCCATCTGCGATGTATAGCACTTTTTGAAATATCTATCATTTCAGCTAGCTCTCGCACCTTCAGCCAACGATCATTAAATACCATTCTGTAAATTTTCTTAACCATGTCTGGCTTAGACACTTGAATTGGTCGATCATTACGGTGTTCATCTTGATAGCTCGTACGGCCTCGTTTAAACTCTGCTACCCAATATTTTACAGTCGTAAACGAAGGAACAGACTGCCCCAGAGTAGAATCTATCTCGGCCTTAATATTGGTTGGACTGAGACCTTTCATGGAAGTGTTCTATTACATAACGGTGACCAATTTTTTTTTCTTTCACTGAGATCGTCTACTTTTGAAGGCTCAAATGAAAATACTAAACTAAATATGGCACCTTAAAGCTTAAAACATATGTTTTGTAAGATTGCCTTTTTATAACAAAAAAAAATTTTGTTTTTTTCAAACTACTGGCACAGTCTATATATGTACATCAGTTCAGCTAGTTCTGGGACCGCTCTCGGAGTTCCACGAGTTCCTTGTCGCTATTGATAAAAAAAAACTTAACCAGCTTTTTTCTACGAGCGTCTCTGATGACAGAAGTCCACGAGGGTTTAA
>JAHXMU010000636.1:734467-747858 GCA_019455685.1 Philornis downsi
ATGGATCTGGTTGATATATCCAATTCCTTGGACATGATTTTCTGCTTTCTAAGGGGATTTCTCCGAATTCTTTCACGCACTGCCTTTACTACCGCACTCGTACGGACAACGGGCGGGCGACCACTTTTTGGCCTGTCTTCTACTCGAGACAATTCGCCGAAGCGAGCAATAGCACGATAACCGAACATTCTTGATATTCCGAGTGGTTTTAGCAACTCGAAAATTTGGCCAGCACTCTTTCCGCACTTATGCAACGCTATTACGCCGTCTCGATTCTCTTTAACGCCCCACTCCATGTTAATAGATTGCAAACTGAAACCAAACTGACTAGTATTCTTCACTAATCAGTGCATGTGTTCTAAAAAAAAAGTTAACGGTTCTATTCCCGCAAGAAGTTTTGAACGATAAGCGCTGGAAATTGTGTAACAGAACATATGGCAGGACTATGTATATATTTTTTTGTATTTTGTAAATAGATCCAATTGTTATTATTATGGCATCCAAACCGATAAGATATGTTTTGTTAATTTTTCTAAAGCGTAACTTTTTATTAACTGGATATTGACTTCGGTCGATATATGTAAAGATCCGAATAATATTCTAATATTTGTGGGAAAAAATATTTTTTAAAACATTATTATGTATTTTTAACAAAATATTCTGATTCGTTTTAGATAACGAATATTTTATATTCTATCATATATATATATTCTATATATAAAATGCTACGAGGGAGGTCCTAAAACCAGCTGACCTGACGTATAGATGGTGCCATCATTTAAAAAAAAAAATATTTTGGTGAAAACATATGTTTTAAGTTTCAAGGCGTCATGTTGTTTAGTATTTTTATTTGACCCGTCAAAATTAAACGATCTTAGTGAATTTGTAAACATGGAAAAAATTGGTTACTGTTATGCAATTCAATATATCCATTTGAAAGGTCTCAGTCCAACCTATATTAAAGCCGAAAAAGAGTCTACTCTGGGGGAGTCTGCTCCTTCATTTACGACTGTAAAATATTGGGTAGTAGAGTTTAAACGAAACCGTACGAGCTGCCAAGATGAAGACCATAATTGTCGACCAATTGAGGCGTCCACGCCAAACACGGTTAAGAAAATCCAGAAAATTGTATTTGATGATCGTAAATGACCGGCTGAAGGTGCGTGAGCTAGCTGAAATGATAGGCATTTCAAAAACTGTTATTTAGCTCCCCCGTACTATTTTTTATTTCCAAACTTAAAAAAGTGGCTCGGTGGTAAAAGATTTGCCAACAGTGAAGACATGGAGTCTGCGGTTGATGGTTATTTTAAAGAGTTTGACAGTTCTTACTATAAATAGGGTATAGAAAGAAAACGTGTATCGAGCTAAAAAGAGCTTATATCGAAAAATAAGATTTTTCCCAACTTTTTTGTGTCTTCATTATTAGGTCGGCTACATTTGGAACCGCTCTCGTGATGTAACCTAAATACTAAAATCTATATTGCGCCAAAAAATTGATCAAAAAGACCAATACGAGTATATTGTGTGAATTGATTTTCTTAATAATGTTGATATTTTATTACCAAACGTATCAAATTTGCCTTTATTTTTGCTTAGCAGGAAGGATCCAAGTATAACAGGTTTAAGCGAAAACCGATGGCATAATTATATTTTCTTGTATACCAATTAGATTTTAGTACCTGCGCTCTTTACATTCTTCAGTACATATTTCTTTGTTTAATAATTAAATTCCATTGCAGTTCCGTATGGAGACACTGAAATGTTATTTTTTATATTTTTCAAGATTCCGTGAGATTAACTTAGTTGTATGGAGTTATTCATTTAGTTGTTTCAAACCCGCCGGTCAGGCAAAGTTGTCAGCTGTCAAATACCTGTTATCTAAAGAGTTATTTATTTAGTGGAAAGCTTGCCATTTACGAATATGGATCGTTTAACAGCGGAAGAAAGCTTAAAGTAAAAAGGCTTTTACCAATTTTTACCCATAACTGTGGGTCTCAATTCGAAAATTGGGATTCTGAATTTGGATTTTGAGATTCTTTAATCTATTCATAGAGCCATTTTTCAGTGCCGCAAAAACATTTTGCTGTCACATCGTTTTGCTTTAAGTTGAGTGCTACTGTAGAAATTTTTAATACGAAACAAAAAATTATTTTAGACTTTCTGCTAAGCTAAATAAATTTCAATGCTGCGAAAAAATGCCAAAAATAATCTAATAAATTTATCAAAATATTCAGCTTAAGGCTAAATCCAAATTTTGACCGGCTGAAAGGCTGAGACAATCTAAATTTACCGGGAAAAAGACTAAACGGTATACCCGTATTCCTTATCGAAAATTAGGATCTCATATTAGACACATTTGTGGCCAACATTTTATAGAAATAAGTTAAAGCTTATATAAATGTAGAATTTACTCATTAAAATCCATTTTTGTTCCACAACAAGTTATTTCAAGAAATGGTGATGTTGATTGGCCTCCACGGTCGCCTGATTTGACTGTTTCGGACTTCTTTTTGTGGGGATATCTGAAAAGCAAGGTTTATGCAAACAAACCAGAAACGCTTGAGCAACTCATTCAGTTAATCAAAATTTATAAACAAAGTAGTATACCTTCCCGACGGACACCCTGTATTATTATTTCCATTTATTATATTTCCATTATTATGTTTTTTCGCGATGAATATTTTGTTAAGTGGCAACGGCAACTTTTTTTTTGTTGGTTTCCAACACTGAAATCGAAACAGCTTATATTTTTGTGTTGTAGTGCTCGTATTTAACACATTTGTAAACTTGTGAAATGAAATAGTAATAAAAAAGACACAATTCTAAAATTTTGCAAACATATTATGGCGTAAAAACATAAATTGTTCCGATTGCAAGAACAGTTGGCAAAATGCGGTGAAATTTTTTCACCGATAAACAATGTATCGTGGAATTTTTCCTCGTGAAAAAAAAACATAGCACCTATAGCTTAAGGAACGAAATCGCATAAAACTGCATTTTCGTTTCAGGTTCTCGACTCAAATTATCTGTTCTGATAGAGAAACACAACAAATGTAGGTCTATAGTATAAATTTACAATATCAAAACCGAAACGAAACTGATCTTCCATGAAGCCACCTGATCCATTGTTTGAAAGTTAATCGCTCTTCAAAGTCAGTTCAGACAGAAGACAAAAATTTTTGCATCCATACATTTAGAAAAAAAAAAAATCGTACAAAGGCTTTGTTATAAAATAACCACTGAAATTTTCTTTCGAAAATATGTTGCTGTCAAACTCGTTTAAAGAGAATTCTCACAGATAACAATTGGCATATTATATTTTAATTACGCATTGATAGACAAAATCAATAAGTGTTACAGCAATTCATTAAATCTGTCTATACGAAATGCAAGAAATGTATAAAATTTATTACGCCAATAAATAGATCGAATATTTCGCTCGTTCTCGTTCAAAGACAAAAAGCCAATAATTCAGGAATGTTAAAAAGTAATTTTGTTTTCGTCGGTATTTCGCATTATATTAAAGTTTAATTCAGCAACATCGTGCCATAGTCGTCTGTATAGTAAAAAACCAATTAGAGAAAAATTTTTAAATAAAAAATAAAAAAAAAAATTTAACATATCTGTAACACATTCATAGATAAGTAAACCTACTTGCTTCGTATGAAATCTTGTTTTACATGTAATTATTATGCTAATGGCGATGATGATGGCGATGATAATGACGACGTCGCTGTCGTCGTCGACAACATTTCGCATTGTTAAGGATACTTGGAGTACTTGTTGTGTCGCTCGGTGACTGGCTGCTTGTTGATGTGCCAGACTATGTGCCGGTTATAATGGCAAGCAGCAAAAACAAAAAGATGAAGAAATAAAGCAGATCAAGCTGTCTGTAATGAGCGAGCACTCAGGCTTCATCACCCGAAGAGAAAAGTCCGAAAAAAGATTATATACGATAAAGTAAATTTATTTAAGTGATTGGATTACAGTAGAAGTTATTATTTATATTATTATTATGCACCGCAAATAGAATAGAATATCAAGCTTGCCGCTGTTCTGAGTTTCGCTCCCATTTCGTCTCACAAAAATTTTGATAACAGTTTTCCATGAAATCTGGTTCTTCCACGGGAGCTTTGGTCGCCTTCTTTCGCTCCTAATATTAGCGAAGACGACTTTTTCATGCTAGAGCGTTTGGGTCCATTAGCATTAGCGCTTGACCACGTCGATATCGCTATACAGCTCAGAATTCATATGACGCCGATACTAAGCGTTGGCGACGAAGTTTATATATTTTCCGGAAAAATGAGCGAGAAGAGTTTTTTAGGAAAAGGAAAAACGACTGCTGATGCTATCCGAAAAAATAAGGCCTGTTTATGAAGAAAATGAACCAGATCAGGACGACCAAAAGAAATTGTTTCCAAGTACGTGAGAGATTTAATTATTGTTAATCCCCGAGCTACAGTTAGGGAAGAAGCTGAAATAATACAAAAATCAGTCTCAACCGTTCACGGAGTCATAAAAGAGCTCGGATCTGTGAGCAACCTCGATGTATGGGTACCTCACTCTCTCACCGAGGCCACACTGCATTGCGGACCCATCAGAAACTGTCTGCGCTTGGGTACTCCCCAGACCTTATTCCGTCCAACCATCACCTATTTTGCAGTCTGAGCAACTACTTGAAAGATTTTATAATTTCCATAACGACGAGGAAGTGAAAAATCGAATTGAACACTTTTTTTTCAGAAAAACCATGCGACTGTTATGAGAGGGGGATAAAAAGCTCCCAAAGAAGTGGGAAGAAGTTACTAAAAAAGAGGAAATCATATAGACTAAAATAATTATTTTGTTGCATACAAATTTGTAAAAAAATTTTCTTTTAAAACCCGAACGAACTTTGCGAACCGACCGATATTTGGTCAAAAGTTTGCTTTAGCATTAAATCGTATGCTTTGTTGATGGGACTTTCCACAAATAATTCTCTTTCCTCTCTATATCTCTCTCTCCATAATTCTCTCTTATTTTCCACTTTCAAATAACTTGATCTTAACCTGATTTAGCACCAAACCCATTTTAACTGACTTCTAAATGCTTGAGATGGCTGCAGCAACATCTAACAGATTTCGATCAATGATGTCTAATATGATCAGCGTACGTTGATATTACGAAAGTAACATGTGACGTTTATAGAAAATGGTATTTACCGCAGCTTTCGTTATGATCACCTCGAAAAATATGTTCAAGAGATCGCTCTATAGGTTGCCATCGCCCATCAAAAGATAGTAGGTAATGAGAGTACAATTTTAAAAGTCAAGAAAAAAATGATCTAGAACGAGATATTTTCTGAAATTTGGACTATATGGGAAACACTCTTCGAAAGTATGTTTCAAATATCTCAACTCTGATGGAATACAATTATAAATGCAGTTAGATACAGTAGGAAAAAGTACCGTCTATCTCCTCGCAATAGAACTAGAACTTCACATCCTTACAACGTAGTTTTTAACATTGCAATAACTTAATTCGGTGAAAACAGGTCCTAATTTCCGCTGTAGAACTAGTTGAATACTGTAACTCGTACAAGTCAATATTTAAATAAGATAAAACTTGTGAACTGTCGTAATTGAACCAATTCTTAATTAGCTCAAACTGAGAGAGTTGTGTTCTAGTTGTCAGAAGTAATCAAACCTTACGTTGAAATTCATATTTTTGATTGAAGAAAATATCTGGTATGAAAATACTCCAGGTTGGTACAACTGTCGTTATTTATGATTCCAATTTAAGCTAGGTACTATGTTCTTTTCACGAGAAAAATATTCCACGAGATATTGTTTGCTCGTAAAAGAAATTTATCGGCATTGCCAGCTTTTCTTGTATTAATTTCTAACACTAAAATCGGAACAGCTGCTGTTTTTACGATAATATGTTCGATAATGTGTTTCATTGAACAAGTTCCTGCACCACTAGTTCAAAAATTGCTATTTGTTACAGTATTTTTAACGTGAATTTGACAATTTGTTGTGCCCATATAAGTTATTTTAAATGCCAGTCTCCCGTATTTCAATGCCCTCTACACATGTGGACAAGCAAAGCGAATACATTTTTGAACTAAGCATAGTGCTCAGAACGTATCTCATTCGAGGATATATCGTATATTAATCAATTTAAGAATTTTCCCCTTAAAGCTAGGAACTATGTTCTTTTCATAAGGGAAATATTCCACGAGACATTGTTTGCTCGTGAAGAAATATATCGGCATTGCCTTGCCAATTTTTCTTGTGTTGATTTCCAACACTAAAATCAGAACAACTGATGTTTTTGCGTCATAATGTATTCGATAACACATCTGTAGAATCGTTAAGTTCCGTGTTTCTTTGTAACTATTAAATTTTCAAGTTTACAAATATATTATTGAATATATTGCGATGTACACTGTTCCAACTTCAGTGTTGAAAATCGACAAAAAAAAAGAGGTTGTCATTGCCTTTTAAGAACTTTTTCCTCGTGAAAGAACGTAGTACTTTGCGTTGTAAAGTTCTGCTTCAAATTCCACGACAATGTTTTTCATATGGAGTTTCACCCAGACTTAAATAATTTCGAAAAAAAAAAAAAATTGTAATTTTATCTGCTGTCAGATCAGATGGAACGAAAATTTATGAAAGCCAGTAATAAATGTAATGAAACAGACAATTGGGAAAAGGTAACTTATTCTTCACATTTAAAAACAATTTTGACAAAATATTTCTGTCATGACATTCTCGTATATCATCAATATTACCAAACTGTAGGATGGTACAGAAAGAAGTCAGATTACATAGCACACACTAATTTTACAGGTTTCCCCACTATTGTGAAGGGAAATCATCTATCGAATTTGGACCACAGGCGACTTTTAATTCTATATTCCTAATCCTCTTAAAAATATTCTTTGTTAAAAACCACAGCTCTAACGGTTTTCAATTTTGGACAATCCCGTGTATTTCTCTCATCTTATTGGTAGTATTTTCTTTGAGTGTACCACTGTCATCTATTCACTTAACACAACGTATAAAAATGCCAACCGTAGAAGGAAGCAAAACATGGAAATCGTTTGGTATTTCTTTTTCTTCTGCTCCTTTCAACCGTTGCTTCTGCGACTCTATAATGATGCATTTGTTGCTGAACCATGTGTCCGTCCCTGCCTTAGAGCAGCATCTCATCTAAATAATAAGACAAGTTTTTTTTCTGCTGTTTCTGTTTTTTTGTTCCTGAAATGCCAATCCAAACTCCAACAGACCAGACTGCCAGACAGCTAACAGCAACAAAAGTGAACCACAAATGTTGCTGTGCTATTGCTGCTGCATGTGCATCAAGTTGCACGAATATGGAGGGGACAAAAGACGGACGAACATTGAATAAGCAACACACTTTACTGGCAGAGGTAAGGACAATTTAGGCAAGAGTAACACAGCCAGTTACGTGTGCTGACTTCTACAACTAATAAGAAAAGCCTTAACAGTTGTTGTTTAGCCAAATGAGAAAGACGGCTGGCCACAAACTGTAGCTGGCTGTTTGTCTGGTGGCATTCATGATAGTATTTTGGCAGGCGATGACGATGATTTCAATAACAGCACGAAAAGCTAAGAGCAAGCATGTACGAAGGTTGCTATTAGTGTTCTAATTATTTTGCAATGTAGTTTCCTTATCCATATTTAAAATACCATTATCATTTTATTTGTTATACGTAAATGGAATGCAGTTTCTCAAGCTTTTTGATTGCCGGGAAATTGGAAAAAATTTCCAATACATCATTTTCCTCAATTTTCACAGAAAGTTGTACAAAATGGAATTGAACAATAGAACTGAGAGACTACAAATATGGTAATATTTAGAGTTAAAGATTGTAAAGATTCCCCCAAGAATAGGCCGGGATATGTCCTTATTTGAGTAGTTATACATATGGAGGTATGTACTCATTTACCCCGTCCAAATCTAAATTTATCCTTAAATCATGGCGTTTGCATTTTTTACAGAAGTGATTAGCCTTGCTTAAAAAATCTGCTGTTATTAAAAAAAAAAGAATTATTTAGAATATTTCTTCTAGCAAATATGTACCCGTGCAAATAAAATTTAGAAATTTCTGACACATAAAGCTGTTATTATTTTCTTTTCAGGAGGAAAAAAAAATTCCACGAAACATTGTTTGGTCGTGAAAAAATTTAGCGGAATTGCCAGCTTTTCTTGTATTAATTTCCAACACTGAAATTGAAACAGCTGATGTTTTTACCTTAAAATATGTTCGATAATATATTTGTACATGAAGATGTGCATTATTCCGATTTCAGTGTTGGTAGATAAGGAGTTTCACCGTGAAAATTCAGTAATTTAATAGCAGCCTTTAAAAGTCAGAATATGGACTTTTTCATATATTTGAGTCGAATTCATATATTATAGTCGAATATATATTTCACATATTTGAAAAAAAAAATCCAATCTCTATTTGCCACCCACCATCAACTATAAGGACTATAATTTAAAAGAAAGTGCCTCTTTCGGATTGACGAAATTTCTGTAAAATGAATAGTCGAAAAGTCTACGTTTCACATACATATTTGACAAAAACTCGTATCCCTATTTGCCACCTACCTTCAACTATAAGAACTATAATTTAAGAGGTGTTCTTTCGGACTGGCGGAATTTCTGTAAAATGAATATTCGAAAAGTCTGTAAAAAGAATTCTACCTTTCACATATTTGAAAAAAATGAATCCCTATTTGCAACCCACCATCAGCTATAAAGACTTAAGATTTATTTATAAAGATTAAGATTAAGATCCCTCTTTCGGACTGACGGATTTTGTGTAAATAAAATATATAAAGTTAACGTCACCGAACAGGGATGTGCACGATGTGAAAGCTGTGATGTCTATTACAGTTGCTATTTAAGAAACCATGAATTTGAATATGGATTTTGGCATTCAAAGTACAAACCTCTTCTCAAGGTTTTATCCTAAAAACGACTAAAGAACCAGCAACCGTATTATCGTAGCGTGTTTTGTCATCCAGCTGATTTCTGGGCACATTCTGAATTAAAGATCGAGAGAATGAGAAGTATGGGTATGCAGAAGAAATTGTGACCGTCCGCACAGCGGTAATCGATTGGTAGACGCAACTATCGTGTGTATGATTGCTCCAATATAACCATCTTTCTTTCTCCAAGTTTGCTCAATGTGTTAAACAAACGATTAGAAACGTCATTAAGCAGGACCTTAAATTATGTATGTAAGCTTACTGAAAATGAGAAGATACCTCATATATCATGTTTGTGTGCAAAGGATTTTTTTTGTAAAAAATGCGACTAATGTTCTACCCGCGACATCAAAGCTTTTCAGCTATATTTTAAGGTCGATATAGGCCTTAATCCAGCGGTCGGTAGATCTCGTCTGCAGAGTAATACCTTTGTTTACGGATTCAAAGCGCTATGCTGACAGCTATGAGTTTGGATATGACTGAAGGAACCATTAACCGTCTTGGCGTGACATATTTTGCTGTCACGCTGCTTTTTGCGCAAATTCCGAACAGAAGACAGAGACAAGGAGACGAAAAGACCATTTTATGAGTGGGCGGAAGATATTGTGACTTGTTGCAACTTGATTTTTAGCAGCCGTTATTATTGTACATGTGTGTTTTTTTCATTTTCAAGTTTCCTCATTATGCTGACAAAAACTTCAAGTAGTCACACAGTTGACAAGTCTAATAAAAACTTGTCAAACTGACAATTAAAACAAAAATTTGGAATGCATGGAAGTCGCTGAATGTGAGAAAGTATCCTGTATCGCGTTCGTTGAATTCACAGAAATTTTTTAGATATGTATATGACAACTGCTCTGTCCATGACATTAAAGCTTTTCTTTATGCCCATATGGTCCTCGTTCAATGATCGGCAAATTCAGCCTGCATATTAACGCCCCGATTACAGATTCAGCCGGTTGGTTTCGCCATGGCGAAGAACATGACAGTAAGTGGAACCAGATTCCCACACTATGATATACACAATGCAACTTTATTTTTCCTTGATGAAGACACGAGACTAATCACAAACTAGATTGATCACTTGACTGTAAATGGAAGATGTGCTTCTAAACACAAAACTTAAGTTGGCTTTATGAGCTTTAATTCAATTCGGATTTCGAAAGGAAAAAAGTGGTTGGACCTTTTCCATACAGTTTTGAATAGAGTAGTTATGAGCCTTCTTATCCGGTTCATCATCTGTCCAAGATCACGGTGACGTCAGATTTATATTTTTGAAACACATTCATTAATCAGATAGAGGTATCATCTTAGAAAGGATTCTGATCATTCCACACGAATATACTTAAATGTTGGCTCTCAAGACAACTATATGAGGATTTCGACTTCCTCTGCGTTTTCATTGTATTCAGTATAACGTGGCAAGTCTATGGATATTCATCCCTAACAATAGTTGCTGCTCATAACATGCGTTACGCAGCAGTTTTTTTTTTTTGTGTAGAGGTGGTCTATGAGTTACAAATTCCACGTTGCTTGCTCAAGATATTCAAACTTTAGATGTCCTTTAAAATAATTTTTCAAAATTAAATCCAAAATGGAATTAAACTTTCGTGAAGATGTACAAAAACACAAAAGAAATACATATTTGGATTCCGCTGCTTTTGTATCACTCGCAACTGTATAGACATAATTATGTACGCTACTTTGGCTTATAATTGCTGTGTTCACTCTGTAATTGTTACACTTCCTATGCAAGGAGAATAGTAATTAATTAATTCAGTTGTTGACTTCCTTTTTCTTTTGTTCCGGATCTGCCCTACAAGAAGATTTATTAATTGCCAACACATTGATTCCAATCTAACCCAGTACATATAGTGTCAAGGTCACTAACTCACTTATCGCACCGTGTGGAAGCTGAAGGACAAAGTTGTGAAACAACGCAAAGAAATACTAAATAATACAAAAACAAAATCTAATTACGATTCACTTTATTACCCCCACACGTACACGCAGAAAGAAGAGGAAATCTTAATTTTATTATCTTGATACAGACAAATATCCGTAGCAAGAAAACGTGCAACTTGACCAGTTCACTGCCATCCACGTCCAGTTTAACTGGACACTGGTGTTGGGGTTTGTGTCCGTTTGAACTATAGAACAAAAAACCAGAATGGACGAGTACAGTAATAAAGCGTGAAAAAGCGCAATTCTATCTGGAATGAAAGAAAAACTCGTATAAGGCCATAACAATACCAACAATGTCAATGTCCATCCCTTTGGGGGCTGTTTTTGTTGTTGTGCATAACATCAACATCCAACGGTCAGAGTTGTTTCTGCTATTTCTTTTTACTCGAAAGGAGAGCAAGGATAATAACACCAGAGACATCAATTTAAAGTGGGAGAGAGAGAGAAAGAGAGAGAGAGACAGACCTCATTTATTGTGTTTTCATGTTGTTTCATCAACAGGAATAGCGATGGAGTGTATTCGATAATGTGACAAAGTTGGTAATTCGGTACTTATTTAGGTGCCACAGGTACTTTTTTTGTCACACAAATGGGTATACAATTTTCTGAAAGTGAAAAATTGTTAATGAATCTAATCTGTCATTCGATTAATGACCTTTTGTAAAATACATATACGGAGAATGAGGGAACTTTAGGGGGAATGTCATACTTTGGGAATAACCAAAAGCTTTGCAGGATTTCCCAAACAATTTCTAATCTGCGGCAGGTATTCGCCAGCAGTGTCATCAGGCAACCGTCTGGTGGTAGTTGAAATGAGAAGACGAACAGTTGTACTAATCTAAAAGGCAAACTAATAACGACATGTTCGAACTACGAAACTAAATTTGTGTACCAACGCAGGGATTATTGGCAGACCCCATATTAGTATCGTATGTGATAGTTAAATAAAATTATTATTAAAACGTGGCAGATGTTGTAAGTAAAGCTTTATTAAGCTTGCTTGTTTCCCGTGATTTGTCGCAGTATGCGTAATTGGTCAGTTGTCATTTTACTAGATCCAAAGCCACACTGATCATCCAGCCAGGCCCAACCTTCGTGGAGTACAGTTTACAATAAATTATTATATTGGACAATAATTTCCCCGATTTCTTTACATTGGTACATGCAAACTGCAAACTAGGAACTCATAAAAGTGTTCATATTTTCAATACACTTTGTATTTTCTCGCCACCCCAGGAAGGGCACTCTTTACCTTAGTCCTTGCCTCTGTTGCCTCTGTACATCAGCATTGGGACGTTGGGTCATATTAATTGAAAAATTTTTTTGGAATAAGCTGTATTTGTATGTTTAAAGTTCGTGATTGGAAAAGACGAACTTTTATGATACCAAGTTTTTAGGTGGCCCCCTATCACTGTTGTTAGAACTTGGTACTCAAAAAGCCAAATTTTTCACGAAAAAATCTCAAACAAAGTAAAATAATACAGCTAACTGTTTTTTTAAAAAGATTAATGTAGTTTGAACTGTATCGTCTGTAGTATCGTAGTATCGTCTTTCTTTCGTTTAGCTAGACTGAAAATTGTCTGATTCCCGGACAAAAATTATGCCACATGTGACAATTAAAACATCACTAGTGTATACAACTTGTTTCTTTGACATAACTCATCAAGATTGTACCCTTAGGAACATTTCCCTAATTCGTTAAACCCATCCCTGTCACAAAGTTATGCACGTAAGTACGAGTATGTGCAGAGTAGAAGGAAACGCCGAAAAACACTTTGCGTTTTTAATGATTGAGAACAACAGCAACAAAAACTAAGGGGACTTTTTTCACACGCACTCTTTAAACAGTAAACTCCCATCCGTCGTCATCGTCGTAGAAACCCTTGACATTTTTCTGTCATTTGTTTATTTTTTTCAGTTTTTCCTTTTTGTTCCGCATTCTTTTCGTTAGTTTATGGCAAATAAGAGCAAATAGGGAAAATCGGAATAATACACAACTAACTTCCTCAGAAAAAAAGTATTTCATAATCTTCTTTTAATATTTAGATGACGATACTACTAATATTTATACTCTATATCCTTTTTATACTTGCAGATTATCCAACATAAGTCAAAACGACGCGACGCGCGAAAATGGCCAAAATGGAAGTCGACGATGTCGTCGACTTAAGTTTAGGCTCTGGGCGAGACCCCGCGTTAACTATAACTCCAGCGACGGTTAGAGACCTTCGTGCTCTGACACAGAATTCAGGACTGACTATCACGCCTGCACCACCGCCACCAACAGCAACATCGCCTGCTCCATTGTCGTCGACTAATACGCTGGGTAATGCGACAATTGCAACAGCAAACACAAGTGCGGGTGCTGGACCTGGTGGAGGCGGGGGAGGTCCTGGCAGCAGCGGCAGTGGCAGTGGCTCC
>JAHXMU010000636.1:757858-779562 GCA_019455685.1 Philornis downsi
ATTACAATAAGCGTTTTTGTTGTATTCTTGTATGTATATACCTATATTACAACATACACACACACACATCGCTTACTTACAACACCCCACATCATATCAAAATAACATATTGAGAATTTTTTTTCCTTGTTAGTTTTTGTTTATATTATCTAATTTAGTGCTAGAATATATGCATATATAATGATTAGAGAAACTTATTACATATTTTGAGAAAATGTAGCTTCTACACCTTAAGTCTGCTACCGATAAGTAGAAAAAAACATTATCTGTAGTCAATTGTGAATCAATTAAAGTGCGTCTTACGTTTAGAGTTCGCTATATCTCCTATAGGTAAACTATCCTTGCACAATTTTATGCCAATCGAATCTTTTCGCATGAAAACCGTATCTGTCAGCAATGTCCGAGGACATTAGGAAACAACAGACGGTCTCTGAGAAAAAGTTTACAAATTGTAAATTGGGATACTTTCTATCTTTACTAGAAAGAAGATCTCCATTTCGATTTAAATTCGAAATTATAAATTAGGATATGGAATTTGAAATATATCAGGAAAAATGCAGAAAAAGTAGAATTATTAGAATCACCACAAGCCGCCTGCAATATTTTCTGTACATATACATTAGAAGCATGCGGAATTTAGTACGTAACACAAAATTTCAGATAAATTCTCCATTCATTGTTAAAATCGACTGACTTAAATGCAAACACACTAATACCTCCTCCCGTTTTGATGTATATTTGCAGATCATGGTAGAGAATTTGCATTTTAGTATCTGTGTTAATATGCTCTGGTAGCTAATAATATTTTGACCTAAATAGTAGTAGTTTTTCTCCGAGTAATATATATTTATCTAATCACTGTTTACATCAAACCTGGAATGTTTAATACGATAGTTTGTTAATAGCGTTTCAAAGTAAGTGCATTTCTATATCAAAAATCAACAACATTTTGAAATAGGACTAAACATTTAATAAATCTGTGCAGATTATACACGAAAATATTCCATCAGTGGGTCTAAAAATGTTATGTGTTTATTCACCTAGCTTCTGTTTTAAAAGATTTTGCTTTGCGATCTCGTACTATTCGATTATCGCAAGAAATTTGATATCAATATCTCAGCGCCACGAAAATAAAGTTAGTTCTTGTTCGATTTGTTCCATCTAACACGATGATTTTAGAAAATAATATTGCAAGTTCATAATAAACGATTCACTCCAGCGACTGATGGGAATAATTACACGCTGCTGTCACGTGTAGTCGTTGTCATTCCTTCTTTCTTTTAGATAATTTTGTCTTTTTTGTTTAATAACGCCTGCCATTTCATTTCTTTCAATGGTTGACATCAGTCTCTCTCTCATTGTCCTAGGGTGCTACAATCTGTAAAAAGTATATTTTGAAGCATATGCTCATAATTTCTTCAGTTTCTTAAGTTTATGTCGCATACGAGTATGTATAAGCAAAATATGCTGCCGGATTGATATTCTTATCCATATAATAAAATCGAATGACATTGAGGGGTTTACTTAGCATTGTTAGAATGATAGATCTATTTTGAAGGTGCCTCTCTAATAGAAACCCTTGTCCCTATTGGCACAAAACTTGGACAGTCGATTTTTAAGAATTTCCTTAGACACGGACTAAAAGGTGAATGCATAAGAACCACTCAATCACATTCCCGGACCTTCTGACGAGCCATTACCGACATGTGTGGCTTGGCGTTGTCCTGATGGAACGCAATTCTTCTCCTATTAGCCAAATCTGACCGCTTTTGGGCGTCTGTTGACAATAGTTGACAGTACAGAAGAGAGTTAAAAGTTTGACCATAGGGGAACAGCCCATGCAGATGAGTTTTTTGTGTATGAAATCTTTTCTTTCTAACGCCAACTAGCGTAAATCGATCGCATTGATATAACGCGAAGTGTAGATTATAAAATTCATCTATTGTGAAAATAATGGATGTATTTTTACTATATCTCATGTAATAACATTTCAAGAAGTATTATGTTTATGTACATATCACTAAATTCCTAAAGGGACTAGTGAACAAAGCGAACAAAGGGGGCGAAAGTAGCGAACAAATTCCTTTTGATGAACAACACTAAAATGAACCATTCATCAAAGGGAACTAAGACTTCCAACTCTGTTAATATTACAACATTTTGTACATATTACCGTAGGCGAACTGCCGTAGATTTATTTGAAAGTATTTAATACCAATAAAACTTTGTTATTTAAACGACGTAAAAGAAATATTGATGATAGATATTTAGTTTATGTCAAGATTAGAATTTTATTGTATTAAGCCAAGCCTGAATAACTAAGAAGGCCTGTCTTGAAAAAAATAATCCGATCTGACATTCGCCAATATTAACTATGTCAAAAATCGACATCTATATTAGAATCTATCCTCATTTCTCTTAAGCACAATAATTTTCATAGAAAATGATTTTGAAATGCATCAAGAACATAACTTCCGTCTGAATGTGTATCCATGATTCGTAATTTCCTCATAATTATATCTTTCCCTTTTATTAATTATTATAATGTATATAAAGCATCTTCCACAGAATGCAGTAACAAATTCTAAGCGTATGCATATTTCTTATTATCTTATCTCTTCACACAACTTAAAACCACACACAAATAACACTTAGATACACAACTATCTGCACTTATTGATATTATAATAATTTGTAATTCCTTATTTCTACTCCACTTGGTATAGTACTTATCTATGCATTATTAATATTACATGTACGAGTATATCATCTAATTAATCATGTTGCCCTTTTTAATACATTTGATCACTTATTAATTTCATACAATGACTAACCCTCTGATTTGTTGTTATTGTCGTTGTGTCTGTCATGTGCGTTATTTACATTTTAACTAACCCCCTCCCTAAATCAACCTGAACAAAATAAATCAATAAAGCAGCAGCCTAATGTTTCGGATAATTCTAAGGTACCTAACACCATCAGCAACTCGGTATCGATAACACCAGCACCACCGTTGTCCACGCAAAATCAACAGCAACACAATAATGATCTGAAGGTAAGATGATAATGATGATGAATGTAAAACAACATTTTATATAGAGCTAATAATGAATCATCCTTATTTACAGAACGACCGTTTAAGTTCCCGCGAAGAGGTACAAACACCAGCTCAAAGACAAGCGGCAGCCAAATTGGCTTTAAGGAAACAATTGGAGAAAACCTTGCTACAGGTTGAATTTTCTATCATTTACTTTAGTTGTTCGAAGGTGTTCTAATTTCATTTTTGGCTAATTACAGATTCCACCTCCTAAACCTCCACCACCAGAAATGCATTTCATACCAAATCCCAGCAATACGGAATTTGTTTACCTGCTAGGCCTCGAAACTGTGGTCGACTATATAACGACTAACAAGAAAGCCAATGCCGTGGCACCGCCATTCCGTTGTGCTCAGTGTAAAATTGATTTTACACCCGTATGGAAATGGGAGAAACAAGGTCAGTATAGTAAAAACATTTTTAATATTATATTATTCGAAAAGAGCTCTTCTTTCTTAAGGATATCAGTATCATTTAATGAACACATAAGGTAACTTTTCAAAAAGTTCTTGCAAAACGTTTTGTGTAAATTTCTTAAACTTATTTTTTTACTAAAACGCATAGCGCCTTTCAAGATCAACAAAAAACTGTTATAACTTAGATATGAATACGGACTCAAACATTTCCGATCAGAATTTTGCTGTCTATTATATTAATCAATCGTTTGTTTTACTGAGAGTTAAAACAATTAGCAGCTTATTCCCAGTTAAGATTTCGGACAAAATCGGAAAGAATTTGGTAAGGTGAATGAGACATTTTTGCGGCAATGATATCCCTGACTTAAAAACCATATGCTAAACAAATCACCCAGTAAGAAGAGATCAACAAAATTCACTTTGAGACCAATAAAATATATATTGACCAAATAAATATATATGGTATATAACAATCGTATATTACTTGAAAAAATCATGTTTATGCATTACAAATCCATAATACCTGAATTTGGCCCGATTTGTTTTGAATAAAAGGTAGTAAAACACAGTTTCATGCGATTATTATAGCCGAGAATTAAGGAATCAGATTTAATGGCCTAACCTAGTGATTAATACATACCCAACTGATAGTGATCAATTATATCGTCATCGTATTGTATTTCAATGCCCTGCATCGATTACTATCAAGTAATCTTAATCAGTTTCATAACGACTGCTTACAATGTGAAGTTACCTCATATAAAATGTGAAAGAATATAAAACAAGTGACAAAACATTTGTAATTAACTAAAATTATTTCAAATTAAAACGTTCTTTACTTATAAATTAGTGACTCTGCATCAAGGCCGCAACACCACGTTTCAGAATTAGTTCACAATTGTATAATTACGAACTAGAACGGTTTTAAACTATAGTTTAATAATTACTTATTATTTGCGAGTATATCTACCAGTGTAGTGTCTTTGGAGGAAGAACGAATGCATAGATTATAACTAAAGATCGTATAGTAAAATAATAAACATCATTACTTTGTTATAGCTTCTCTAGTTTTTGAGATATGGTGAAATTTGGTAATAGGGGTTGGTAGGTGTATGGATCAATATTTAAAATTGATATGAATTTTTTAAACTAAACAGATTTTCGAACTTTCCTGATTGCAGTTCCCACTTCCATTTATTTCTATTACTCGGTTGTAGTTCCAAAGACTTCTTATAAAAACTATTCAGACATTTCATGAATTGTCATCTTATTTATTTGAAATTTCTATGACCTAAACGCAGTTTGGAAAACTAAATTAAAACTAATTTAGTAGTTTCAAAATAAAGCAAGAACCGGAAAATGTTTTATTTTTTGTTTTCATCAAATACAAATATTTTGCAATTCCATATTAAAATTCAGCGCTTAACAAATTTCATTTTAAATAAAAACAAAATCAAAATTATCATTTAACTCAAGCGAAAACACAAAAAATATTTTTTATGCAATTTTTCAATGGCTTATTTTGTTGATTTTATTCAAACCAAATACAGAGGCAAAATAAAAACTTTGTAATGAATTGAATTTCTCTTAAAATGGGCTGGCTGTTGAATTTAATTTAATTTAATTTATTAATTCAGGATTGTAATTTTAAGCCTTAAGGTCAATCTGATTAAATTACAATATTACAACATATCTTCTCCACAATTCAATAACAAATATATTATACAACTGTACAATTCTAATGTTATAAAAATGTTGTGTATCTTAATAGCAGAAAAATATGATTTTCAATATAACAATCTACTTCACTTATTAGAATTTTTCACTTGTACGTTTTTCGCCCTAAAATACGAAATTATAACTTTAATTGGAATTTACAGCTACTCCATAATGTAACGAAAAATTTAATAACAGATTAAATGGTAAAAATTAATAACTACCAGTAAGTTTTTTAAGATTTAATCAACTAAGTAATTGAGAATACTACAATTAATGGCTCAAAAAGAAAAAAAAGGAAAGAAAAAATGATAAGTTTAGCGATAATCATTTCTCCGTTCAGAATGGAAAAAAAGATGGACAGCAATATCAAAAAAAAAAAAAAAAAAAAAAAAAAAAAAAAAAAAAAAAAAAAAAAAAGACTTAAGCGGATAATTACAGATGAGGAATATCATTGAAATAAGGAAAAAATTTTTTTTGCGTTTTGTTAATGTGTTCGGAAGTTTAACTGCTTAGCTAATAATACTTGAAAAAATTTGCTCCTGTAGTATTTTATGTTATGAATAATAATCAATTGATTAGTGCGAATTGATCGAGCAAATTTAAATAATTCTAAAGGAAACAGCGGTGATCGATCTTTAATAGAATTGAAAAACAAAAGCAATGAACGAATAATTACAAAATTAGGAAAGGAACAACCTGGAAATTGTGTCACAAGCGGAGACACGTACGTGCACAATTCGGCGAAGATAGATATATACTCGTACGTTATTTGTTCGATTGAAGGACAACTGAATTTTCGTTATATTGTTTTTAACTGTACCGGCATATATTTCGATACAAAAATTTATATGCGACATTATTAAAGCACGTACTATGTTTCGTTTAACATGAAGCGGAGTTATTAAATCGGAATTATATAACCGTCGAAGGGTCATATTCACGTGCCAAACTACTCTATCAGTCAGTATGCAAATTGAATGAGAGCTTACAATCAATTATAACGCCCAAACATATTCAATATTGATATTCAATAGTGATAGAGTAGCTTCGCGTGTGAATATGACCCCCTTCGGTGGTTATAGAATTTCGATTTAATAACTCCGCTTCATGTTAAACGAAAACTAGTACGTGCTTCAATAATGTCACATATAAATTATTGTATCGAAATACATATATGCCGATACAGTTAAGCAATATAACGAGAATCCAGTTGTCCTTCAATCGTGCTATACCTTATCTATTCTGTCTTCGTCGAATTGTGCGCGTATCTTCGTTTGTGATACAATTCTAGGTTGTTCCTTTCCTAATTTTGTAGTTGTTCGTTCGTTGCTTTTGCTTTTTAATTCTATTAAAATTCAATCACCGCTACTTCTCGCAAAAATATTTACATTTACTCGAACAATTTGCACTAATCAATTGATTATTTATAACACAAAATATTATTTGAGCAAATCTTTTTAAGTAGGAGTAGCCAGACAGTTCAACAAACTTCCAAATATATTAAAAATTCATCCTAAACACTTCCAAGAAGAGATTTCTTGCGTATTTCCACTATATTCCTCATCTATAATTATCCACTTGATTCCCTTTTTTCTTTGGTATTTCCGTCAGATGATTTGCTGCCCATCTTTTTTCCATTCTGAACGGGGAAATGATTATCGCTAAATTTATTATTTTTTCCTTTCCTTTTTTTTGAGCCATTACTTGTATAGTATTCTCAATTACTTAGTTAATTAAATCTTATAAAAGTACTAGTAGCTATTAACTTTTACCATTTAATCTATTATTAAATTTTTCTTTATATTATGGAGTAGCTGTAAGTTACAATTAAAGTTATAATTCCGTATTTTAGGACGAAAGACATACAAAGTGAAAAATTCTAATAAGTGAAGTAGATTGTTATATTGAAAATCATATTTTTCTGCTATTAAGATACACAACATTTTTATAACATTAGTATTGTAAAGTTGTTTAATGTATTTGTTATTGTGGAAAAGATATGTTGTAATATTATAATTTAATCAAATCGGGATTAAGGCTTAAAATTACAATCCTGAATAAATAAATTAAATTAAATTAAAGCGAATTAATTTGTGATAATTTAGATACTTTACTCAAAGTCTACCTTTTACCCTTTACAGAAGCCGTATAATGCCAATGAACCAGAGGGGTTGTAAAAATAGAAATAATTTAAATGCATTCGCAATAACTAACAATACTTGTAGTCAGAGTTATTAAAAGGTGAAAAAAGCAGCAGCTAGCCACCATCTCAATTAGTAATAAATGTACCTATAGTTCTGTCCATTAATCTGAACAAGGACAAACATTTGAAATATTCTTAATTTGAATTTACATTTTTTGAAACAGAATTCTTGATATATTCATAAAATGTTTATTTTTATTATTAATTATTAATTATTTTATTGACAACAATATATTTTCTTTTTTTTTTGTGTTTACACGGGCTATTTTTGGTCAGAGTGTTCTCTGATACAAATAAAATAAATTTATTTTATCATGTATTTCTCAACGTTTCGTTGTTTTTTTTTCAAGCTTCATCAGGAGAACAACTTTTATTGAAAATTCCTGTGTAAAAAATATGTTATATGGTGTATTCTATTGTGTGAGTTTTAGTGTTTTTTTTTGTTTTCAACTATTACCAAAAAACTGGACCACCACACAATAATTTAATAACAAACAATAATGATCCCAGAACATAAATAAATCACAGTTTAAAACTTAATAACTAATATCGCCGTATAAACACAAAAAAGCAAAAAACCGTATTCGGTCACTAACTCAATAAAATATTTTCTTTTTGTTTGTCATACGAAATCTGTTGTCAATATTGGGATAAATAACAGCAGGAAATCTTTCATGTTTCTCTCCAAGAAATAATTTGTTTTTGAAAACTTTTTTAGGATTAAAATAAATAAAGAAATGAAACATTGATCATGTTGATTGTTTTATAGTGAGAACAATTTGAAAATATTGTGTTAAAGGATATAAGTCGTCTTCCTGAAATAAAGTTGACCCAGAACGCAATGAACTTTGATACGTTTATCAATATTTTGTCTGATATATCGATAACTATATGTATCTATATAAATGAATTACAACATGAAGTTTCCATAGATTTTACATATATTGGTTTGATTGTTTCCTATGAAATCTGTACTACTGCCGAGAGAATTATATTGACCTTGTTGGAATCGATTTAAGGACAAGATATACCTATTATAGCAGTGCCAACTTATGCTCCACTTAGTTATTTGCCATTGTACTAATATTATTTGATTTTCGCCAATAATGAGGACTTTTCTTTTCAACGTTCAGACGAAGCCTTCGATTAAGCGATTAACATTTCTAATAAAAATTACTCAAATTGATGTCCTGAACTGGAATTAAACAGCAATATCTTTCTATGGGGGAGGAGGAGAGCTTCAGTGTCCCATGAGAAGCTCTGCTATTTCCCATTTATGGCTGAAAGTTAGCCAGCTTTTTTTTTTCTTGCTTATTCAATACTTTATTACCGACTTATTCTTTCTAAATGCTAAACGGAGCAATTGGAAAATATGAAGTAAAACAACTTTTATTTAGAATGAGATTGCCCTTTCTTTTCACAAGGAGAGATGGCTCGATCATCCATTTTAAGAGCGAAGTTTTACATTGTTTAACAATCACGACGCAGCGAGGTGGCTCCCAGTGCCAGTAGCCGTTTCGATTATTTGAGCGAAAATTGAAAATGGATTGACTGAAAGGGATCAACGTTTAGGGTCAAACAGCTAATTTACATTGTTCTTTAATATATACTTCTCATTTTCTAATCCCACAAACCTTAAAATAGCAGCAAATAATGCAGAGGTAACTTTTCCATTTCCAATACGGGTCTTATGACGGATCAAATTGCCAAACTGTCATGATATTTTTGTTCACTATAACTTAACATTTCATAATCGAGGAGCTATTATTTCACTGTTAAGACCGGCTATAACACAGATCATTTGGAGATACGTAAAGTCTAACATCTAACTGGGTAAACAGGCTGCATCATTTGAAATGCTCGAACGCGTCATCGAAAATAGAAACTGAAAAATCGATCATGTTGGACGCACTTGAAACAAATAGCATTTAAAAAAATAGATTGAAGAATGAATGGTTCTTTTATAACGTAACATAGACTGTCGGATAAAAATTAAATGAGTCACTCCCTTATTATCTAATGATTTTGATTTAACATTCCTATAAATATTTTCTTATTAAATTGGATTTTTGTATAGAAGATGATGTTGATTTTTGATACATGTTCAACTCTAAATTGCTTCCTTGTCTAGGTTGTAGGTCTTAGCTTACTAAGGCTCCTAGCTATTTCAGGTTTGCAAATACTGTGAGCAGAAGGCTTATACTAATTTTTTCACACATTTTCGTCTTTAACGAGTACGATCGATTGCACACATAAATTCCAAAAAAGCTCCCGTATCTAATGGAGCCCATATGAGGAAATTTGTATACAACAACAAGGCATTAATAGGCCACAAAATATGACTATTTTTTTAGTTTTTAATAATAATTTCTTCAAACGATTGCAGGTAAAAAGGAGCCCCAAGTTATCTGTGAACAATGTGTCACCTCTAATGTTAAGAAAGCTTTGAAAGCTGAGCACACCAATCGACTGAAACAAGCCTTTGTTAAGGCTTTACAACAAGAGCAAGAAATCGAACAACGTTTGGCCACCCAAAGTAGTCCGTCGCCGGCAGATGCTCATCTTATGGCATCGGGCTCCTCGACGTTACAATCACAGAATCAGTCTCAACAATCGGCCGCCCATCAATCTCAACCACAGATGGCTCATGCCGCGTCCACAGCTGCCGCTCTGGTAAATCTGCCGCCATCGGTAACGGTCATACCCACCAAATGTCATACGCCTACGCCTAGCATAACGCCACGTCCAACACCACCACCAGCAAATCAGCCTACACCACCACCACCACCTCTGACAACATCACGTTCGTCGCGTGTCTCGCTCTCTCATCAAAATCAGCCCAGTCCTAGTACACCAACACCCAGTCAAATGCATCATCACCACCATCAACAGCAACAACAACAGCAGCAGCAACAGCAACAGCATCAGCAGCAACAACAACAACAGCACCAGCAGCAACGTGAACGCGAACGTGAACGTGAGCGGGAGAGGGAGCGTGATCATCATCGTGCCGAACAACAGCAACAAAGAGCTGCTGCCGAACAACAGCAGCAACAACAACAGCAGCAGCAACAACAGCAGCAATATGATAAATATTCAGCGGCCGCACTGGCAGCTGCAGCTCAATTAGGTGCTCTGGGCTTGCCAGGTCTCAACAATTTAGCCGGTCTAGGTGGTCTTGGCAATCTTGGTAATTTGGGCCAGTTGGGAAATTTGGCCGCTTTAGGTGGATTGGCCAATCTTGGAGCTGCAGCCGCAGCCACGGCAACAAATCCTGCAGCGGCGGCCGCAAATCTGGGCGGTCTTGGAAATAATTCTCCAGCAGCAGCGGCTGCAATGCAAGCTTTTCAACAGCAATTATTTAGAGGTAAGCAATTATTATTAATACGGACTATATTTTAATTTAAGTTGGCATTGAGAACTTCGTGATATCGAAGATGGGTTCCGGGCTCTCAAAAGTGGAAAATTTTTGATTTCAGAGGTTTTTTCACTTTTTTTTATAAAAGGACCTGGACGCAATGATTAATTTTATAAAAAAAAAAAAGTTATACATATGTCAGCTATTTCCGATTTGAATGAAACTCCAAAACTTTGTTTCATTTGGTTCATCAAATTCGCAAAAAATCGTTTTAATTTTGAGCCTATGATAGTGCGGCAATAACATGTCACAGAAGCGTTATCCCTTTCGGTCATTTAAATTCGCGAAATAGCAATTTTCAAGTTCAACATTATCTGAACGATAACTAACCAAATTTTCCAAATATTTAAATTTCCAGCTTGTTTGCGGCAACTGTCTGTTGTCTGATTGTTAAAAATGCTTTACGTTGCCCATTTTATACATAGGAAACTTGTTATAAACGCAGTAATTTCTATGAGAAATTGCGACAAGTGATTTCCTTTCTAAAAATATTCTGCCTTCTCAGGACCCAACTCTTTTTAAAGTTGCATTTTCGCCTTCTCTAAGCACATCATCTTCGTATTCAGACAGTAGCATAGCAGTGTGCTATCAATTAAAGAGGATTTACATCCGCCAATCAAAAATATACTTGTTTCAGTCTTTGGGAGAAAACAAAGAAAATCAATGCATTTTTCAAACTTTTCCACAACGTATAAACATGTTTAATTTAAACATTAAAAAAATGTCAACTAAAAAAAAAAAAAATAAAAAAGAATTCTGCCTATCTTTGGGGAAAGATTCTCAAACTCGTGATTTATTGCCAGAAAAATCACATTTTCAATTTGATTTACTTTTAATTTAATTTGTTTACAACTTGTAATTAGAAGCCTTATGGCCAATTAAATATAAAATTACGATATACAACTAAAATGGCTTAACGTATTTTAAGCTTATAAAACTTCTAAACAAGAGAGGAATATAAACATAAGAAATATCAGAATTAACAATAAAAAAAAATCAAAAGTATCAATTAGAGAAAAAATCAAATATTAGTATTGAATTCAATTAGAAAAAATATAAAAGAACATAACATCGATATGAATAAATAAAAGTCACATTTAGTTCCCAATATAGAAAGATATAATTAAGTAACATTATGTATCTAGATTGTCGCGTTAAAATATTGAAGGAATTGCTATCGAAAATTTAAATAGGACAGATTAAAGTCCTTCATGCACCTTGGTAATAAGTTGTGTTGCCGAGATACTCGAACCAATGATTTATTCATTAAATTTGTTATTTTAGGGATAATCAAGTTTCCACAACGCATATAATACCCTTTTAGATCGCATTTTAACGCACACAAAAGTGCACTTTCGCCTAAACATAAAAAAAATGTTTCACCATTTCCAGCAAATGATGTTGTTTCTAAAACTATTTGAAATTGTTTTTTATTTATAAATTTGTAATTCTACAAGTCCAAATTTTCATGTGCATTGAAAATTGTTCACAAATTCATAGAGCTCAGAACTAGTACGCTTTTGCGTCAGTTCGACCAGTAGGGACTGGATATTTAAGCCCATGGGAGTAAATCAGGACAAAAATGTATATAATAGTACTGTAAAAACAGTCAATTTCTTTGCGCCCTATAAGTGAAATAGAGGAGAGCTTCTCATATTCTATAAGTTCGGGAGCATTTCCATTTTTGGATTCATTAGTATGGCGATTGGACCGCGTTTATCGGACTCGTCGGTGCGTCTACACATTGAGTTAATTGCATCGAGACTCAAATTCACGATCCTACTTACGATGGTTGCGTTTATTAACCCACTGTGTTGCAACTGCACTAAAAGTACGAGGTGTGTTAAAAAAATAAGATGAATTTTCATTTTTCTCAAAAAATATGTATTTATTCATCAATTTCTATTTTATCTCCTTCAAAGTAGTCCCACCCCCCCTCATATATAATACACTTGTGCCAGTATTTTTTCCAATCCTCGAAGCAGTTCTGATATGCACTTTTTGGCGTGTGCTTGAGTTCTCTCAGCGATTCGGGTTTTATCTCTTCAATCGTCGCAAAACGTCGTCCTTTCATGGGTCCCTTCAATCTTGGGAACAGGAAAAAGTCGCAGGGCGCAAAATCTAGTGAATACGGTGGCTGAGGCATGATAACGGTGTTATTTTTAGCCAAATAATCTCTCACAAGCAAAGATGAGTGATCAGCAGGTGCAATATCATGATACAAAAACCATGATTTTTTTTCACAGTTCCGGGCGTTTTTTTTTTCGTATTGCTTCACACAGACGGCGCATAACTTAAAGGTGTCACTCCTTATTTACCGTACGACCTTGTGGTAAGAACTCCTGATGCACTACGCCATGCTAACAAAGAAAACAGTGAGCAAAACCTCGATATTCGATCGAACTTTTCGTGCTTTTTTTGGTCTTGGATCTTTTGGGCTCTTCCATTGGGACGATTGGGCTTTGGTTTCGATGTCATAACCATATACCCATGATTTGTTACCAGTTGACCCTCTTAAGCAAATTTGGATCATCATTGATGCCATTCTACAATTCCTGGGCGATGCTCATGCGACGTTGTTTTTGGTCAAAATTCAGAAATTTTTGAACGAACTTCGCTGCCACACGCTTCATGCCCAAAATTTCCGAAAAGTTTGCATGGCATGAGCCAACCGACATGTCGACATTCTCAGCAACTTCTCTAATTGTGATTCGACGATTCTCCATAACAATTTTCTTCACTTTCTCAACATTCTCCTGGGGCGTCCAGATCTAACGTCGTCATTCACATCTTCACGACCTTTTGTGAAAACTTTGTACCACTTGTAAACATTTTTTTGACTCAGGGTAGTCTCACCGTATGCCACTGTCAACATTTCAAGTATTTTTGAGCACTTAATTCCATTTTCTACACAAAATTTGATGCAACCTCTTTGATCCATTTTTTTTTTCGATAGCAGAAAATCGCCAAACACGCAAAACACTTGTCTTATTTATGTCTCTCACAAACAAACTAAACATGCTATATGGATAAATTTGTCAACATATCTTCGAGACAAGTGTACCAGCATAAAAAAATAATAATAATCGAAAGTCGAATGTACGAGCCCGCGAAATTTGAAAATTCACCTTATTTTTTGATGACACCTAGTGCAATTTCTAATTTTGAATTGTGGTTTGGTAAAGAGTTATGAAATAATTATTAATTATACCCCGGTAGTACTTTGTCAAACAAGTTCAAAAAAGTTATAAACTAAAAAATACGAACCTCTTTCTAAATTATAGAAATATAGACTAATTGAGGTGTTACCCTTTGTGAGTGAAAAAAAACAGCCTATGTTAACTAGACCTTCATAAAAGTATAATGGAATAACATTTCAGAAAGCTCTTCAACCAACTGTGGAGAAATATATTCGCATAACAGTTTATGTAAATAGTTAATTGCTGACTTAGTTAAATTATTTTTATATTTAGAAACCATTTTAATGCCAAACTTAAATCACTACTCATGTACTACTTTTCATACCTCATTCATATTTCATTTCATTTTGATTTCATTTTCTATAACACACATCAAGTTGCAATTAACTAATTTTAAAGTAGTTAATATCAAACTATTTACATGTAGTATGAACTTAGCCCAAAGGAGATAAATAACTATAGCACAACTAGCATTTCCTATCTTGTTTCATATGTTCAGTTTCATCCAAACTCCTATAACAACTCCATGGTTCTTGTTTCTATGGAAGGAATTGAACTAGTTTTTGAACCGCCCAAAGAACTACTTCCTTAATGAAATCATTTCCTGCTGCAACTATATAAAAATTGCAGTTTTTTTACACATAAATTAATAACTCTGCAACTATGGGTGTCCGTACTTTGTTTATAATTTTTTATTAAATACAACAGAATGGATCTTATATTGATAAATGTTTTATTTAATATCGGCAATTATGTATGGAATACAATATCAGATAATTGTCCGCCTCTGTTAGCCTCACATATGCGAGCCCTTTTGAGCAAATTTTTCATTACATTCTCACACATTTCACGCGGTATTTCATTAATTTCATCACGAATATTTTGTTTGAGTTGCTCAAGCGTTTCTGGCTTGTTTGCATAAACCTTGCTTTTCAGTTATCCCTACAAAAAGAAGTCCGGAGCAGACAAATCAGGCGACCGTGGAGGTCAATCAACATCACCAATTCTTGAAATAACTTGTTGTGGAAAGAGATCTCGCAGTAATTCCATTGCCATCCTGGCTGTATGCGTTGTGGCACTGTCTTCTTGATACCAAATCTTAATCAAACTCAAAGCATTTAGTTGTGGCGTTAAAAACTTTTCAATCATATCACGATATCGCTCCCCATTGACAGTTACTGTTACGCAGTTTTCAGTTTCAAAGAAGTAAAGTCCAATGATTCCTCCTAACCAAATTGCACACCAGATTGTCACTTTTAATGGATGCAAAGGTGACTTGACTGATTAATAATTTAAGGGTTTTCCATTGCCCAGAACCGACTATTCTGTTCATTCGCATATCCAATCAAAATGAAAATGTGCCTCGTCACTCGTTATGATTTTTTCATGAAAATCGGGGTTGTCATGGACGAGCTGCAACATCCTATAGTCATATGTAAATGCAGCAGCGTAAATGGTCTGGTGGAAGAAGCTTTTGTGTCAACTGAATCTTAAATGGAAACAAATGCAAATTCTTGTGCAAAATTGTGGCCAAAGTTGTTCTTAGAAGATTAAGCTCCTGAGCACGACGTCGAATTGAGGTTGGTGGATTGTTTTGAACACTTTCTTGAGCAGCAGTAATGTTTTCAGACGATTTCGCAGTACGTTGTGGTCCATGCTTGGCCCTATGAGCTACAGACCTTCTTTCTTCGAAATCATTCACTACACGATGAGTAGTGCGTCTTGTTGGCACGTTGTTTCTCCCAAAAATTTCACGTAACTTTCTCATAGTTACAGTAATCGATGATTGATTTTTATAAAATGTTTCAACGATTGAAACACGTTGGTTTATCTAATATTTTTCCACAAAAAATTTGCAACGTCTCTACTTCACGACTGCCAAATATGAACTGTCAAGACTAAGGTTTACCAAAATGGCGACAAAACAAAGTAGTATTCCATCCCGACGTACACCATGTTGTTCATATTTCTATAGTTTGTCACATCCACAACATACTGGATGTAATTCACAATTTCTTAGTTCAGAATTGTTAAATTTTAGAACTAATTTGGCAAGACCCTACTGGTATGCCGCATTTGTTTCTATAGAAATAAACTAGTTCAATTTGTATTTAACCTCATATCTATTATCTCACAACAACATATAAGCATTCAAATCTATTGTTTTCATTTCTAAATTACATTATTTTCCTATTTCAATTTCAGCTTTGGGTCAAGGTTTAGCTACAAATCCTCAACATATGATGCAGTTCACACCCTTACTATACTCCTATCAAATGGCTATGGCTCAAGCAGCCCAAGTTGCTGGTAAGTCATTATTATTTACCATATTTGCAAGTAAATTGCATTCTAAACAATTTATTTCTAATATTTTCTAGTTTTTACGAATAAAAATAAAACATCGTCGTCAACTTCCTCCTCTGCTTCAACGTCAAAACCTCAAGCACCTTCTTTGGCTGATATACAACGAGCCGCTGAATTGCAGCGACAATATTTGTTAGAGATGATACCACCGCCTGCACCAGGGCCTAGTAATAATCGTCAAAATAATTGGAAAACATAAGTTTTATTTTGAACGAACTATCTCGCACCCACATACAGTACGCGTTCACGCATGTAAGGTGACAAGTTTTATTTTTCTTTTTATTGTACTCTGTGAGAGAGTCACTACGGAAATGTTAATCGAACATTTCGTTGGATAAGTTCAAAATTTGAACAATGTTTGTTCATTTCATTAAATCGAGTGAAACAAAATACATATTTCACACACACACCTAACCAGGAAGGGAAGGAGGAGGGAGGGGAGGTATCGTCGTTATAACTATAACTTGAAACTGCATGCAAACGCCGTTCACGTTTTATTTAAGATTGTTTTTGAAATTAATTTCCAGTAAAACAAGAAAGTTACTGTTAATATGAACGAGAAAGAAACAGTTCTTCTATTTCTCATTTTGTATAGTTAATTAAAGAATAATAGGTCTCTTCTTCCTGCTCCACTTTTTTTTTTAATAATTTTAATGCTAATTGATTAGTAATCAAATTATTTTAAGTTTGTATTTATTTGAAAAATATTACATACAATTACATGCATACACAAATAGATGAAAATAATAAGATTTCTTCAATGAAGTTTGACTAATATATTATTATTACATAATTAGTTATAAATTTATTATTTGTTTACAAATTACAACATAGCAAACAACATCAATACAACAATGCAAATATCCCAAGAAACGCAGAAAATATCCCTTTTTTGTGCATGAAATCAAACATTTACAATAAAATAATGGATAAAACTTAAATATGCGAAACAGAAAATGATAAATAGTTCAAAAACGTAAATAATTAATATTTAAATTATGTTTTAGATTTTCTAAGATTCTAAGCCTCGTTAAGTGTTACGTTTTCACATCTCCACCCTAGTAAGCATCAAAAGCATCCGTCATGCCACAACTGCTGCGCATCAACAACATATATTTTAGTATGAGTTTCTTTGGTCTACAAAAATTTGACTATTTCTTCTTGGTTTGAAATTTAAAATATATTCTTTAACGCTAATTAATATAATTTAATAATTGTTATTCTTTGATATTTTTATTGTTCTCTTTTTCTTCTTACCTTACGACATTATGTGTAAATTTATTTTTAATTTTATATTTTTTTTTTTAATCTAAATGAATCTTTTTTTTATTGAAAGCAACAAAACAATAGCCGTAGTTTAATAATCGTTAAACCAACAATTTAGTTTTTACATTTTAGTTATTTGAATTATTTTACAAAACATATAATTATTATTAATTATATTATTATTTCTTTAGAGAATAATTGGAATTAACAAAAATAAATATTTTATTGCTTAAATTACAAAACAGAAAAAACCCCGTATGAATGAAATTGTGTTAATAATTGTGAACATAGAATGAAATATGATATTTCCTTATATTCTCCAGTTAAAAAATGTCTGTGCAATAATCTAGTAATAAGAAACATTTACAGCCAGAGAAGTATTAGAAAGATTATTCACTGCCTTTAGGATCGATAACTACTTTACACACTGAGTTCTTTTATTTCATATTCGCCTTTTAAAACCGGGATTAAGTTCGGAAAAGCCCCGTATTTTTCAGGTTCTAAAGTTGCAGCACCTGATATTTATACTTCAGATCCGAAAATAAAATTAAAAATAGCCTATTTCCTCTTGCTCACTAAATTTTTCTGAAAAATGCGAGCACCAGCCGATTCACTATTGTAGGGGATTTACGCCTGAGGTGTTAACGATTCTATAGTGTCTCTCCAAGCAAGTTACTTCAATAAATTAAATCTAGATGCATTGAAACAGTAGGAAGCTGGTAGTTTCAAGTATTAAAAAATCAGTTTGATATCCTAAAATCAATATATTTGACATTTTTTATGTCGTCTGTGAGTATGCGATTTGACAAATATTGTTGTAGTGTATTCTAAGGTGACAACGTCGAAAAATAAAATTACAAATTTAAAGAAAGGTATTGCAGTTAACAAATCCGGGATAATAGCACGACAGATAATATTAAGTATATCTAAAAGTGGGTATATAAGCGAACTAGTTATGGGTAATAGAAAGACATATGTGGTGTGTTCACTTCACTACAATAAATGTATAGTGAAACGGATGCCAAGTGGCGTCATCTTTTATTATATTCTTTTAATTTAATATTTTCGGTCTAATCATTTTGAATGAGAGGTACTTAGGATAAAATTCCGTGAACTTTGCCCAAAGCCTTAGGGGCTCTGTTGCGAAGACGAGCTGCCATGTGTATTGTGCAATGTATGATGCATGTGAATGTGTGTTGTAGCAGCATCCCTCTTCTCTTCTTTTTCTGTTCCCTTCTTTACTTCTCCTCTCTTTCCTTCATATATACATATGTGCATGCTTAGCACAAGGGCGTATTAGGTGCAACCTGTTGCAGGTGTATGTCTGTGTGTTCGTGCAAGCGTATACGATGGACGACCAGTTCCATGCGAGATATAATGTAGCAAAACTGGAGCAATTTTTGTCTGCGAAACCCTGACCAGACGGGAGATCAGGGGCCAAAAGAACTATTTGTTCTTGCCTGATCGTGGCGTAGGACCCCTTGTGGGAGCATCGTGCCCGAACACGTGTCTTCAGTGATCCTGCATTGCTTCAGGGTCTCCTGAAGGTAATGCGGGAACTTGGAAAACACTGTTCTTCATCGATTTGAGGTGTCTAGATAGGTCTCACTCCTAATCGGGGGAAGCTCACTTCATATCAGTGACTTCAAAGGTACTTTGGCTGAGAGAGGAAGCAAGCCCTAAGGAAATTTTCCAAGGGAATATACTTCTTATCTCAAAGGTGCTTCGACAAATCCTTGCGGGATTAGTCTGAGTTCCCCAAAGAGGCGCTGGCTGTCGCAAACAAGTTCAAAAACAGTCTCATGTGTGATGGCACACCGTAAGTAAGGCTTTCAAAGCGAGATCCACGTAAAACTTAGACAATTGTTGTTTGCCCAAAGCCTGTATTGAAATAATTTTATGTATTATTCAGTGAGAATTTGCATCGTTATCATTGGCCGTATCCTCTTCGTAAATATACAGAATTTGGATGGACAAATATGTAGAATCCGTGTTGTATTGTTTGCAAAAAATATATAAGTTCTCTGATGCAGGCATCTTTATCGTCTCAATTTTGCACCCATCTAACGTATGTTCATTGTTTGCGTTAATATTAAAACTTCTAACAAATGACCTCCATTTAGAACAGGGTAAAAGTGTTGGAAAAGTTAAATAAACCACAGAAACATTACATTTAAATTCGCGTTACGAATACTGCATAATAAAACAAGAAGTTTTATAGATTTTATCTTTTTTAATTGCAACTTTTATTAGGAAAATAATAGAAATTCAGATCTATATTTATGAAGTTTTCATGGTTATTGTATGAGGTCGAAGCTTTTTTTTGGATTTATTATTGTTAAAAAGAAATTGAGCTGAGTTGTGATAGTATTTTGGTGTCATCAAGTGGCAATGAAAATACAAGAGGAAAAAGATAAACAAAACAAAATTCTGACAACGCTGGCCAACTTTATAGGGACTCATAATATTAAGTTTTGTTTAGAATCTTGGAGTTATCAATAAATCTATGCTTACAACGAACAACGACTTAAATGGAGTTAGGACAAAGTCTAATTTATTCATCATTATTATTGTAATCATTTTGTTGCAAAGGAACGTCCAATTCCTATTCAAAAATTCGACACAGTTCAGAAGTTACAACAATTTTTCAAGACATTAGTAAGAACACGTTTTTTGTTAAAATGTGTTGTATCCACAAGAGTCATGTTGCCCTCTATTTTCGCATATTTTGAAAGTAATAACAGATTATCATAAAAACGATATAAAAACGCTTAACATCTCAAAACGAATAATTTTAAAAACAGTTAAGTGTCGTTTTTCCTTGCAAGCACAGAAATATAAAGAATTTTACCAGGAGATGCGTTGGACAGAACAGGAAGTATGCATCTGGTTTAAAAACTACAACATTTGCTACGAATGTCGAAGGACTATTATGGATGTGGCTCCTTAGTTAGCCAGAGATTTTAATAGTTTGTACTGTTTAAAATTGTAAGCGACCAATGCGAAATATTTTCCGATATGTACGCGCCCCGATGGGGGGAGACAATGACGGTGAGACTAAAGATAATATTTTATGAGTACCTATGAGAAGAAGAGAAAATTGTGTAATATATATCAGTAATGTATGGCGCAGAATCCTGATTATAACAACCAAGCGGATGAATCAGTACAAACAGTTTATAAGAGGGAAATACTCCGGAAAATATATGGAGACATCATCGTTAACAAAGAGTATCAGCGTCTCATGAACAATGAGCTGCATGAGCTATATGCCGACATCGACGTGGCCAAACGCATTAATATTGCGTTGTCACGCAGAAGACGGTGGCCAACACTCCGTTGGAAGGTCCAGACTTTTGAAATACTATCGAAACTTGGTGTAATGAATTGGAGGAGAAGTGCAGAAGATCGAAGCGCTTGGAATTATTTTCTACGGGCGGCGTATAATAAGTATGTATATTCCAATCGCCACCTAAGAAGATATCATTAATTGCTTAATTAATTGTTTTCGCAAATAATACAGATTGCATTGGGAACTACGTGATGATACTGCAGGCATTAGAAAGCAATCAGAAAAGGTGTCTACGAACGAGCCTACTCGTTTGGCTATAGCTTTAGAGCAACGGATGCCTCTATTTACCCAGATTCCGTCTACAATGAAATAAATAACTCCGGACTGGAAATTGATAGAGTAGCATTGTTTGAGAACAGGTGTACAAGCTACTTAATGACAAAGCACTCTCTCGAAAAATACAAGTTCAACTATACTAGACACTCGTTCTACCTGTCTTGATATACATAGTCCTGCCATATGTTCTGTTACACAATTTCTAGCGCTTACCGTTCAAAACTTCTTGCGGGAATAGAACCGTTAACTTTTTTTTCATAACACATGCACTGATTAGTGAAGAATACTAGTCAGTTTGGTTTCAGTTTGCAATCTATTAACATGGAGTGGGGCGTTAAAGAGAATCGAGTCGGCGTAATAGCGTTGCATAAGTGCGGAAAGAGTGCTGGCCAA
>JAHXMU010000636.1:779962-792774 GCA_019455685.1 Philornis downsi
CAGAGTCAATATTCCTGGCTTTATAGCAGCAGAAGATTGGCCATCAGAGAGTCCAGATCTCAATCCACTGGATTATGCTTTGTTTTCAGGATTGGAGAATATGGCTTGCAAGACTCCCCACAGAAATTTGGGAAGCCTTAAAACAGCATTAACCAGAGCAGCGTCCTCGATCTCCATGGAAATCGTACGTGCGGCTATAGCCCAATGGCCGGCCACACCGTTTGAAAGCTTGTGTTAAAGCAAAAGGCGGCCATTTCGAGTGAATACAATTTTTTTTAATAACCAATATTGTCTTCTAATAAATAAATAATTTTGAATACAATATGAATATTGGTTTTTTTTATCTGCGTTTTATATTTGTAACAGAACATATGGCAGGACTAGGTACAACGGATTAAAACACGAGTGGAAGAATCTGTTCTGGGATTTGCCGATAACAAAAATACTACGCGTGTGTATAAGATCGTGTGATCATTAAAGAAAAGCACCACCGTCGTAAGCTGCTAGATGGCGGATCGACTCGTCAATGGCATTAATACACAAAAATTCCGTAAACTTCATTGGAAGTACTAAATTCTAAGACGCTACCAAAACTGAACGCAGCTAACAGCTATCTCACAATCCTCTATATAGCTCTAAGATTGTAGGAAGAGCAAAACGAAAGAATAAATGATCAATTTTTTGTGATCTGGCTCTGGTCTTACAACAACGGAATCCCTAGTACAATTATTGTTTGTGACAATCCTTGGCACAATGGTTTATGTCATGTGACTATACATTTTCTTTTTTGGGTAGATGAACCTTACCACTTTTTCCGCTATTTCCATCAACAAGCTATCTTATTTCCTAATCCAATTGCCCGATTTTGTAAATATGAATGACGATTACCTGCAAGTCTCGCTGCATCTGCTGGGAAATCAGTTAACACAACTAGAAATAATCGTCTGAGACACATAAAGTATACATGCTTTTGATTGTCCTAAAAATGTATGCCGTAAAATGTTTAGAGCACGATTAATGCTGAATTTATAAGCGAAAATTTGTGAACGAAAATATTTTATTGTATTACGTGTGCAGCTAAGTTCTCGCTGTTTTTTTTTTTTAATAAAAATGCAATCTTATTACGGAAACATGTTTACAAATGATTCATTGAAAGTGTTGCACATCACTGGCTGCCACTTTTTCCCATCTTTCTGTCAAAGTTGGAATTCCGTCATGGTAAAACTGTTCATCTTTTGAGACTACCACGAATCCAGCCATTCCTTGAATTCGTCATGTGAGTGGAACTGCTGATCAGCCAGACCGTGTGCCATCGAACGGAACAAGTGATAATCGGACGGCGCAATATCTGGAGAATATGACGGATGGAGTAAGACTTCTCATTTCAGCATTTCCAGGCTCAATCGTATTAATTGAAGTCGATACCGATTCCCAGCGATGGTTTTGCTTGGTTTCAACAGCTCGCAATAAATAACACCGACCTGGTCCCAGCAAATACAGAACATAACCTTCGCAGCGTGAATGTTCGGCCGAGGCCGACGTAAACCGGGCAGCGATCATGACTTTATTTTCTTTAGATTGCTGTAATGAATTTATTTTTCATCACCCGTTACCGTACGACGAAGAAACCCCTTCCTTTTATGTCGCTGAAGCAGTTATTCACAGGCGAAGAACATCCCTCAGCATCCCTTGACTTCATCTCATAAGGAACCCACTTTCTTTGCTTCTGAATCATTCCCAATGCATGCAATCACTTGGAAATGGCTTGGCGGGTAACTCCTAATACCAAAGCAAGCTCTACAAGCTCGGCATGTATTCCATTTAAAGCAGCATCTCCGTAAACGTTTGGGTCTCTCGACAAGCTCCTGCCGCCGTTTTCTTCGATTGAAAGAAGAAGATCAATACTTCCCGCATATGACCCAATCAAAAGAATATGACGTCAAAAGAAGATCACTAATGTGTGGAAGCAGTATATTTACCATATGCTTAAGCTTTGCTCATGATGTTTAGTTTATGGCAGAATCGACTAGCATTTATAGATGACGTCATCTATTGGCAAACTGCGGGAACTAAGTTGCGCACGTAATAATAGAAAGATTAAATTCGAAATTGGGAAAATTCGGTTCAGTAAAAAAAAAAAAAAATTGTCCATACTAAACCCCGGACTAAGTGCCTGTATATTTTGCCCCTAGTTCTTCGCATATCTAAGCAAAAAAGTGCAAAAAACATTCGTAATTAAGTAACTGATCTCATGACAATCCTATTCACAGATTCGCATTAAATCGTTGCACGTACTAGAAGTCTACTGCTGATAGCAATAAAACCGCTGAAAAACTTAACGTATCAAATTAAAGTTGATATCGTGCATGGACTCATGAATTCAGTTCGTACCTATTTCCATTGCTATCAGAATGAATTCTGTAAAAAATATTATAGAAACAATGAATTCAATGAAAATAGACTAGAAAAATAATGAGAAAGCGCACAGAGAATGAAGGTTAAGAAAAACTGTGTCGGTACACTGTCTCAAAAATTACCACCGACCCCTGACATTGCAGCGAGTAGATGGTCCTATTTAGTACAGGTTCACAAATTCTATGCTTTTTGGGGAAGCGACGGCAAAAAGAACTAACTGAAAAAAGTAAACTTCAAAAATACTATGAAGTAGTAATTGCCAAGAATTAAAATGACGGTGAATAAATGTATAGGGGAGTTTGAGCTACTTTCCGTCAATAATAGAGTAATGACCAGAATATACCTGGCATATTCACACAAAGAGATAAATATGTTAAAATGTAAAGACAATCTTTTTCTAAACCCACATGTTGGAACCTATTTATACGGATCTAGAAAGAAAAGATTTACTAGACAAATCTAGTAGAAAAAACATCCAAATTAATAATAATAGCTACTCATTTTGGTCCAGAGCACTTTAACAACAGTTTAAAAACTCATTAGTCCTCATAATTTTCTTTCCGTTCCGGTTATTATTAGTGATTTTCAAGCTATTTTGAAAATGACCCAAGCGATGGAACTCACCATTGGTCCTGTCCAAAGAACGGCGAACAGATATATGATAACACAATCCAGCAAGTGACGTTTAGAGATTAAGAAGTAATTTTTAACCTATTTTATGGGTCAGAAAAAGCAGAGTAACATATTTTTATGGTAAATATGTTATCATGGGGAAATAATTAGCTAAAAATTTAAACCTGTTTTTCTTAAAACGATATTTCTCATATTTGATGTGACTTTAACTCAAAAACCAATTGTCCGATTCAATTGACATTTTAACAGAGTGTTCTTATAAACTTGCTTTATTGCGTAACGATGTAGTGTTGAATGAAAACTGCCAATTTGGCATTGAAAAAAGGCTATTTTTAAATCAAAATCAATTGTTATTTTGTCACATATTATTGTTTTGAAATATGCCGCTTCATTGTACAGAGAACAGCTTTTAATTTATCAACGTATATTATTTTTTATTTCAGGTAATGTAGCGATTGGTATCAGTTCAGCAGTGGAGGATGTTTTTTTCGTTATTTTTGCTTTCCTAAAGCTTAGAACATAACTTTTATTCTTAAAGTTCCTTAAAGAAAATTGGAAGCAATGGATCTGACATAATCTCTTACCTATTTATAAATAGGTATATACAGGGTGGACCATTTAGTAATCCCTTTTTATACAGGGCGTTCGTCGGGAAGGTATACTACTTTGTTTACAATTTTTGATTAAATGAAAGAGAATGGATCTTATATTAATAAATGTTTTATTGAATGTCGGCAATTATGTGTGGAATACAATTCACATATCCATTCAAATGAAAATGTGCCTCGTCGCTCATGATTTTTTTCATGAAAATCGGGGTTGTCATGGGTGAGCCGTAACATCCTATTGGCATATGTACAGCGGCGTAAATGATCTTGTGGAAGAAATTCTTGTGTCAACTGAATCTTAAATTGAAACAAATACAAATCTTTGTGCAAAATTGTGGCCAAAGTTGTTCTTTGAAGACCAAGCTCCTGAGCACGGCGTCGAATTGAGGTTGATGGATTGTTTTGAACACTTTCTTCAGCAGCAGTAATGTTTTCAACCGATCTTGCAGTGCGTTGTGGTCCATTCCTGGCCTTATCAGCTGCAGACCCTCTTTCTTCGAAATCGTTCGCTACACGATAAATAGTGCGTCTTGTTGGAACGTTGGTTTATCTAATATTTTTCCATAATAAATTTGTCACGTCTCTACTTCACGACTGCCAAATATGAACTGTCAAGACTAATGTCTACCAAAATGGCGGCAAAACAAAGTAGTATACCTTCCCGAAGGACACCCATTAAATACAATAAAATAAACATAACTTATAAATTACAATCGTGAATAAATAAATTAAAAATTAAATTAAATTTAAATTTTTAAATTTTCTTTCTTCTTGGATATTGGCACAAATATTCTAAATTTGGTGTGAAATTTTTCAAACAACAGTCCACGAATACAGTCAATACAGTGAAATTAATGTTGCATTAGGATTTAAAGCAGAAGTGCTACATTTGGGAATATTTTCGCATTTCGGTGGGTATAACTTATTTACGTCTCACTTGTATTGTCACGTCTTCAAAATGTATCATCTGCACGAAATAATTCCATCTCCAAACCAAAACAAAAATATAGTTGTATTAGAAATTACCATTTTTAAATAAATTCTATTCATTTCAGTTTATATATCAAATTTAGCTTGTTCCTCAAATTTAAATTCACAATTCTTTTTTTGTGGGTAAAATTCACATATTTTTGTTTTATAAAAAAAAAAATTGTAAGTAAACAAAATTGTGAATTTGAATTTGCGAAACAATAAGCGACGTTTTATAAATAAACTGAAATGAACACGATTTTGGAAATGCAATTAGATGAAACATTACAATTTTATTATTTTATTTTATTATTATTAGTGAAAACAGAAACTAAAACGAAAAATAGTCATTTATTTCTATGGAACAAACTTTTGTTTCAAAATTATTACTGTATTCACTTAAAGCATTTAATTCAATAAAATTATCTGTATGACAGAGATTAAGACAACTAGAAAGATTAACGAAGTGGTCAAGACGTTTGGTTTAACGTAGTATTTGGAAAGAATTGCAGAACGTTCAAATAGTTAATTAAAGCCCATTCCTTATCAGCAGCAAAAGTCGCAAATTTCTCAATAACGGATTACGGCACTAAGCGTTGAGGATAGGAGAGAAGAAGATACCATTCAAACATTTTTAAAGTTAACTAGATACATTAATGAAGTGATGAAGGAAATTTAGTGTGACACAACATATTTGCAGAAATTAAAAAAATTTAAAATCAATTATTTGTCTATTAAAGACAATGAGAAAGACGTACTTTCCTCCACTCGGCAACAGATTTATGTAATTGTTTGAAAACTGCGAAAAGTGGGACTAGTCAAATACCTTCGAAGTGTAGGACAGAGGGAACAGTCATACACACTAAATGCCAGAAATTACAGAGGAAATGGGATATGTACAATGGCAAATTTCTAGCCAATTGTCGCTCGGAAAATCTCCCCCAATGTTAATGCAATACAACTTAATTCAAGTGCCTACCACTATTAGCTTGACAATACCCCCACTCTGTCGACCGAAATTTCCAGTATATTTTCGATGGTTTAGGCTCTTTTTGTTACGAACAATCAGAAAGGTTGTGCTTAAAGGCGCGCATCATTAGGTGATTGTCAATATCGATATTTGGCGGCATCCCACAAGAAGACTGTTTATTCGGTTACCGAAAAAATAGTTTGTGATGTCAAGGGAGAGGTGTAATAATAAATAATAAAATAAATTCTTGTTAATCTCTTCTTCATATTAGGCTCCATTCAACAGTTAACAAATTAAGTAAATGCTTACAAAATCAATATATGGAAGAAACGATTCTCCCGTTCAACGGCATTAAAGCCTAGAGAACAATTATAAATATAAAAATATCCTTTTTTTTTTGTCAAAGCCTACGTTTTTTTCTTTTCTTTACTTAAATTTTTGACTGGAGAGTCATCACTAAACTTCGCCTTTCAGTTTGTTATGTGATGAACTGTATAACATTTTATATTGGCCAAAATTAACTTTGTTTTACAATAAACTAGCCGACCCGGCAAACGTTGCTTTGCCTTCAAATTTTATTTTTATTGGAAATGTTTCATGCCAATCGGTCTATTATAATAAGAAACGCCTATATTTGCAGAACAACTTAAAATATGTTCACTCAACCGAAATACAAAATTCTGTTTAAATACCGTTAGCAGGAGCAGAAATAATTACTTTTTAATTTGTGGTTTGTATAGGAGGTACCACTCCCCATTGTCCAATCCCGCCCATATTTGCAGCAGCACTTAAGATATGTACACCAAACCGATGTACCAAATTTTGTTCAAATACCGTAAACAGGAGCAGAAATATTGGATATTTAATTTATGGTTTGTATGGGAGGTACCACGCCTCATTGTCCAATCCCGCCCATATTTGCAGTAGCACTTAAGATATGTACACCAAACCTACGCACCAAATTTTGTTCAAATACCGTGAGCAGGAGCAGAAATAATTAATTTTTAATTTTTTGTTTGTATGGGAGGTACCACGCCCCTTTGTCCAATTGGACCGAGTTGTAAATCTAAACCATCCCGGGCACCACCCAGACGCATATACAAAAATTTATGCAAAGCGGTCCAGCCGTTCTGGAGTTTTAAGCATCGGAACAAACCACGATTCATTTTTGTATATATAGATTAAATTGAATTTGAAAATGAAATGAAATTTGAACATTCGACATGATTCTTTGAAAACTTTTTGGATTTAAGTTGTATTGAAAGGAGCTACGAAAGTGTCATCTTTATCAACATAAGATTTTAAATCAATGACTTGGATAGTCTCATTGCAATTTTCAGAAAAACTTAACCAGAAAGCGTCGCATAGGTCTTAATTAAAGGTCTAGAAGGCAAAATGATGGTAGTTTAATCTTCCTCAATCAATCAATTTGGTTACTCTAAATGAAAGATAAGAAAACAAATTCCCTTGTATCTCATAAATGAGGCATAGGAGAGCTTCTCACATTTAATGAGTTTACATGTATTCTACCTTTAGACTCACTCAACGGAATCTACAGCTTAACGACGTTTCCGAAAGTCACAGTTTAAGAAGCATTAACAAGAATTGTCGATTACTCGACTACTCGAGGTGTTCATCAGACATCGAGGTGACCACCGCTCAAATATTGATAGGTGGCTGTATGCGGGGTTAAATCTGCGATAATGCGTACGATAGTCGCATTACTACTACTAATCATAGTGCCAAGCGCCAGTGAAAGAAAGATAGTTACAGGAAAATTACATTATTACAAATGTTGTTTAAGATCGAATAACATTTTCTATACCCATTCAGAGACAGCTTGAAAAAAGTTCAAACCGGTATAAAAAAAAAAAAGATTCGCTTGCATCTCATGAATAGGATATTGAAGGACTTTTCACATTCAGCAGGTGTCACATTCACAGTTTCGGTATTTAAAATTACTCAACGGGACCCATATTACAACTTGACGATTCTGAACGCCAGTTTGACAAACTTTTATTCGACTCTTCGATAATTGGACTACTCGTCAAATTATTCGTCATACACATAGGACCGCACTTTTTGAAGTAAAGTGTGTAGTGCATAAAGTGAACAATAACATGTAACGCTTGGCAGTGAAATATGAGGACCAACCAATGTGGTATGCTTATTTGAAAAATCTTCGGTTGCGTGGTCGAAAATGGTCAGTTCTACTCTCAAAAAACATATATCTCTGTTATCCCTTTTCATAGTTTCAGTCTTATAATTAAATAGTTCTTGAATTATTGAATGCCGTTAGGATGCATCTTCCGGTAGGCAAATCCAAAAATGTTAGTGTATTTATTACCAAATTTAGAGCAAAAGACGATATTTTACAGAAATCAATAAGCGTTCTTAACCATTTTAACAGTTTAATAACCAGTTTCATTAATCGTCCACTCAATTTGTTGCTTCTGCATAAAATTTTTGTAGTTGCATTTAAAGTTGGATCCTGTCTTATCAGTTTAATTTGCTTGTTTTTTTTTTTTTCTTTATGCTTTTATTTTTCACCTTTTTTATTCTATAACAACTCGGCAGTGACGGATGTAATGCTAAGTTTAAAACAACAATCATTTGCATGCTTACATTATGATTTTTAACGACAATAGCAACCAACTTAACAAGCGGTTTATTTAGAAAATACTAAAAAATTATAAATTCTAAGAAGCATAAAACGCAAATCATAGAACTGAAAACTAAAACTTTAGTTGCAAATCCCACAAAACATATTAATAAACATATTTTAGTTAATTCATTACTACGAGTAAGAAATTTCCCACATACGTACGCAAGCACACACATACATGCATATACATACATACATACATACAGTCCACATGCCTTTTTTCCCACTATGCGAAAAATCACCATCAAAGTAGTATTCATTTCGATTGCCTTATGAAAAACTGAACGACACACAACTAATTAATGTATTGCCCCCGTTTTCTTAGTTTCAATTTGTTTTTGTTCATTGTTATATCAACTCGCTGATCCCAGTTTAGTTATTTTAACCACAATATAGCCTAGTAATAACATAACAACAAAATATTATTAAACATTTCCATACAAACTTCCAGTCATAAAATGTCATAAGAAATCATTTTTTATGAAATGTACCAAAAATAATATTATGAATTAATTCAATTGCTGTAGTCAATATAGCAAAATATAAACTAACAATTTTATATGATACTTTTATTCAAACAAAATAATACAAAACAAAACAAAAATAGAAATAAAACAGAAAATAAAATAAAAATATTATTTATAGGTGTGTAAATATATTCGTATAGCAATAATATTAAACATAATAAAAAATTTAGAAGAACGATGCAACTTAATATTAAAAATAGTTTCATAAAATTTTCAATTTCCAATTATGAAAAATTATGGGATTTTTCCACCTTTAAGACTGAACTTAATAAGGCTGGACAAATGCAGTTGCAAAACGTAAAAATTTTAAAAACTTTGGGACACTAAAACTGAAGCAGGGCGATTAGTCTCGCCTTTTATGTAGGCACCGTGTGAATAAGATCCATTTTTACCAGAAAACTTCAATTTCGAAATTAGATTTCTCCCATTGATCACTTACGTACGTATATCGACTCGAAAAAAAATTCTTATACGTCCTTTAAAGCTGACAGCTCCAAATGACAAAAACATGTTTTAACAATTGGGTAAAATAAGAGCAACAATCGTTCTTTCAAAATGATAAATCTTTAAAAAAAAAAAAAAAATTATCTGTTGTTATTTCTCAATAAATAGAAGAAGAATATGAGATTGCATATAAAAAACATATATGTATAGGTATATTTGACTCAGAGACCGTCATCGAAACGAAATCAAATTTGAAAATTGTTTTGGTTTGTTTCAGAATTTAAACCAAAAATACACAAAATTTATATTCTGATTCCAAATACCGAATCAAAATTGAAACGAAACGAAATTACAACCAATTTTGGTTTTAATTCATACAGCCGAAACGAAACTGGAAAAATTTTTGAACTGGGGATGTGCTATTAATCGGTTAATCATACTTGTTGATTAATTTCTATTTCAGTTAACCAGTTAACCGATTAATAGATAGATTTGGTTATTCAGATCTATAATAAGTTTGAAAATTATATGCAAATAATTTAAATTTTGATTAGCCAAATTTGAATAATTTATTCAAAATTAAAATATTTTGCATATGGGAACAATAGGAAAGAAATATGTGTCAAAAAATGTGGTAAAATGTTTCGAAAGGCACAGAATATAAAATGTATATTGCATTTCACATTTTATATTCTGTGCCTTTCAAAACGTTTTACCACATTTTTTGACACATATTTCTTGCAGTTTTGATTATTCAATTAATCGATTAATAGAAATTAAATTAATTATTTAATCGAAAAATATACCAAAATAACGATTAATCGCAAATATGATTGATAATCAATTAATTGACTAATCCGGATTTAGGTTTATCACACATCCCTGGAAAAAAAATCAGACAAAATAGTTAAGTAGCTATGGAAATCTCTGAGAGTCTGGTATCGAAAATTTAAAAAATTATGTGAACCATTTTTAGCTTTCGCAGTTGGATGCCAAGCCATTCATTCTCCTGCCAAGGAACGACATTTAATTCCAGCTCTGATTCAGAGCAGCATAAAACTACATTTTCGTTTTAAATTTCAATTTAGGTTTTTAACTTCGTTTCAGGCAAAAACGAATCATAGCACAAATCAGTGTATGAGTCAATGTGAGTTGTTGTCTCGAATGTAAAATCAGAAACAAAAATTTAATTTAGTTTAAATAAATTTACAATACCAAAACCGCAACAAAACTGAATTTTCGTGAAGAGGTCCCAGATTTGACCTTTGACATTACCCCGACAATCCGTTTTTTAGATATATTCATTATTTTACTTGTAACAACTATAGGGTGATTTTTTAATCGTAGTTTTTTTAAAAATCGAATAAAACACTCAAATTTGCATCATATATTAAAATTTTTATTGGGATCGATAAATTGGTCTTTGCCATTTAATTTTTAAACATAATTTCATGTAAATGTTGTACGCGGCTCCGTCTCAAAATGTTCATTCGGAAGGTCAAATTTGTCGCCACTTTTTCGAGCATTTCGGCCTGTATTCTACGAATAACGCGTGTTATGTTATCCTGTAAGGCTTCAATACTGGTCGGCTTGTCCACATAGACTAACAACTTGACATAACCCCACAAGAAATAATCAAGAGGCTTTAAATCACAAGATCTTGGGCGCCAACTCACAAGGTCAAATCGAGAGATAAGCTGCTCACCAAATTCATCCCTCAACATATCCATTGTTTCACGAGCAGTTTCGTATGTTGCACCGTCCTGATAAAACCACATGTCAACCAAGTCGAATTCAGCCAATTGGGGCAAAAAATATCGTGGATCATGGCTCGATATTGTTCGCCGTTAACGGTAGCGTTTTTTCCACAGTCGATGATGCCACCAGCCCATAAACTACCTATACACCAAACTGTCGTTTTTCGGGATGCATCGGTAAATCATGTGCGTCATATGGCTGTTCATCACTCCAGTTGCGACAGTTTTGCTTGTTTACGTATCCGTTCAGCAAGAAATGAGCCTCATCGCTGAACACAATTTTTCGATTAAACAACGGATTTTCATTGAGCTTTTGTAAGGCCCATTCACCAAAAATTAGACGTTGTGGTAGGTCATTCGTCATTCCATTATGAAATGGCAGAGTATACTGTACACTTTCCACCTTGACAGATTTGGATGCCATTACCAACCAGTGCTGCAAACCTCAAAAACTTAAATCCATCTTAAAAAATCACTCTATAAAAGTAGTTATCTGGGAACTCATAAAGTATATATATATATTCCAAATATTTTAGATGGGATGAACATATTGGTTACAAATCAAGAAAAAGAGGAACATCCATCCAACATTTTTTTGTAAAACTAAATCAAAACAGAAAGATGCAGATACTTCTAATAACTTTTTAGACTTTAACTAATGATGGGCTTTGAACATTCAAAAAACGTATTCCAATTATCGTGAATTTGTTGGTTCTAAGCGCTAATACCATCTACAAATTAACCGAATTCTTACAACGGCACTCTAATGCCAAAGTCCCACCTGATTCACTCAAACCACTTTATCATCTGTTGAATCCTTTCTTTGAATACAGACACGTATTGGCAAAGTAATCAATTTGATACTCACTTCGACGAGAGTTAAATGATTTAAAATCTCGTTAACATATACATATAACACATTATCATATAAATTTTTATTGTTAACTAACAATAAAGAAAGTAAAATTATAGGGACACTAAATATATTGCTTTTAAATAAGTCAAATGTTTGGGGATTATTGGAGTAAACCAATAAAGTTACATAATTACAAAGAAAATAGTCTAATGGAGTTAAACGTATGATATTGGCAACGAGTTTACATCACCATGACAAGGGATTACACGATCATTAAACTTTAAACTATTAATAAATTGATTGTATGTGCCTGCCAAATCATCTAATTCATACCATAAAATAACAATAATCAAATTTTTGGAACATTCTGCATTAACGGTAACTGCAATACCAATTTAATTTTCAAAAAACTGCACTAAAGTGTTATTTTTTGGCCGACCGTTGCACGATTACCGTGTATATGATTTTGTAGGTTAAATCCTAATCAGCTTTCATTTAATGAGCGGCGATCACCTCGATATTTGCTGACGACACTTCGAGTAATTGAGAAATCGACAAGTCCAGCACATGGATCTCAAACTGACGTTCAGAATCATCCTTAAACTGTAGAACTCATTCACTGTACTATAGACTCATTGAATGTGAGAAGCTTTCCATATTCCATTTATGGTAAGCAATGCAATTTTGTTGTTTGTGTAAAATGCTTTATGGACAGCATTTCTGTGTCTTCGAGATGAAGAAATTCTTTACTTTTGTATAATAAATTTCGGCATTTTCTACACGTTCGACATTTTCCATTCTGATTTGCTAAACAATACCGAACACAAATGCCAGTTTGTTACGAATTTGAAAAGAAAACTGGCAGGCATGGTATTTAAAAATATATATAGGACTTACGAGGTGTGATTAAAAAAATAACCCCTATTTTCAAATTTCGTGAGTTACGTATGCTCGATTTTCCCATTTTT